>OZ018392.1:73350231-73950373 GCA_963969525.1 Ontholestes murinus
GATGAGAAACTTCTGTTCGGCCTCGTTCAAATTATTCCACCCAGTCATGTCCCCGTCGAGGCCGTACGATGTGGTAAAAGTGGGCAAACCGAGGGAGGCGGTGAATTTATTAGCGCTGTCACAGATCAGACCGGTCAAAGTCGTATCGAAGACTAAATCCGGCGGTTTTCCAGAGTCCAACATCTCCGCATACGTAGTACACACTGAAATATTTATTGTAATCAATGGTAAAGAATTTTAATAAAATGTATTCTTACAGTCTGTTTGAAATTGTTTGTAGTTCGAATTAAGTCCAGATACGCTTCCTAGTGAATTGAATTTACCGCTGAATTTATTTAGAAACGCATTCAACGTAGCATCTGATACGGTGTTTTTATCATCGGTGATATAAACTGTAAATTATAGTGATTATTCTAGATTAAGTTTATATGTACATATAGAACAAGTGACCGACCAATCACATTTATATAAAATATAATTTCTCTATACTGCAAAATTTAATATTTCAGTAATAGCAGTAGTAATAAATTGGTTGATGAATTAATATGCTTTTAGCAAAATCGAGGTTTATGTTTTACTGATTGGAGGGTGAGTTTGAGGATATCCTTACAGGATTATAAATATTATCATTCGTTTAGTTTTTAAGGCAACATCAGTATAAATGTTGGTATTTGCAAGAAATTCAAGTTAGGTAGATCTTATGTACAATACCAATTAAAATAAACTTACGAATATTTAAATTAGCACAAACACCGACGATCAACCCCAAGAAAACAACGACCGAAACCATTGCGTTAAAGTGATTAACATAATACCCCTATCAAGACGCCTTTTATATCGAGTGCATTCTAAATTTACGAATCTATTAATTCATTTCCACATCAGGATTATTAAATTTTTCCCCCCTTACGAAAATAAATTCATAGCGGTGGATTCTTGAAAACGCGGTATAATTGCGCTCCGATCGATCGCGTCGGGGCGGTTTGTTATTGTCGTGAGTAAGGGTGTTGCCGGGGGAAATTGATTTGCGCTAATGCATCGTAATTTCTAACGCGCTCTAAATACGGTTTTTAAGTGTGCCGACTGGGGGAATCGGCGGTAATTAATAGGAATTGATCGATGGCACGTTTTTCTTATAATTTCCCATTCGCTATCAGTGGGGAATTAATAATAAGTTTGATGTATTTATCGTGCTTACAAATTTATAACATATTCGATTGAATGCATGAAACGATTAGCTTTTTGACCTTTTGTTTTCAGTAATTATTTATTACCATTCCTTTTTTAATAAACCGTTTTTTTAGTTTCTTAAAAGGATTGTAATTTTAGTTTTTTTACCCTTAAATACTTTCAGAATTTATATTTATTTTTATACGATTATCTACAATATATAAATAATTAAATTTGGATATTGGGTAAACATCAAAATGATTAAGAATTATAATAGTACACTTCAAGATATTGTAATTATGAAAGTCAAAGATGGCTTCTGCAGATTAACTGGTATTCGCTTGGCCCAGTGGAAAGTGTAGCTTTGCATGATTTGCCCGGCGCATCCACCATAATGTAAACATAATTAATTTTTACATTTTGTCTAAAATAATGAAATATTAAAAATACTAAATTATTAAATTTAATTTAGTAATACTTAGAGAGTAGTTTGGATGACACTTACCCACCCTACAAATTTCTCTTCAAGTAGTTTTTTGTAAAAAATAATTAAACTAATTATAAATCTACAGCATTCGTTTAATTAAATAGTTTTTTGTTACCTTCATTAAATTCATGTTATAAATTTATAAATAATTTATTTTATTCATAATTAAACACTTTTTTAACACTATGATTAAATGGAAGGAAAAAATAATACAATTTTTTCTATTAATTTGTTTATTGCACATTTAATAAAACATTAAGTAAACGTGGAGTAAAATTACACGCATGAGTGTTAATTACGAAAGTTTCAAACAGTGAGTATAAAATTAATTGATTCAATTATTTCGTTTCGACTTTTCCCTTCTTCAGTAGTAACATAACTTTCGACCAAATGAATCGGACGAAATAAATTACAATCAATAGTAATACGGCGGTGCCGAGGAAAATAAAGACACCCCCGATATTCATAATGCCGATGCTTTCAGAAACGTAAGTGTTGCACTGCACACGTTCCGGATTTTTCGCCCACCACTTCTCCTTTAAAATCTCCATGTGGCGTTGATTGTACAGCTGTAAAATTCTAAAACATCAAATGCAAAACAATAAATTAATGTTTCCCATTTTCAAAAACTACAGACCGATTTCTAACATCATCTCTCTCATTAAAGCAGTGCAAACATATGACTAAAAATTAAAGTGTTTTCATTGTTAACAATATTTAATATATTAATTATTGAAATGTTACTTCAATAGTTTAAAAAAGTAACAATATTTATGTACTTTTATTAATAGGTAAAGAATTGATACCTATTATTCCATAATGTTTCACCAAAAAATAATACTTACGTATTGCTTAATTGACTACCTAAAGGTGATCCTTTCTGTGTGGCGATTGCGTACGACTTTTTGTGGTATTCCTCGCCCACCATTTGGTAATTGCAATTGGTAAGGGCGTAATACCGAATGTCGGTGGCATCACCTAAACAAATTCTCTATGTACATCTAATTTTAAAAGTTTATAAACTCAAGTTTAATTTATTAATTTAAAAACTCAAATCAAATCACCTAGATAAACAAAACCTTCACTGGTTGACTTTGACTTGCTCACTCGATCCAAAGCTTCTTCGATCGTTAACGGCAATCCGGTACGTTGCATAGTGTTCCAAAGTTTCGTGTAATGGTCACTCAAAGGGTAATCCCAGGTGGCCAACTGGAATGATTTGTAATCCGATGAATTGGACGTCACGCTTAGTTCTAACCATTTTCTTAAAATACAATATAACTGTATTATCTATATGCTAATTAATTTTATTAATAACATACTCGTAAAGCTTTTCTTCAATATCGGCCATCATTTTAAAGTACCTCATCGTCTCAGAGTCATTAAGAGGAGCATACTGAATCTTGTACTGATTGGCTAAGTCATCAAGAGACATTATAGGAGCCTCGATGCGTGAAACTGTTAAGAAAGCTGAGAGATTAGCGCTGTACGATGAGAATACGATGAAGGCGAAGAACCACCAAGCACCGGCGATTACACGTCCTGACCAGTTTGACGGTGGTTCGCCTGCTCCTTGTGGTGTAAAGGATATCAGGCAGAACCAGAGGCATTCAATGAAAGTAAAGTTACGCCGTGGTTCACCAACATCGCGATTACTTCTTCCATACGGGCTCAAGATATATAAAACCCAAAGCAATAAACTAAAATAATATTAATCACCACAATCAACTTTATCAATCTATTACCTTGATAGAAAATAAAATCCTATAACCCAAATCCAAACCCAAACATCGAAAATGTGCACGAAACGGAACAATGAGGTCCTCTCTTGTGGCACCTTCATCAAAATCGAATGACCGACCATTTCATAGATCGGAACCGTAAAATCCACCGCTGTAGATCTATCTTCGGTAATTGAAATCGTACCAAGACCAATATCCGCTCTTCTCTCCACCAACTCTCTAATCACACCATTCCATTCACCCTCCCCACCTCTATAACCCGCTTGCTTATCCACCACTTCACTAATTTCATAATCGAAATTAAGAATATCAGAAATGATCTCGATTAAATCAATACAATACCCGGAGAAACCTTTACGCGCCTTGGCATCTTCAAAAATAAAAGGTTTTTGCTAAAAATAATAAATATTACTAAAAAAAGTTTTAAAATAAAACACTACACACCTGTATTACAACGATTCTATAATACGTATAAGAGGTGTAATTCTCTAAAATTTGAGGAGAAGTAAAATTGATCATATTTTCATAACCCGCCCTCCAAGTGCCAACGTTCGACCTATAAAACACCGTTCCTTCGCGAAAGGTAAGAGCTTGCAGCTCCATGGAGAAATCCAAGGAACTGTAACCATTTTTCGTAACGTTTATAGGCCCAAAAGAAGGCTCTATAGTTGCCTAAAATAAAATAATTAAAAACAATCGATTTATTTATAACTTACGAAATTCAATTTACATCCAAGAAATGCGTCATAAAATCCATTCCGATACGATCTGGACTGTTCGTTCCGTTATATTCATGACATTTTATGTAATCATTCGTTCTGTTATCTGATTGAATCATTGAACTACAAAATATTTAAAAAAGGATGTATAATTACAATTAGATTTTTAATTACATACCTAATAGCCTTTATGGATCGGACAGCCAAATCATAATGATATCCTATCATCAAATCCGAATGATCGAAAATCCCGTACTTGCTTTTGATATTTTTCATCGTTTCAACGTACTTCTTCTCTAAAGTCGGTTTAACGAAAATAATACGCGCATTCCTACAATTTATCTTGGTGAACTCGTTCTCGTGGGTGATGGCGTGCCAGGAAAACTCCTTAGCGTACATACTGATGGCGTCCGCACCTTCCAAAACCATGCGGATGTTCTTCGCGCTGCCCAGGACGAAAATGTTGAAGATGTTGACCTTTTTTATATGAATCAGTTGATTTATTGGATTGCTAGTGTCCAAATCGGCGATGTAATGCCTTGTAGGTAGATTTTCCAAAAGGCATTTGTATTTAAAATCCATCACTATAATATATTTACAATTACTAAGTATATACTAATAAATCAATTAATTACCAACCATAATATTCATCAGCTAAAATAGCAGCGGTGGAATAATTTTGAACCAGAATCAGAGATCGTATAATAAACGGAATTATATCCGAAGGTGGTAAGATTTGTATTAAATTTCTCTGCCCTTCACTGGTTAAATTCTCCCATTGCCTTAAATCACCTTCTTGTCCGTATGAGGAACTAATAGTTGGTAAAGAGAGGTAACCAGTGAAGGCTTTAGCACAAGCAGATATTATACCTCCTACTGTATTATCCATCACAAAATCTGGCGGTGTGGAATTATCCAACATTTCCGCGTATTGTCCGCAAACTGAAAATATTCTTCAAAAGGATTAGATCATTTTGGTGCAGTGATTAACTTACTAGTTTCAAAAAACGATTCGTAGGTCGTGTGTTTTCCAGTAGAGGATTTGAAATTAATTTTGTAACCATTTGACCTCATATACTCCACCGCTGCTTCAAACGTTTGTTGTGCTACTGTATTTCCATCCTCATTTAAATGATCTAAAATCAAAATCAAATGAAAATACACTTCGTTGATATCACACACAAATCAAATGTTTTTTCGTAGTTTAAACTGTAATTTAAATCAATAACACGGATGTTTTTAAGAGTTTTGCTTTATTATGTAGACACTGCAACAATTGTTTCACCACACCGTGGTTTCATTATGCGTAATGACTCGATGTGGTGAAACAATTGTATATAACAGTGTCTTTTCATAATAAAGCAAATCTTTTGAAACATCCGTATTTAATTAATATTTATCTGTAAATTGCAATAAACTTACAAATGTTAATTGGTTTATTTTGAGCAGTCATGCTTCTAACGATGTTCATAAGTATTAAAAACCAAGCGATTCTCTTCATGATAACGACTGGCCGTTTAATGCCACTGAAAATGAGAGGCACGATTTCGTGGTCATTATAAAATTGAGCGTAACATTAATCATAAATCGTTAGTTTTCGTAACAGACGGCTTTAATAAATTACTCGGACAGCATAAATGATTCAATAATGCGACTTAAATTGAGACATTAAATTACGTTAATAATTCGAGGCATGAAAATTAAAATGGATCATTTCGTTTGGTGTAATAAATTGATGAAACGTTTTAGTATAAATTAAAAATACTTGGAAAAGTATTAATATATAAAGCACTAAAAAATCTCAATCAAAACTCTCAATTTTTATGATATATAAATTTTTTTATCAAACTATTATTATAATAAAATATAGACTTAATAGATTTAATATAGAAATATGAAAAAATAATTTAAAACTTTATTTATAATTTTTTCCTTGCAATTCATTATAGAAAATTCAAAAAAGCTTCATTTATAATGAGTTGAGTATATATTTAGTGATTTACACTATTTATTTATTAGAATTCAACAAATATAGCAGTAAAACTAAGGTAAGACGAGTTTAATTTCAATAAAATAAATGCTTCCACATCAATATATTTATATATCAATTAAGTGTATTTTCTTCATGGCCATAAAATTATTGTCGATGTCATATAAAAATAAATAAAATTGCCAATATCGTTGATTCCTGAGGCTATTAAGTATTTTTATTGTATAATAAAATTGCTGTTTTAAAAAATTTGCGATTGCAACGATATAGCACTGCAGTACTTGAGCTGTGAACTAAAACAAATTTGCATTTATAATCGGTGTAAATAAAATTAAAACTAATTAGTGACTAACCTATCTTTATAGTATTTTCAGTTGTGCGATAATAGCACCATAAAGTCGCAGTAGATGAGATTAGAACTAAAATAATTTGCATAAATACATAACCCATCTTTGTAGTACTTTCTGTGAAGCGATTACAGCGCCAAAAATCTTATGTAAATGAAATTAAAACTAACTTCAATTAGTAACTAATCCATCTTTACTTTATTTTCAGTTATGCGAAGGTGCCATTGTAAATACACGGTAGATGATTAAAAAAATAAATTTATAGATCTTATTAATTAATGTAGCTTACATCATATAAAATATAATTATATTTATTTCAATATTATATTAATATATAAATTAATTTAATAATTATGTAAACAGTGTAAATTAGGTTGCATAACTTGAAGCATTAAAAAAATACTTTTTTTACAATTTTATCATCATTACAATCTGGTAACTAAATTTAAATTAATATACGTTAACGAATCATGTTTATTTGACGAAAATTATTCAAAAATATTCAAATCAAATCTTTTGATAAGAGAGGAATCGAAATAATTGCATAATTCACCTGTAATAAGTCATTGTTTCTGAATAAAATTAAGGCACGATTGCTTACAAACATATCGCCCAATTAATTGCGGTATTTATAGTTTGCTAATTTTTCGGGGTGGCGAATAATTTGCGGGCAATTCCGTGTGTCAACTTGACATCAACATCAGCTGTGTGGTATTGGTAATACTCATGTAATCAAACTTTAAGTAGCAAGAATGAGCAGTGATGAAAAGAAAAGCGAAAATGAAGGTGATAACAGGTGCAAGGTGGTGATTGTGGGGGGTGGGATGGCCGGACTATCGGCCGCCTATCATTTGGTAAAGAATGGCTTCACAGATTTCAAACTGTTGGAAGCAAGGAGGCGGATAGGTGGTCGAATCGTGCAAATACCAATAGGTGGTGACAAAGTGGAGCTGGGTGCCAACTGGATACACGGCATCCTCGGCAATCCAGTTTATGAGCTTGCCATGGAGCACTGTCTCGTGGACATTATGCAAATACCCAAGCCCCACAAAGTCGTCGCCGCTACAGAGAATGGAAAGCAAGTACCTTTTACAATACTCCATGAGATCTACGAGGCCTATCTGTGTTTCCTGAAAAGGTGTGAGGAGTACTTTGTCACACAATATTTACCCCCGGATGGGATAGACAGTGTCGGTGATCACATTAAGTTAGAAATTAATTTGTACTTAGATAGAATTAAGGACGAACAAGAAAAGCAGTTGAGGCAGCTGATTTTCGATTGCTTATTAAAACGAGAAACCTGCATATCTGGTTGTGATAACATGTCAGAGATAGACTTACTAGAAATCGGTAGTTACACAGAGCTACAGGGTGGTAATATAATTCTTCCAAAAGGCTACAGTTCTATATTGCATCCTGTTTCCAAAGACATACCAAAGAATTCCATTTACTTAGACCATCCCGTTTCCACGATCAGCTGGTGCAGGAACAACTCTAGTAGTGATGGTGATGAATCCGACGACTCAGACCGTACGGTCATCGAGGAACCTATAGTATCCCGCGAAGGGAGCCCCGAATCGACGTACAATGTTGAAATCGTTTGTGAAAGTGGTAAAAAGTTTTACTCGGACCATGTGATATGCACTGTACCGCTCGGTGTACTTAAACATAAAGCAGCAGATTTGTTTCAACCTCCTTTACCTGATTATAAGATGGAATCTATTGATAGGTTGTTGTTTGGTACGGTGGATAAAATATTGCTGGAGTATGAGAGGCCTTTCCTAAATCCCAACATCACTGAAGTGCTGTTGTTATGGGAGTCGCAGGATGGTAAAGAGGTGGATTACAATAAGACATGGTACAAAAAGATTTATTCATTTAGTAAGATTTCTGAGACGTTATTGCTGGGGTGGATTTCGGGGAAGGAAGCGGAATATATGGAGACACTGCCTAATGAGGTCGTTGTGGATACTTGCACTGATATACTGAGAAAGTTTCTGAACGATCCTTTTATTCCCAAACCAAAAAACTGTGTATGGTAAGTGTTATAATTATTAGATTGTGATTACTAATAAAATTATACAAATTATTTTAAGATTAAATTTAATATTATAAAAAAGGTAATAACCTTTTAATTAATTAATTTAAAATTAAATCTTCAATTGCAGTACTAGTTGGTATAGTCAGCCTTATACTAGAGGATCATACACAGCAATCGCTGTAGGAGCATCACAAATTGACATTGAATGTCTTGCACAGCCTCTTTACAGCAAAGAAAATCAAGCTAAAGTAAGTAATACTTAATATTTTATTGAGTAGCTGAAATCCTGATAATAATAATATTTTCACACATAATGTCTCGTAATTTCCACTGCTCTAAACTATAATAAATGGATGTTAGTTTTAGTGGCATTAAAAGGTGAAGAAAAAAGTGTTTTAGAATATATCTTGTTAAATTTTTATTACAATATTTTATTATTATTTCAGCCTGTTTTATTATTTGCGGGAGAACATACTCACAACAGTTTCTACTCGACTGTCCACGGTGCGTACTTAACGGGCCGAACAGCCGCACAAACCATACTCACCCCAGAGGCCCCCGACGAAATAATCGTCGACTGCGAGGACACAAACGACCTAAGCTCGTGGATACAGGGCATCTGCCTGGAATGAGAGGAAATACTATTCGTATCGAATGTGTAAGGAAGAGGAGAGAGCGGACGTGCAATAAAGGAGACCCGAGTTAGTTCATTTATTTTGATAAATAAACAACAAATCAAACCATTCAGATTGTTCGATGTCTAAAAATTGTTATTTTAAACAGTTCAAAACTGTCGTTGCGTTGTTTATTTCGCCTTCTAAGCATTTACACTAATTCATACACAAGTTAATATTATTGTGGATGATGATTACGTGCCGTTGTTTCGTTGTAGCGCGAAAATTTTAATGTTAGAGGCCTACTTTAAAAAAAAAAAACATTGCTCTCGTTTTGTACATAAACATCCACGTTTCTGTTTTAATTAGGGGCTTCTAATTAGTATTATTTGAAGACGTTTTTAATTTATTTACCAGAGATACAGTTTGTATATGCTTAAGCTAGTCATTTTTTAATTACTGTTCAATAATAAACGATCATTACTGAAATGTTATTATTTTAAACCTTTAATATTAAAAATAAATCCTTATATACTGCAATTATAATAATTAATTTGTTGAAATCAAATCAATAAATAATTTTTATATTATAAGAACACAATTGGGAAGTAATTCCACTCAATTGGAAAAATTAATGAAACACTCAGATAATAAGTTCCACCTTAAATAATAACTTAATTTCATTTACATTAGAAAACAACTCAATATTTTTTACTCATTACTTTTACAATCAATTTGAAAAATATTGGTTGACACCTGGGGTTTTTACTTTGTAATACATTAAAAAATAAATTATAACATCCAACAAATAATTAAAAATGTATTTATTATTTATTCCATACCAGGTACTCTATACAAAAACTCACCATCATCGTCATAATAACAATCACTCAATTTATAGGTACAACCACGCTTCCTTTTATCTTTAGGAATTATAATTCTTTCAGGATATATTAAATGATTACAATTAGAACTAGAATTGAATGTGCTCACCGCCCCAGAACTATTTACATATTTAACAACATCAAGCTTAACTTCCTCAGTGGGTTCCAACACTTTATCCTCATTCCTAGCATGCTGAACAATTTGCTTATCAACATCATTCAAATCTGAACGATTTTTTAGAACACGCTGGTACTGATCCAAAGTTAGTGCCTGTTTGATATCCGTAACTGGTCCTGATAAATAGTGTTCTTTAAGCGGCTTCCTTTCTTCTCTGAAATCCCCTTCTTCTTTTATAGGTTGATCGTTTCCCTTCAATTTCTCATAGCTGGTGATGATGTGTGAAAACTCTCCACTTGGTAAACTTATCTCAGGTTTTACTACTGGATCTAAAACCGGATTTGTGATTTCACGCCTGTTTGAGAACTTATTGAGGTGATTTGATAAATCCGGAGGAAGTTCTAATTCACCACTTGTAAAACTATCCCAGTTTTTACTAACAGATGTATCATGATTTTTAATTTTCGTCGAACTGGTTTTTGTCCAGTTTGCTTTTATAACTTTCTGTAAGTAAATTTAAATAATTAATCAAAAGAAACTGGCTTTTATTATATTTATTTACCTTAATGGTATCTGGTAAAGCTGGAAAACCCTCCGATAGCTTCTCAATAGTCCATTCCTCAGGATCACTATTGTGTAAGTGCTTAATTTGCTGTTTGTCGGCCCACGTTAAAAAATTTGGAAATCTCTCCTTAAAATATTTCTGCCTCACTATCAAAAACTTCTCTTTCTCCTTCATCATATTAATTTCGTGAACGTGCTCCTGATGGCTCATTTCCAAATTCGCGAAATCGGTCTCCAAATCGTCATAATCGACTTCTTCCAATTGCGAAGCTGTTTTATCGAGCAAAGATTTTCTTCGTCTAATCCCTGGATCTGTCCGGTTAAATTTCTTCCGGTTTTGATAGAATCTTACCATGTATTTAAGAGATGATTGACTCTTTGATATATTTCTAAGTGGTGTTAAAATGTTATACATTTTTAAAATAATATAAGTAAATATTAAATAGGTTGTAATAATTGAGGTTATGTTTATATTATTTAGTATGCAACCTAATTTGCACCTTAAATTAATTAAATTAAAAAAAACAAGATCTATAATAGATAGCTTAGTTTTTCTTTTATATTCAATATATTAAGTTATATTAACTTTAATAATACTAATTATGTTTTAAGTAATCAAATATTTTGCTGTTCTAAAATTATTACTTTTGAATGTAATTGTTGGCGCTACTTTTGAATTTAATTTTTATTTATTGTGATAAAATGTACCATCTTCTATTAATTATCGATGTGCGCATAAGTGGTGACAATATATCGAAAAGAAAAATCACTAGATTATAATTAGATAATAGAAAGGTGTTCCATCTAGCAAAAATATTAGTATAACTAATAACTACATTATTTTTTTAAATTATAATTCTTTTTCCCTTTTTATTATAATATTATGGTTTAAGGACATTCAATTAATATTTTTTTGAAACTGTTAACGGTGGAGGCTTCTACTTTGTTATACATCTTAAATCAAACAAATTAAAAAACTGTTTCATTTGTGGATATTTTTTGATGTTTTATTTTATATTTATATATATAAGAAACTCCATGAAGTGAGATTTCTACGTGTAAAATTATTTCTTTAATTATTATAGGAAACCATTAAGGAGAGTATTTTAGATAATCTTATCTTATAGCGAAAAAATTAAATTTATCTTTATTTTCAGTCAATATTTGTTAACGATTTTATTAGAAATATACTTAATTTATCTTTAATTTCATACATTAACAAACCCACTTATAAAAGTAACTAAATTTTTATTATTTAATATTAAAATTTCTATAAATAAATTTAAATATTTTAGTGTAAATTAATCTTTATTGCTTTTCAGAGACAATAAAAATAAAAATACATAACCACAATTTATTTATTAATTCAATTATACAACTAATTACTGCACATAAATTACTCCATCTTCACCTCATCTTCTGCGTCCGGCATTAGTGAAGTGTGAAACTTCTCAATAACAACACTCTTTATATCGATATCCTTATGCATGCTCATTATATGATGTTTTAATCCTAGTCTTCTGTTGAAAGCTCTGGGGCATTTGAAACAAGAAAAAGGCCGGGTTTCACTGTGGGTGATCATGTGTGACTTTAAATTGTTCTTTGTTCCAAAAGTCTTGCTGCACATGTTGCAACTGAATGTTTTACCTGTGTTATGTACGGACCGGTGTGCTGCTAATTCTTCGTCTGAATAGAATTTACGATTGCATGTATCACATTTGAAAGTTTTCTTATCGTAGTGTGAGAATATATGTTTGCGTAATGATGGTTTAAGGGCGAATTTCTGGTCGCACATGTTGCATTCGAAAATTTTCTCACCCGTGTGGGTTCTTAAGTGCTCCCTTAAATACCCTACACTATGGAATTGTTTGTTGCAGTATTCACACTGTATATTTCTAGATACCATGTGTTTCCTTTTATGGAGAGTCAGAGTGTTTTGGGCTTTAAAACTGCTGTTGCAAATATCACACTTGTATGGTCGGGCTTCAGTATGAGTGGCTTTATGGTGTAATAAGAAAATTTCCTGAGCAAATTCCCTTTGGCAGATGTCACAAGTGTATTTACGATCATCAACCAGAGATAGTTCTTTTTCCATTGGTGAGTCAATGTCTATGTTGTGATGTTTTTTCAAGTGTTTCCTGAGAATGTCTCTTCTAGTGTATTTTTTCTCGCATAAATAACAATTATGCCGGCTCTCACCGGTATGCATGGTCATATGGTAGTTTAGGTAACACCGCCTGCTAAATTTTTTCTGACAAACCTTACACTCCAACACCTGCTCTTCTTTAAAATGCTCCCTAAGGTGCACGTTCAGTTCTTTTTTAATGGAATATTCTGCATTGCACAAATTACACGTATACAAAGCTTTGTGTTTAAAAATCACTTGATTACTCCCGCTGGGTTCATTGAAAACTTTCACCTCGACTTTTTCAGCATTGTCAACATTATCGCCGTCACTCAAGTCAGTATCAGATCCCACCTCGCTTTCACTAGCACACTCTTCTTTAATCTTCCTGTTCACAATTGCGTTCGCTTCAGATTCCGTTACGTTCATGTCGACGTTGGCCATTTCTTCCTCTAAACATTCCTGCTTCACGATGGCCATGTCTATTGGAATTTGCTGTTCTTCCTGGATTTCGTTTGCCTCGAGCACATCCTTCAGGGAAAAGTCGGTCGTTTCCGCTTTTGATTGTACATACCGCTTTATCGCCTCCTCTGTTTTTAAACATTTCATTCTGAAGTCGAAAATGATGTCGAGAATTTCGTGACAGTTGTTGCAAATCACCGATCGTTTGGATACGTTTAAATCCTGAAAAATTAAGATAAAATTACTAATTATTATTTTTAAATTAAATATTTCAATTAATATGATGTTTGGATATAAAATCACCTCGGGTGATGAAGATATTTTTCTTTTACTATGGTTAACTTTAATAAAATATCTTAGATATTAGTGTCAATAAAACAAACTTAATTTAAATGTTGTGTGTGTAAAACGTACTATTTCAGAGACGACGCTGAGTATCCTTTGCCGGTTGGATGTTGGAGAAAGTGGCCCATCATTACTTTCAATTTCATAGTATGGTGATGTGTCTGTATTGATAATTCCCAAACAAGTCCTACACACTTCTTCCATATTATATTACACTAAACTGTAGTTCGTCAATCCACAATTACTAGTTAATTTAAAATACATTAAGCTTCATTACATCCATACAGTTAAATACATTTCCATTTACTGATAGTCTTATCTGATTACTAATCACTTGTAAATGTATTTGAGGTTTAATTAATGCGCGCACTAATCATTAAATAGGGATGCTGCCAATTATTGATATTCTCTCAATTGTGCTTCACATACATAACCATCAAAATTAATTGATTGGAAATTTATAATATAAAAATTTATTTACTGTCAACATTTTTCTTTCAATATAATCACGTATTTATTTGCAAAGGGTTTTTATAGATTATTAAGTGTTTTAATTTAAGAAAACTATGCATAAAAGTATTTAGGGTGATTTATAAATTGGATATACTTTTGGTTTGTAGTATTTCTGATAAGAAAACTGGTTGGAAAACCATTAACGGTTAAATTATTTAACGTTTCATCATAATATATAACTTCACATTACTCAACCCGAAATTTAGTGAAGTTTAGTATTTTATATGTTGGTTGAACTTTTGGGTTAAAAGACAACGTTGCAATATTTCAGTTTGATAGGAAATAACTTAACAACCATGTACGGTTAAATATTAAGAACAGAAAAATTATAATTGATAAAATTTATTAATTTAATTATTTAAAAGTTACAAAGTATTTATTATTTATACTCAACATGTATAACGAAGTAGAAGCCGCAAAAATCAATAAAATTATAATTGGTTGCACTTTTGGGTTATAAAGTAATATTATTATTTTGGTTTTTAATGTTATACAACCATTTACGGTTTAATTTTGTTAGCCGAAAAATCGGTGTAAATATATCGGAAGGACCACGTGGTCGATAGCCTAACACTACTACTACTACTACTATATCGTAAAGAAAATAAAGTGTAATTTTTTTAATGAAATCATCACCTAATTAAAAGAGAAATCGACATAAATCAGCTTTCTTCAGTAATAGATTTAAAAAAAAAATCACAAATTTACAAAAATTAAATCCATTTATTTAAATCAATACAATGTAATAAAAAAATAACAGTTACACACGAACCTTAGGACTTAATTGATAAATACATTTTTCCTTTGAGCATTTGCTTTACGGGATTAATCTTCTTCAGAATCTGCGTCATGATGTTTACCAACTGTTCGCTGGAAAGGCCAGTCTTCTTGGACTTGAACTTTTGCAGCAGTTCCGTCGTCGTCATCGGTTTTCGCATCAGATACTTTCTGACCGCGTCCTCGGTTATACCAGATTCACTAAAAAAAGAACAATATTAAAATATTAGATTAGAAAAGTAATTTAATAAAACACTTCTTACATTGATCCAGGGATATAATTGATTGGAATATCAACTTTAGACTTCTTCTGTGATGGTCCGGCGGAGCCATCCAGTAATTTTCTTTTATTACCCTCTGTAGGCGTGCCAGACCTTGAGCTGTTTGCACTAGAAATGTTTAATAATTTAATATAAATAAAATATAAACAATTACTTTAGTGGAATGATATGGTTCAGGTAAAAATCTCTTCAATGGCATTGCCAATTGTTCATGGATGGGGTTTATCTTTAAATACAAGATATATTTACACACCTGCTTGGTTCTTGTTCGGTCTTTGGCTTATCACCTTTCTCCTTTTTAGATTTCTTCTGTGCCTTCTTCTTCTTCACTTCTTCATCTGTACTGCTATCTGAACTAAAGTCACTATCTGTAAATAAATAAATAAATAAAACCTTTTATAGCTTTAGGATATCAGAATAATTACATACCCTTATCTTTTTTTTCTTTAACTTCTTTCTTAGCTTCTTTTTTGTTCTTCTTCTTCTTATTTTTAGACTTATCTTTAGACGTGCCTTCCTCGTCCTTCTCTTCCTCCTTATTCTCGTCTTCCTTGTCTTTATCCTCCATTTCCTTGTCTGATTTATCAGAATCGTTTTCGGATTCTTCATCGGAATTTAATAACTTTCTACAGATAAAATTATACTTAATAATTTAGAAAAACACGAAAACATTTCTACAACGTATTTATTTTATTAGATATATTTGTTTATCAATGTTATTAGAACGTAAATAACTTACCTCAGGGCTTTTTCTTCAGAGACACCTTCGAGTTTTGTATTTTCCGGTTCACTGTCACTGCTGTCGGTGATGTAATCCAATTCCCTGCCCTCACCATCACCGTCATCGGAATCTTCAAACGCCTCCACGTCGGTGTCGCGTTTCTTCTTCGACTTCTTCTTATCAGCTGTGGAAAAATTTATAAAAATCTACACACTTGTTACTACAAACATTTACACCCACCACTTTTCTTTCCCTTCTTTTTCTTTTCGGCCTTCTCTTCCTCCTCTTCCTTTTCCTTCGTTTCATCATCAGAATCGTCTTCTGAAGTGTCCATCCATTCATCCATTTCTGATATTTTTAAGTCAGCTGTATGTTGAAAAATTAAAACCATTAGGATAATTACTAAATGGTAATTCATGAATTTAAAATACTTAACTAAAACACTTTACACTTTAGTAATAAAAACAGTGTTTTTAAATTTATAACAAATAATATTATACATTTATTTGACATAAATTATATGTATAAAGTGATTGTGGAGGCTTTTATTTGTTATAACTTTCAATAACACAAGTTATTTTGTTTGTATTGTTTATATTCTGTATTAACAATACCTTTAGCTTTTGATCCCTTCTTACTCTTCTCCTCGCCTTCACCGTCCAGTTCTGGATCTTCGTCGCCCTTCAGACGCTTCCTCAACATCAGCGAGAAGAAGTTGAGATGTTTGTTTCGCTTGCTGAACTCCTGTTCGGCTTCCTCGGCCGACAGAGCCTTGTAACGTTGGATGGGTTGAAATTTATACCTGTGGAAGTTTTATTAAACTGCGGGGGCTTAAATATTACCTAAAAAACACTCACCACTCGTGTAAAGGAAACGCTTCAATGACCTGATTAGCGGCGTGCGTGAAGACGTAATAGGCGGCATTTTCTGATACGCCACCCTCGCGAATACCTAAAAAATTTTTAATTATTATCTGTGTATTTATATTAATGTATGAATTTATTTATTTTAAATTTAAATTATTATTTCAAAATGTTTCACCATTAGTGTGTATTTGGTTGCATAAATGTCAGGATAATTTCTAACCTTAAAATCTATTTTTAAAATAACGTCATACAGGAAAATCCCTATTTAATTAATCCTTGGTTAAACGTAATACCTTTAAACTTTTTGACTGTACTGCCGTAAGATTTTAGGATCCACGGTTGATCGTCCGGCTTGTATTTCCTGGATATTATGCCTAGTTTCTTGCGTCTCGCTTCTTCCTTCGCTTCCCTGCCAAACTCTGATCCGGCTCCAAACCTTAAGAAAAAAGTTATAATTACAATGTTTTTTTTAAATAAAATTCTAATACCGCTACGTAATAATAGATCAATGAAGAGTAATGGTAATATCAGTGACCTACTTTATTTTCGGTATGGTAATCATTTGCATTCGTTGTGTAAGTTTATGTCATTAGTTTTTTTTAAATAAAAAAAAATGTTTGTGTAATTTTATAAATTTGTATTCTTTAATTGGATAATGATTAAGGGATTCTATTATGTAAATAAAAATTACTCACTTTGGTTGATCCTCTTCTATTCCTTTAAATTCCTTCATGTTATTCTCACGTTCCATCCGCACCTGTGTCCACTTCTCGATATCCACGTCCAATGTGGCGTTGAAACGCATAACGTGGTACCGTTTCTGAACATTTTTGGGGACTTTTATCGTGTACTCCTTCACGTTCGTCCTCTATTTTGCATGAAGAAGAGAAATATTAATAAACTATACTTCTTGATACATCAGAATGACATGATTTCTTTAATTATTTGCAGTTTTTGCACAGACAACACATTCTCAATTGTTTTTTACAATCGAAGAATTTTGTAATTAATTAAAATCGAGAAATTATCATTTTAAATTGTTAAATGTTGATTTAGGCACTTACTGAAGCCGCAGACATGGTGAAAAACCCTCCGTAACCCTCGGCAAACGTGAAAATCCGCGCACAGATTGACGTCCACGGAAGTTCACAATTGGAGGTTATGTTTTCGCAGTTCCTCCACCGCACGGTTTTCCTCCGTCTAGTTGGAAAACTGTCAGATCAGTGAGTTTCATCCCTGATGGATTCCGGGGGTAGTACGGCGTCCGAAATCGGCCAAAACGGGTACAAGATGTGAATGGGTGTAATTAAGAAGATAATCAATAAATAACTGGAAACAATTTTAATCGGGTGAGTGAGATAAACAATTACAATTATTATAATCAAGGGTGGCCATGGTTTAATTGTGGAAAAGATCAAGTGGTATTGTTGAAACAATAACCTGTACTCACAGTTTCGATTGAAAGGTGATTTGTTTTTTTTACTCTCGTTTCTCGCAGATTTACACACGTTTCAATTATGGTAGAGGCCTGCAGGACTTGTCTAAAGCTGATTCGTCTGGAGAGCAGTACTTACCATGAAATAGAAGGTGCCAATGTCCAGCTATCCCCCAATTCCAATCGGTTCAAGATACTCAGCGTTATTCCGGAAATGGTACGTTTTTGTTTTTTTGTAAACAAAAATAATTGATTAGTTAAATAATCAAACGAATCTATTGATACATGAAATATTTATTTATAATTGCCGTAAATATTTTCTTTGCTCAGATTGTCTTTCAATTAAAGATTAAACGGTAATAGAACAGTTAGAATGAAGATTTGATCCGATTTATAGGTAAGAGTGTGAGGTACGTAGGGAGTCTGTTGTGGTTCAGGTAAAATCCAATCGTTCAATGGTCAAGCTTGATTGCACAAGATTTAGAAATTCAGAAAATCTTGAAGTCATCGATAATAAAATTGCTTTAATTTTTGCTTGATTACGTGTGTAGGACTAAAGTATTTGTAGGGTTAGAGAAAGCATTTTTTTAAGTAAATTTCTCTCGTATATTAAAGATCCAGTTGATGCAACAACATAAAACACCTACATTACAAGAACAATTCAATTATAATGATGGTTGTGACTGCTACTACGTGGTATTTCATAATGAACACTGAATAAAACATAGTAAGTGTTTTATTCAGTGTTCAACAATTCAATTGCTCTTGAGGCTCCAGAAGAGCAAAGATCTCGTTTAACATTATCCGAACAACAAGTACGTTTGCTAAATAGAAAGTTTACGAAGATTTCCTGAACTAACTGCAGGAGGTCCTCGATGTAAAGATTTAACCCGGCACCTCCACCAACAAATTCGTGCTTCGATTTAATCCGCCGATTTTTACATACAAAAATATATTTAACTTATTTTATTATTTCCCTTCATTAAGGATACCTAACAATTTTCAATTTTTCATATTATTATTTAATGAAATTTCTAATTCATTTATGTGCAAGAAATTTTTTTAATATATTTATTTCTCTACTTTAGGCGTTGAACATCTCGAAGAAATCACTGATCTGCACGTCGTGCCACCAGAGCCTCGAAACCATCTACCAGTTCAAAGCAAAATGCCTGAGGACGGAGAGCATGATCATGAGGTACATACATTCCAAGCCCGACATAGAAATAGAGGCTTTGGACCTTAAAGACGTGGCCTACGTCAACAACACCGGTTTTGTGGCTGCCAGCAACAATACGAACACTGAGAAGGCAACGAATTCTAGTCACGAGAATACAAAAACGGGTAATTCAGAAGAGGATCGGGGGACTTCTTTGCATAGAAAATTATTGGAACGAGTCAACGCCAGCCTGGGTAATAATAATAGCGTAAGCCTGCATTTTGTTAGAAACACAAATGCCACGGATAAGGGTGGTAAAGATAAAGCGAAACCAGTCGAAGTTGTTAGTGTTAATGCTAGAAACAATAATCAATGCGAAGCTGCAGATATAGCTCAAATAAACAACGTCAGATGTGAGAAAGTTGTAAAGAATAATAATAAGTCTGAAATAGTTAGTGTAAATCCAGTTATTAATCATTCTGAAAATACCGTACCGTACTCATCTAATCAAAATGAAAATAACGTTAAAAACATTAATGAACTACCTCTAGATAAAATCGAAAGCGTACTAATCAAACAGGAAATTTTCCCCGAAGATGAAAATTCCACCGACGGTTTTGACACACCTTTGGATATCGACGAGAGCATCACCGTCGTAAAACACGAACTGGCCAATGATTACGACGAAACTGAACTGATAATACCACCGGAAAACGTCATCCTCGATGTTAGCGTAAAATCCGATGAAATTAAACCCTCAACCGTTGAAGGAAATGTTACGGATAAACCAATAAAATACGATCTCAGGAAGCGTGCTTGTAATAAAACACATAAGAAAAATGATGCAAATAAAGAATTTGTTTACGATGATGATGATGATGATGAGGACGATTATATAGGTGATGCTGATTATTCAAACGGTGAAGATGATGAGGTGATTAAAAACAATTCGCTTAAAAATAAAGGTGTAACGACTGTTCGATTAAAGTGTGTTGGATCTAATGTATCGATACGACGTGTTATTCCAGATCCGCAGATTAATAATTTAAAACTCGAATCTGATGTGTCGGTAATATCACTAGCGGATAAACAGAAATCCGATAATGAGTTACAATTACCGCACCTATCAGTAATTCCAATTAATAAGAAAAGAAAAGAGGGTGACGGTTTGGAAATTATTCCAATTAGTAAATCGACGGATGAAATAAAACCTTTAATACCAATGATGGATATTGATGTGACCAAAAATGAGGATTTAATGGTGACCAAATCCGAAATCATCTCGATGGAAGTCGACGTGATACTTAACGAGAGTATCAAGTCGAATGATAGCGGGATTCAGAATACTAGCGGTTCTGAACAAACAGATGATACATTATTTAAGTGTCAGGTGTGTTTGAAAAATTTCATTACTAAATCGCGTTTAAAGACGCACATGCTTTGCCACACGGACGAGCGACCTTATAAGTGCACGCTTTGCATTAAAGGCTTTAACGATAAGAGCACCCTCAATAAGCACTTGAAGATACATTCCGGGATTAAAGAGTACGAGTGTGAGATTTGTCAGCGGCAGTTTTATTGCAAGGGAAATTTGAATAAGCACATGTCGACGCATTCGGGTGAGCGTCCGTATAGGTGTAACGTGTGCAACAGGGATTTCAGCAGGAATGAGCACCTCAAGCAGCACCGGTTGATCCACACTGGGGATAAGAATTTCGAGTGTGATATATGTAGTAAAAAATTTGCACGTCGCGATTCGTTGATTATACACATGATGGTGCACACCGGTGTGAGGAATTATGTTTGTGAATACTGCGATAAGAGGTGTATCGATAGTAGCACTTTGAAGAAGCATTTGAGGAGTCATACGGGGGATAAGCCGTACGAGTGCGAGACGTGTCATCGTAGGTTTACACAGAAAACGCATTTAACCATTCACAGGCGGAAACATACGGGTGAACGCCCGTATAATTGCAACGTGTGCAATAAGGGTTTTTATTCTAGCAATTACTTGAAGATCCATAAGCGAACGCACACGAAAGAGCAACCGTATCAGTGCGACGTTTGCAAGAAACGCTTCTCCACCGTAAGTAATCTGCGCATGCACAAGAAGATCCACACGGGAATCCGTGATTTCGAGTGCGGCATCTGCAGCAAGATGTTCATACACAAACACGACTTGAGGAAGCACATGATGGTGCACACGCAGGAGAAGCCGTTCTCGTGTCACGTGTGCGGGAAGGCCTTCAACAAGAAGGTGCGCGCCAAGCAGCATATCATGAATATGCACAAGGAGGTCGATATTAGTACAATCGTTATAGAACATCACAATACTTACGTTAAGACCGAACCAGAAATATTAGAGGTCGGTTCGGTGAATTGAAACGAAAACATAAAAAAAAGAAAATTACATATAGCACCGGTATGTTAAGTAAGTTCCTATTAAGAGTTTCGTTTTGTTTAGTTTTTTCATTAGAGTTGTTTATTTTATTTATTTAGAGTTGTTTTTTTTTGTTTGTTTGCGGTTTATATGATAATTGTTTGTATATATACTCCACAATTGTTACTAACTTTTTTTTAGAAAAGCGAGCACGGTGTTAAACAGCACATATATTATTAGTAATTGTGGAGTTTATTTGATTGTTTTGCCATATGGGTTTATTTATTTTTACTGTGATTATTTACAACGCGTCCAGAAGCTAGTCATGTAATAGCAGTGATTATTTCTTTTCTTTTTGTAGGATTAAGTTTTGTAAAATCAATAATGATTTACCTTTTGTGTTCATGCACCAAAATTCAGGTGACTTATTGATATTTTTTCCATCATCATTACATCAGGTGTAATTATATATATATTTTTTTATACTTATCTCTTCTTTAATTCGCTTATTTAACTTCTGTCAAAAGTTATTTTTCTTATATATGCCCATTTTATGATTCGATACTTCCTCTTTCTATCCCTTCGTTGTTATCTCAAAAATACTAATTATCTTCCTTTTACTTATTTTAATTATTAAGCCGTACTCTTACTTCTATTTGTACTTTATCTTTCTTAAGTATCTCATTTTCATTGCATTAATATCTCTATTTTCTAAGAACGTTTTCTTTACTGTGCTATAAATTCTATATGTTTTCGTCCACCTATTGTCGATGCAAAATACTTTTTCGATTATTTTATGTTTGGATTTATTTTTCTTTATTTTTTAAGTTGTAATTAAAACACGATATCTTTTTTTTACCACTATATTTTATAAATTACACAGCGACTATAAGCTAGTCGTTACCAAAATGGAAAAATCTTCTCTCTTCTATCTGTATATTATAAATTTCTTTATATATTTCTTAAGAGCCTACAAACTACTAAATTACTGCAAACATTATTTAAATAATTAAACGCCCTCCCGACGCATAAATATACACAAATATTTTAAAGATTTATTAAATATTATTGTTATTATTTGGTTGTATTGCAGTAATGGAGTTTTTTCCTTTTTATTTCATAACTTTTTTTTTGATAGGAATTTTTCGTTTATTTGTACGAATGTGAGCGTGTTGTGGATTCAATCTGTGTGTTCCTGAATTGTACCTTAATTTTTTAGTCTGTAAGTTTGTGTCATCTAGTCTTTTTTTGTACAAACCGATTCGCAATTTATGTACAAACTGTTTTTTTTTCTAAGGATTCCTAGTGAGGTTTTTTTGTGTTCTACTGTTCTAGTGGTTTAATTATTGTGATGTACTCGAATTACGATAAAAGAAATGCATATTGTAATAATATACAGTTGATTTTATTTATAAAAGACACCTCAATTTCCTTAATTTTTATAATTATGTATAACTTTATAAGTGATTTATTCGACAAAAGATAATACATTCAACTCATTTAACTATGTTGTATATAAATAATATAGATAATTTATATAAAACATAGTTAAAAGAGTGTTTATTACACAAGGGATGAATTTATTTCATTCTTAAACCTTGTTGAAACATTATACACTAAGCATTTTAATTAACAATTTAGCTAATCTGTAAAGAAGCCTTCTTTTTGATTTATCACTTGGTTTTTAAAGTATTATTTAATTTAGCGTTTATTTATTTACGGAAACTCCTTTTTACAGAGATGAATATTGAGTAATACATAGTTTAAAATGTTTCACCAAGTGATAAATGAGAAAGTCCTTCAAGAAATATTATGTGCCAGTGAAATTTAATATACAATTAACTGAATCCAGTTTTACTTGTGTCATTGTATTCGTTATAACTACAAGTAATTTTCTTGCAATTCGTACGCAAAATATCATGTTGGCCGGCCGGTGAAAAATAAATTTCATTTAGAAAGTCGACGCTCGTAAAAATTCCGCCAGATCGAGTGAAACCGGCAATCGGGCATGCGGCGGTAAACTAGGCACGTGCCTCTTACACTAAAAAAAAAACCTAAATTTTATTACCGTTCGCTTAAACCGAACAGTTTGCACGATTTTTCCATTTAATTTCAATAAAATTATCACTTTCTACGATAAATGCGCGTAATGGTGCTTGAAGTTCTTATACGCACAGTAAAAGAGTTTATAACGGCCTAAATGCTTCAAGCTGAGATCAATTTTAATTTTTAGGCATTTTAATGAGTTATAAAATACTTCACCCAATTAACCAATGCGGAATTATAAAGTTTTTATAATTATATGAGAGTGAAAGTAATCGTGATAAGTTATCTTCCACGTTAATTACGCGGTTCGTTAATTTCTTTCCTGAAAAACTAACTGAGCGTAAGATTAACTAGTAAAATTTTTAGTCATATAGTATTTGAATTTATTTACGGAATCCATCTATAAAATATACGTTTATATAAGAGGTAATAAATAATAATATTACACGTAAAAAATACACTTGTCAATTTTATAATAATAATAATTATTATTATTTAAAGTTACTGAAATTTTGTATAAAAAATTTATTGAAATAATTTCCACCAACATAAATTATAGTACATCAACATAATAATAGATGGCGCAATTTTTCTTCTTTTTTTGGTTAGTAGAATTATTGCGCCATCTATTATTACGTTGAGATAACATAATTTATGTTGGTAGAAATTATTTAAATAAATTCTTTATACAAATTTTTAGTAACTTTAAATAATAAAATTAATAACTTAATTTTTTGTTAGTAAAAAATACTTACAAAAATATATTATCATTACCATATACATCAATGTGGATGGCTGTTAAATCTAACATTTTAAAGTAAAGATAAAAATAGAATAGATGGCGCTGTAAAGTCCTATTTTTATTAAGTTGGCAGCCGTTTTGCTCTAATAACCTTATATAATAACTACATCAATGTTGTTTCCATAAATTTTAATAGATGTAGCGTTTAAATTCTCAAATGTTAAGTTAACAGTAATTTTGCGTGTTCATTTTCTATACATTTTAAAATGACCAAATAACTGCCACCAACCTAAATTTTAATACATTAATGTGGCGCTAGATGGCGCTGTAAATTTTCAGTTCCTAGATTGGCAACCACTTTACGCTAAATTACCCTCAAACATTTGATTGTCATGTTATAAAATGAATATCTTAATCTAATCTATTTGCAACACTACTACCAATCATTTAAATATTTATTTATTTAAGTCCAACAGTTCAGAAACAATTAACTGGACAACTTAATAATGGTTTGTCAGTTTGGATTTATACGTTGCAGTAATTTTTTAGATTTTGTTACCAAGTCATTGTCATAACACAAGATGGATTAAATTTTTTCCTATATTATTTGATTTAAGTACATTTAAGCTGTTAGCATAATGATTAATACACGTAGCGATAGATGGCTCTGTAAATTCTATCTCAAATATGAAGTTGGCAGCAACTTTTTTGTATATATTTTCTTTACAATCTAATATAAGTAGATAAATGCTGAGGAACTTAAAGTTTAATACATGAATGTGGCGCTAGATGGCACTGTTAATTTCTGTGTTTAGGCTGCCAGCAATTAATTATTTGGATGTGATTTTATATAACTAAATTATAATTTATGAATTTGGCTTGGTATTACATGGTGCGGTAATAATCCAAATTTTGTAATTGTCAGAACAATTTTGTAGCCGTTTTAATTTTCCCGCCATTAAATACACATTTTTTTAAATTTGGGTGCAATTAGTTTAATTTCTATACAATATAATATAGCTGAATAACTGCTGCCAACTTAAATTTTAATATATCCACGTGGCGCTAGAAGGCGCTGTAACAATGCGATGTTATATGGTAGCGTAAAGGTTTTAAGTTGACGTCAAAATAAAAATGACTATTTTAGATAAGACTTTATATAACTAAGTTATTTCTGTTAATTTAAATTTATAGCATTTTCTTGTTGTTTGATTTTTTCTATGTTTTAAATTGGCACCAATTAATCGTGTGTATACCCTCTTCTATACAAATTAATATAACTAGATAAGTGCTGCCAACTTAACATTAATACGATTATGTTGCGCTAGATGGCGCTGTAATTTTATCAGGTTGGCAATAATTTGTGCCGACTAATAATTATTAAGATTTGCCTCGTCAATCAGTTCAATTTATGTCAAATTACACTTAAATATTTGATTATCATTGTTAAAATAAATTACATAATCTAATATAATTGCATCTCTGCTACCAACTTAAATGATTATTTGCCACTTTGGATTGAATTCTTGAATAATAATATTAATTCTCTTCGCAAAACTCGAAAATACCAAAAAAATGGATTTATATGTTATAAATTCCTAATTTTTTTGGCTAAATAATTGTCACAACACAAGATGGATTACATCTATTCTTATATAACCTACTATTAATTACATTACTACTGTCAGCATACATTTTAATTTAGGTGGCGGTAGATGGCGCTCAAAATCTAAGAATTTAGGTTGCCAGCAATTTTGCGTTTATATTTTTTTTCACAATATAATATAAATAAATAAGGGCTGCCAACTTAAAATTTAGTACACCGATGTGGCGCTGGATGGCGCTATAAAATCCAGTTTTAATTTTTAATTTAATTTAAATATTATAGCTAAAAATAAATGACCTAGTCTAATTTCATTTGTAGCAAACGTGACAATAAAATTTACTTATTTACTTACTTACTTACTTAATATAATAGCATCCCTGCTACCAACTTAAAAGTTGATTTGCCAATTTGATTTTATAAGTCATGTTGACATTAATCAAATATTTACACCAATTTTACAAATTTTAAGCAGAATGCTTAATACATCGAATATAAAGTAAAATAAATATCTACAGTTTTAGATAGAAGTAGAAGAAATTCTCCAGAATTTCAACAAATGGAAACATTCTATATGGGTTTGACTGGAAGAACATTCCGAAGAATGAAGTCCGCCTGTGATTCCTGTGCTCAAAATTTAGTGTATTTTTTTATTATTTTTTTATTTATGTGTATATTATTATTATGTATTTTGTTAACAGGTAATCCAAAGCATCACAATAAACATATGATATTGTAAACAATTAGATTTTGTATTTTCTAAAATCACTGCTGTCAACATATTGATTACTACATGTAGTGATAGATGGCGCTGTAAACTCACAGATTTTAAGTTGTCAGCAATTTTACATGTACATTTTTGCACAATGTAATATAACTAGATAACTGCTGCCAACTTAAAATGTAATATGCCGATGTGTCGCTAGATGGCGCCCTAAATTTCCCATTTTTAGATTGGTTGGTATCATTTTGTTTTATATGTAGTATAGTATATTTAATCGCGCGTTTTCCAAAACACAAAATGGATCATTTAAATATGACTTTATATAACTAAATTACATATGCTAATTTAAATTTGCAAGATATCCATTTGGCTTCAGGTTAGATTAGATGGTGCAGTAAAATCACAAATTTTGTATTTATCATGGTTGTCAGTAGTTTTTGAGACTCTTCTTGATTTTCCCGCCATGAAATTCCCAATTTTCACGTTGGTAGCAATTAACCTTAATTTAATTACTTTAAAGTAATTTTGGCATAAAATACTGTCAACTAAAAAAAGAAAATGAAAATTGAAGCTCCACCTAGCGCCACACAGATTGACTAAAACTTAAGTTGGCAGCACGTATCAAGTTGTATTAGATTGCACAGAAAATTTACACACAATTTTTCATTTACATTTTCTTTGCAATATTATACAACTTGATACGTGCTGCCAACTTAAGTTTTAGTCAATCTGTGGAGCGCTAGGTAGAGCTGCAATTTTCAGTTTTTCAGTTGGCAGCAATTTATGCCAAAATTACTTTTAAACGTGCGATTATTAAAATACAAAATGAATCTTTTAAATGTGATCTTATATAATTAAATTACTTTTACTACTAAATTCATAGTATTTTAGATGGTGCGATAAAAATCAAATATTATAGTCGTCAGCAATTTTCTTGCCGATTTGATTTTCTATTAATTAAATTCCTAGTTTTCAAGGTGATGGCAATTAGCTTTACTTTAATAATCACCTTTGTTCAAAGTGTTTCTTTTCAAAAACAAAACAAAAACCAAAACAGTGAATTGTTGTCTACACAAGTTTTAATACGTGGACCGTAAGATGACGCTGTAGATTTTGAGATTTTACGTTGGCAGCAATTTTGCGTATACAATTTATTTACAATCTAATATAACTTGTTAACTGCTGCCAGCGTAAATATTATTACATTTAGTATTTAAAAAATATATATTGCGAAAACACTGAAATCTAATTTATATTATTATTACATTAATGAAGCGCTAGATGGCGTTGTAAATTTTCAGTTTTTAGGTTGGCAGCTTTTGTATCAAATTTATTTATTTATTATGATGCTTTGGATTACATTTTTACATAATATATTAATAGACACTCTTAATTTTGAGCACAGGAATCACAGGCGAACTTCATTATTTAGAATATTCTTCCAGTAAAACCCTGATGATGACGAATGTTCCCTCTTATTTCAGAATTTCTTCCATTTGAATATTCTTGAATGTTCTAGCAAAATCATAGATTGTTTGAGCTCTTTTTAATCGTGCGGTTGTCAAATCACAAAATGAACAATTTAAATGTGACTTTATAAACATAAATTACTTATTACTTGCTTATTTAAATTTCTAGTATATCAATTTGACTTCAAATTAGATAGGGCAGTGAAATCTCAAATTTGTTAGTTTTGATTTTCCCGCCTTTAAATTCCACGTTTTTGAGTTGGTAACAGTTAATTTTACCTTTGTTTAATTTCTATAGCACATCTTACTCTAAAGTCTCATTTTTTTTTAATGCGCAGGATAATTTGCGCCTAATTACCTTCAAAATCGTAACATTTAATAATTTCTCATAATATCACATAACCTAAACTCTATCAAATTTAATGTATGGTGCATCAATTTGATTTCAGATTAGATGATACAGTAAAATCCTGAATTTTGTAATTGACAGCATTTTTACGAGTTAAAATAAAACAAAAAAACTTTTCTGGTAACCCTTTATTATTAATAAAAATCTATAGTTTCGACAACTTCAGTTTGACATTATCAAATAGTTAATTAATTGTGTTATTGAATACAAAACAAGTTATTTGTTTAATTTGATTTATCAAAATGTATCCCATAATTACTTATTTAATGTAATGAGTGTATTAGATTATCACCGCCTATAAATTACCAGGTTTTATGTTGGCATCAATTTTGCGACGAATTACTCTCACAAACATGATCTACATAATAAAAAATGGATTATCTAACCTAATTTAATTACATCACTGTTGCCAACTTAATTATATGGTGTATCAAATTGTATTTGTATAGTGTAGTAAAATTTCAGATTTAGTAGTTTTTATATTATCGCAAGTTCAGTTTTAAAATATTAAGTGTTGAGTTTAAAGATTTACTATTTTAAAACCTAAAAAAAACTAGTGATGAAAATGGAATTTTAAACCTTTAATAAATGTCAAAAAATTAAGATTTTGGTTCAAATAGTTTGGAAGTTTCTGGCAATTCATTTTAATTTAGAAAAACAATTTTAAGCCATAACTGATAACTTTAAATTTCCCGCCACAAACAAATAGTGTACAATAAATAAATACAGCGTGAGATGGTGCTGATTAAAATATTTTATTAAAAAAATGTTGATAAAGGTAAATATGCAAAATTTAATAATAATTAATTCCAATTAAAAAATTAAATTCAACCTAACCTAACTTAATGTAATGCGCATTAACCAATCGTGCTTTTAATCTATCGTGGTTTACTTAATTTACCTTTATCCCAGCCTTCAATCAGTACATCATCAAAGATCATTTGAAAAATTTGTTTGAATAAATCTATGTTTATTTACGTTTTACAAATTTTAATTAAAACCCTCGCTTATGTTTTACTGATTGGAAACAGTGAAGCAGTGTTAGTAATTGAAGTTTCATTGTATATGTAGGGTGGGTGGGTGGCACTTATTACACTCTCCAATCAGTACGTCATAAGCGAGGGTTTTGTCGAATTAATAATGGTTATCATTTAATTATATGTTGATTTAAATGGTATAAAATTTTAAAGAGTAATTAAAAGTTTTGTTTTCTTTTCAATTGTAATTAAATAAATATTGTTATATAAGTAACAATAAATAAGTATTTAAGGTTAGTGTTTTCGGTGCAGTCAGTAAGTATAATATTTTTAATCCTACCCACTGCGCTGAAATTATTACTTATTGTTAACATAAGGTTAATAATTATTTACATTTTTTAATATTTCCAAAAGATTAGTTTTAAACCCTGGAAGTTAAAACAGGGTCAGTGATTGATGTCCCAATGTATATGTAGGGTGGGTGGGTGGCCTCTATCCCACCCTCCAATCACTGCAACATCGCAAAAGTTTTGCTGAATTTATCGTTACGTTCATAGCTTTGCAGACGTATAAATTTTCAACAATCAAAATTGGACTATTAGTGTTTGTTAATTTTTAAATACGTTGTAAGTGTAATTAATTACAGAAATAAATCACACAATATCTGGTTTATGATGTAGTGATTGGAGGGTGGGATAGGTGCCACCCACCCACCCTACATATACAATGAAACATTAATCACTAACAGTGTTCTAGTTTTTAGCATTAAAAAATTAAATAATGTTGATGGTGTTGATAAACTTAAGCAATGTTTACGATTAATTTTAGTGTTATATCTAGGATGGGTGGTTTTTCATCCTTCAAATACATCATCTTAATTAGTGTATTAATTTATTAATAACATCAAATAAATGATTATTTTATAATTTTTTGAAAATCGAAACAGTGTCAGTAATTGAAATTCAATGTATTTGTAGGGTGGGCGGGTGGCCCCTATCCCACCCTCTAATCAGTAAAACATAAGCAAGGGTTTTAATTAATAATTGTAAAATGTAAACAAACAAAATAATTACATTTTTTAATTGATGTATTCATACAAATTTTACAATTAATTTTTGATGATGTTTTACTGATTGGAGGGTGGGATAGAGGCCACCCACCCACCCTACATATACATATAAATTCCAATTACTGATCGTCTCGCGGTTTGCAGTAAAATTAATTGCAAAATTATTTGAATAAAAAAGAAATTCAAGAGGTAAAATTTTTGAGTCAGTAAATTAGTATATATTTGATGCATGATGGGTGGGTAGACTTAAAATCGAAATTAGATACGATTAGCTATAGAAAATCATTTATATTTAAACTTAATTTTGATTTTGTTTATTTTTTATTACGTAAATAGTTTGATTGTTTTTAGCAGCAAAATCATCAACGATTAGTATTAAACGTTATTTTGTATATGTAGGGTGGGTGGGTGGCCACTATCCCACCCTCCAATCAGTAAAATATAAGCGAGGGTTTTAGTTAAAAGTTGTAAAATATAAATAAACACAAAATAATTTCAGTTTTTAGAGATATATTCATACAAAATTTACAATTAATTTTTGATGATGTTTTACTGATTGAGGGTTGGGATAGAGGCCACCCACCCACCCTACATATACATTGAAATTACAATTACTGATCGTCTCGCGGTTTGCAGTAAAATTAATTACAAAACTTTGAATGACAAAGAAATTCAAAAGGTTAAATTTTTGAGTGGGTAAATTAGTAAAAATTTAATGCATGATGGGTGGGCAAACTTTAAATCTAAAATAGATAGGATTAGTTATAGAAAATCAATTATATTTAAACTTAGATTTTGATTTTGTTTTATTTTTTATTACGTAAAGAGTTTGATTATTTTTAGCAACAAAATTATCAACGATCAGTAATTAAATTTACTATGTATATGTAGGGTGGGTGGGTGGCCACTATCCCACCCTCCAATCAGTAAAACATACGCGAGGGTTTTGGTTAAAAGTTGTAAAATATAAATAAACACAAAATAATTGCAATTTTTAGAGATATATTCATACAAATTTTTCAAATAAATTTTGATGATGTTTTACTGATTGGAGGGTGGGATAGAGGCCACCCACCCACCCTACATATACATATAAATTCCAATTACTGATCGCCTCGCGGTTTGCAGTAAAATTAATTACAAAACTATTTGAATAAAAAAGAAATACAGAAGGTTAAATTTTTGAGTGGGTAAATTAGTAAAAATTTAATGCATGATGGGTGGGCAAACTTTAAATCTTAATTAGATAGGATTAGTTATAGAAAATCATTTATATTTAAATTTAGATTTTGTTTTATTTTTTATTACGTAAAGAGTTTGATTATTTTTAGCAGCAAAATTATCAACGATCAGTAATTAAATTTACTATGTATATGTAGGGTGGGTGGGTGGCCACTATCACACCCTCCAATCAGTAAAACATAGGCAAGGGTTTTAATTAATAATTGTAAAATGTAAACAAACAAAATAATTGCATTTTTTAATTGATGCATTCATACAAACATTTCAAATAATTTTTGATGATGTTTTACTGATTGGAGGGTCGAATAGAGGCCACCCACCCACCCTACATATACATATAATTCCAATTACAGATCGTCTCACGGTTTGCAGTAAAATTAATTACAAAACTATTTGAATAAAAAAGAAATTAAAAAGGTAAACATTTGAGTGAGTAAATTAGTATAAATTTCATGCATAATGGGTGGGCAGACTTTAAATCTAAATTAGATCAAATTAGCTTTAGAAAGTCATTTATATTTAAACTTAAATTTTGATTTTGTTTTATTTTTTATTACATGAAAGATTTGATAGTTTTTAGCAGCAAAATCATCAACGATTAGTAATTAATGTTATCATGTATATGTAGGGTGGGTGGGTGGCCTCTATCCCACCCTCCAATCAGGAAAACATAAGCGAGGGTTTTAGTTAAAAGTTGTAAAATGTAAACAAACAAAATATTTGCTTTTTTAATTGATGTATTCATACAAAAATTTCAAATAATTTTTGATGATGTTTTATTGACAGAGACGCTAAACAAAAAGAAAATTCTCAATAAAGCCACAATGAAAATCTCTTTTTTTTATTATTAAATCAAACAATCGATTTATTACACGTAGAAAGCGTCGTTCTTTAATATCGAACGAATTTTCTATTCGGAATTGCTCTTTGTTTGTCCCACCATAATCATAATCATAATAATAATTCATAAATTGTGAACGTGATGATTATAATTGTGAGGATTTTTTCTATAATAGCGTATTGTCGGAGCAGATGGTTGGTATTATGGGATTATTATTATGGTTAATTCGTCGAGACGGAGTGCAGTTTGTTTAGAAAACGATGGGAACATTTTCGTTTCGATAGATTGTTTTGCTTTCTTTGCAATTACCGTTAAATCTGTGCGGATTTTAAAGGCTTTCACATAACTGATTAAAATTTTCAAATACAATTAAGAATTTTAATAAACTCACACATACACAAATACACAAATAACACGGTGGAAGGACTAGGTGGTTATTAACATAATAATTAACAATTTATTTTGCTCTTAGTATATACATTTTTTTATATTATCCTGTAATTAGTTAAACACTATTGGATAGTATAAATAGTATTATTTATATAAACACTATAACGTAAAGAACTTTAATATATTTTATCTACGATCGTACAGAAAGTAGACGTTTTTTGCATCATTTTTCATTGTAAAAGTGGCTTTTTAAAGCACTAGTGCTTTTTTATGTTTTTATTGCACGGTAATGTCAAACCGTTTTTATTGCACAGAAATGTCAAATTTGACAGATGAATATATTTCGACGAAAAACTTAATTTTTTATTAATTGATACAAATAACTAATAAACTATAAATAAAATATATAATACAAACCAAATGGCAGATTTACGAACTCTGAAGATTTCATTTAATGCAAGTCGAAGCGATTACAATAAAGCGAACATTTTTTCCATAAATAATAATGGCGGCCGACATTTGTGCAACTTGTTTACTGGTTGCTAAGTAACGCTTTCATTAGTGCACTGCGGGTAAAATATGTTTTCATTAACTGAATTATTGAAATGACATTAAAATATTACTCATAAGAATATATTCTTTGAAATCCTTTACGATCGAAGATAAAATTTTGTAAGGCACACGTGTAAAAAGTTTCTTTATTGCACTCCTGGCTTTAAAAAAACTCGCTCGTTCCTCGCTCGTGTTTTTAAACGCCAGTTCGTGCAATAAAGCATCACTTTTTACACTTGTACCTTAAATAACTATTAGTACTACTAGTGTTACTAAAAATTTTAACTTTTTATTCATAATTATGTTACTACTTTCCGGATAGTCCTCGTAATTAATTCATTTAGAATATTTTTATATGTGGAGAAGGAAGAATAAATTACACCTATTATTTCATTCTTGATGAGATAATTAAAATTACCGTTTCCTAATTCCGTCCAGTAAAAGAGTGTCGTGATAAAAATTTCTCTGCCGACATGTGGAGAGCGCCCAATTAAAGAGGAAGAATATAAAAAAAAAATGAAGATAATTACAACGCACCGTCTATCTTTTAATTGTCTCTGGCCTCCTTCATCTCGGAGCAATTTCATATTTTCACCGAAGACAATTTCTTCCTCGTGTCGAGCGCGGACCAGTTAAAAAAATAATAATAAAGGACGTCGGCGAGAGAAAGAACGCACGTACGGCGATCACTCGCGAGGTACGACAGGTGTGTGTGTGCTGAAGAGATAAATCTAAGGAAAAGTGCGAGAAAAGAGAAAAGTCGCGAGTACGTGGGAAGTGAAGGTCGCCGTTCACTCGTTTAAAGAAATAAACAAAACCCCAAAAAATAAATAAATAAAATATAAGAAGAATTCAATCAAAACTTTCTTTGTTTGCGACGGTATTAGAATATTGAGAATTTTCCACTAGTTTTCTACAAATGATTATTTCGATGTTTTAGAGATAGTGGAGATGCACGCACCAATAGTAGGGGGTATGTATATAAGACGGAGCACTGACCTAATTGTTTAGTTTACTATATGTTGTGCTCTGAGGTGCTACTCAAGTGACGGTATAGAGCGAGGAATACACACCTGAAGAAGATAAACATGAAGGTGCGTACTTATTTACACATTAATTATTATTATTATTATTATCTGCGTTTAACGGTAATTCCTGAGGCAAGGAAATTCGGAATCAAGTTCAACTTCGGTGGAATGCGCCCGTGAAAAGATCGAGGTAAACAGGTGCGCATACCTGTCTCCAAATAAGACGGGATGACCTACTGAACGGAAATCGGAGCCAATTTTTGCCGGAAGGAAACATTTCCTATAACTATAATCGTCGACCTTTTCTTCATAACACATAAAATAATCATGTGAATCGTTTTATATTATACACAAACACCTTTGAGCAATTATTCGATTTATTTAATTCCTCTAGGATAAGTATTAAATTTGATTTCTGTTAGTACGTGAAGAGCAACTTAATAATAAAATTTAACACAGTGAAGAAAGGGATATATAACTTTTAATATTAGTTAGAATAGTTGCGACCGTTACTACTTACACTGAATTGAAAAATTCACTATGTTTTAACCACAATTATTTTTCATTAAAACCTAGTAATTTTTACAATTCAGTGAGGAATTGTTGATTTGTTCTGTAATCTTAATAAGATTTATTTTTGTAGTTTCACGAAGTGTTTTCGTACTTTTAAATCATTAATAAATTTATGTTTTCTTCTAAATTTACACCACTTTTGGTTTTCTAGTGATTATATCTTCAAATCTTTTCATCCTTGGCTTGTCCTCAAAATTTTAACGTTTTAATTGACTGAATCAAGATTTCCATAGTATTACTTGTAATTATTTTTTATGATCTACAGATTCTGTTATCTTATGGTCAAAAAATTGTGATCTGAAATTTTACAACAATTTATTTTTATTTTCGGGAATTTACCAGAATCTTTCTTAGAATAATAATAATAATATTACTATTATTATCTTTCTTCCATTTTTTTCTGGATGGCTTTCTTACCTGGTCGAAAGTTTTGTTTTATTTTGTGGAAATATTGCAGCAATTTCTTTTACAAATTACGAGCAAGTTTTCTTTAAAAGTTCTATAAAGCGAGACAGTTTTTATAAAAGTTCTAAAAAATGTTTAAGATTTTCTAGCAACTTCTGTAATTTTCGGATTTCTAAAATGTCAACGTATTTTGATGTTTCATTTCTCAATGATTTCCACTATTTCTTGATACATATTAGAAGAATTTTCATGAAAAAAAAAATGTTTTAAGTGATTTAGAATTTACTAAGAATTTCTTGCTTTATATAAAAGATTATTATTATTATTATAAAGATTATTATCATATCGCCAAAATATTTAGATTTTAACGACATCATCTCTAAATTCCTAAGATTTCTTCGTATTTTATCTACTTATCAATTCTTTGAAGCTCCTTTGGTTTTAAAACTTTTTTAGTAATCATTGAAACAATTTTCTTTAAGGGTTCTAAAATTGTCTTTTATTTTTAACTATGTTTTCAAATTTTTCTATAATTTTTGGTTTTATTTCGTGCGATCCAGTAATTTCTTCCTTTTCGAAATTCATAAATATTTCTGTAAAACAGTTAAATACATTATAAAAATTCTTGTAAGTTAACACTAAACCCTGACTTAAAAAAAGAACAAAAAAATACAATAAAGCTTTCTTAAATAAAAAGAAAAACAATTTGAAATTTTGAAAAAAGTTTCTGAAAAAAAGCACAATAAATTATATTAAAACAGTTGAAATACGAGAATATATTTTTTAAAGTTTTAGAATTTTCTAGAAACGTTACTTTCAGGTTTTTAAAATTTTCCATGGCCACTTCTATAATTTTCAAATTTATTATTTTATAAGAATATCCCCCAAAAAATGTTTTCTTAATAATCTCTTTTTTTTTTTGTTATCTGCAAGCAATGGATATTTAATAGCAACTACTCCAAATGTTTTTATTCTTCTTATAAGATTTTTCCTATTTTTTTTTCATTTACTTTTCAAAAACAAATCTTTAAAGATCCAATAGGTTTCCAACAATTTTTTTTTCGGGTTTTTAGAATTTTTTCATCTATAGTCTATTGTCAACTGTCGTTCCATCTGTCATCTTTCAACTGTCATTTGCCATCTATCATCTGTGACCTGTCAACAATGTTAAATCTAAAAAGACAGAGATGAAAAATCGAATTATATTCAAATTATGTTCATTCTGTAAATATATTTTCACCTCCATTTATTTCATCTTTAACTTGTTATCTGTCATCTCGCATGTTGTACAAAATTTTCAGAACTCCAAAGAGAATAATCAACAATCTATGAATTCCTTTTCGAAAATTTATCCTCGCTTTTAAATTTCATAGTTATTAGACTTTTAAAGCTTCATAAAACTATAGATAGAGTAAAATAAAATTACTAGAGCTGAAAGACCACTGGTCGATAGCCAATGAAGAAAACAAGAAGAGAAGAAGCATAGTAATTTTCCTATTATCAAATAAAGATAAAAAATTAAATACGAATTAATTTCTTACTGTATTTTCTATGTTTCTTCGCTTTTCTAAAGATTATATCTTCAAATCTGTGGAAAATCTATTATTTTCCACTACCTGTCAATTGTCATCTGTCACCTGTCATCTGTCAAATGTCATCTGTAATTCTATCACATGTCGCTTGACAACAGTCTTAAATCTAAACAATAACATTGGTGAAATAAGAAACGACTTAAATTCAATTTTTTTTCTGTTTTATCTTGTCAACTGTCATCTCTTAAAAACAAGGTGAAAAAAAACTTGAATTAAATTCAAATCATTTTCTAACTGTATAAATTTCTTCACCTCTGTTTTTCCTTTGTCATTTTTGACTTGTCATCTGTCACCGGGCATCTAATTTTTGAGAAAATAATATCATATAAATTTTCAGAAAGTCAAAAGTAAAGAATAATCAAGTGAAAACAAACGAATTCATTTGTGAAGATTTTACTTCGCTTTCAGTTTCTTATAGATTATATATTTTTTCAAAGCAATGGGAACACTATGGATGGAGTTAAATCAAATTAAATACTAACGAATTTCTTCCTCTATTTGTCTTCTATCTTCACATCTGTGAAAAACCACCTATCTGCTACCTCTCATCCTTTGTCATCTAGTTTTTAGAAAATCGTATAAATTTACAGAAAGTCAAAGGTGAAGAAGAATCAATGAAATGAAAACAAATGAATTCCTTTCTGAAGATTTTTCTTCTTATGCTTTCAATTTCTTATAGATTATATATTTTTCACATCTCTCATCTGACATCTACCATCTATTGCCTTTAATCTATCAACTGTCATCTGTCACTTGTCATATGTTATTTGCCATCTGTCAACTATCATTTACCATTTGTCAACTGTTATTCCAACTGTCTAGCTACTTCTATAATTTCTAAATTTATATTTTATAAGTTTTTTTTCTCCCAAAAATTTTTTTTTCAAGTGTTTTAAAATTTCACAAGAATTTTCCTTAACAATTTCTTGCTTTTTGTTATCTGCAAAACATTTCTTTGTATTTATTCTTATCAGATTTTCCCTATTTTTTTCCGTCTACTTTCCAAAGAGAATTCTTTAAGGATCCAATGGAGTTTTCAACAATCTTTCTTGTGAGATTTTAGAATTTTTAAGTCTGTAATCTAATATCTGTCAACTGTCATCTGTCACCTGCATATGTCATTTGACATCTGCCAACTGTCATTTGCCATTTGTCAACTGTCATTCCATCTGTTATCTTTCAACTGGCATTTACCATCTGTCATCTATCATCTGTTATCTGCTAACTGTCACCTATCATCTGTCGTATGTCACTTGTCAATAATGTTAAGAAGAAAAATCGAATTATATTCAAATTATGTACTTCCTGTTAATTGGTCATCAACTTTGTCATCTTTAGCTTGTTATATATCTTCTGGCATCTAATGTTCAAAAGATCATCTTTAAATTTTCAGTTTGTTACAGAGAATAATCAATAATCTATTAATTTAGTTCGATTCTAGTGAGTTACGTGAAGGTAAATCTGTCAGTACAACTGTATTTTTTTATTTGCCTTGGCCTTTTGTTGTTTATACCTTCAAATCTGCGGAATATTATCTATCATCTGCCACCTAACATCTGTCATCTGTCATCTATCGCCTGTGATTTCTGCGACCAAAATATTTACCTAAATATGTTAGCAGGAATAACGAAGTTGTTGAAGAATAAAGAATAATCTATTATTGCCACCACCTGTCAATTGTCATCTGTCAAATATCATCTGTCACTTGCTATCTGTCACTCTACCATATGTCGCTAAAATAAAAACATTGGCGAAAAATCGACTTAAATTCAAATTATTTTCTATCTGTGGATATTTCTTCACCTCTGATTTTCTGTCATCTTTAAATTATCAACTGTCATCTGTCAACTGACATGTGTTAATAATGATAATAATAATAACTTTATTGGAGGTAATAAAGAAATGTACACAAGTTAAAAACAAAAAAAAATACATAAACCAATCAAAAAAGGTATTTACAAAACTAAAATAAATCATTAAGGAATTCGTCGTGTTAAAAACAGAGGTGAACAAAAAATTGAATTAAATTCAAATAGTTGTTCATCTATATAAATTTCTTCACCTCTGTTTTTCTTTTGTCATCTATCACCGGGCATCTAGTTTTTAGAAAATCGTATCATATAAATTTTCAGAAAGTCAAAGGTGAAGAATAATCAATCAAATGAAAACAAACGAATTCATTTCTGAAGATTTTTCTTCTATGGAAGGAGTTATATAAAATTAAATACGAATGAATTTCTTCCAGTGTTTATCTTATATCTTCACATCTGTCGAAAACCATCTATCATCTACCACCTGACAATTCTCATCTGGCCTTTATCATCTATTACCTTTAATCTATCATCTGTCAGGTGTCAAAATTCGTTTTAAGGATCCAATAGGTTTCCAACAATTTTTCTTCCGAGATTTTAGAATTTTTAAGTCTGTAATCTATTATCAGTCAGCTGTCATCTGTCACCTGTCATTTTTCATCTGTCATCTGTCGCCTGCTATCTTTCATCGATCATCTGTCGGTTGTCAACAATCTTAAATCTAGAAATAAACAGAGATGAGATAAAAAACAACTTAAATTCAAATGTATTTTTTTTCTGTTGATATTTCTTCGCATCTGCTTCTTTTGTCATCATTTACTTGCCATCTGACATCTGCGAATATTCTTAATTCTAAAAACGGCTGAGGTGAAGTAAAATCAAATTCAGTTCTTTCTGTGGATATTCCTTAGCCTCTGTATTTCCGTCATCGTTATCTTGTCTTCTGACATATAACACCTATAATCATCTCATAAATACCATCTGTCATAATAACAATTTTCTTTCTATGTAAATTTCTTCACCTCTCATTTTCTCTCATCTTTAACTTGGCATCTATCATCTGTCGCCTATAATCCATCATCTGCCACATATCATTTGCCATCTGTCATCTGTCAACTGTCAATTAGCATCTGTTGAAAACAGAAGTGAAGAAAAATCGACTTAAATTGAAATAATTTTCTTTCTGTGAAAATTTCTTCAGCTCTGTTTGTTTTTTGTCTTCTTTAACTTGTCATCTGTTTTCAATAGATCGTCATCTATAAATTTTAAGAACGTCACAGGTGAAGAATAATCAAATGAAAACAAATCAATTCCTTTCTGAAGATTTTCTTCGTTTATAGCTTCTTACAGATTATATACTTTCTTAAATCAATTTATAAAACAATAGATTGAGTAACTATCGATTATATCTTTAAATAAATCTGTCACCTGTCACCTGGCACGTGACATATATCACCTATCGCCTATAATCTATCATCTGACTTCTATTTGTGATCTGTCACCTGCCATCATTCAACTGTCATCTGCCAATTGTCATTTGTCATGTGTCACCTGTCAACTGTCATCTGTCATTCTACATCTGTCACCTATCATCTGTCATAATAATAATAATAATAATAATAAATAAATTTATTTCATAACAGAAAAACTAAAATAGGAAAATTCATAACTTATAATATCTGTCATCTGTCACTTGCCATCTGTTAACTGTCATCTGCCATGTGTCACCTGTCAATTGTCATATGTCACTTTCTATCTATCATTCTACCATCTATCGCTTATCAGCAGGTTTAAATCTAATAAACAGAGATGAAGAAAAATCGATTTAAATTCAAATAATTTTCAATTTGTGTAAATTTCTGGACCTTTTTTTTGCTTGACATCTTTAACTTGTCATCTGTCATCATCTAGTTTCCAAAAGATTACAGATCTTTAAATTTTAATAAATTAATTGATCAAATGAAAACAAATGAATCCCATTTTGAAGATTTTTCTTCGCTTTTACTTTTTTACAGATTAGACCTTCGAATCTTCAACTTTTTATTTCAACTAAAGATGGAGTAAAATAAAACTAAAAAAAACGAATAAATTTCTTTTATTTTTCTTGTCTTTTCTAAAGATCATATCTTCGAATTTGTGGAAAATCGTCAATCATCTGCCACCTGTCATTTGACATCTATCATATATTGCCTATAATTTATCATCTGTCAATAGTCTTAATAATAATAATAATAATAATATAATTTTTTATAACTAAGCAGGAGAAGCAAAGACAGTAATGAAGAAGAAATCTAAAAAAGAAAACAAGTGAAATCAATCAAACAAAATACAAATTAATATCTTTCTTAAGATGTATGTTTTCTTTAGAAAACAAAAAACAAAATCAAAAAGTATAAAGCAAACAAAACAAAATTTCTTTCTGACGGATTAAATCTTTAAAAGTTACAATAAATGAGAGTAGGAAAAAACTAATAAATAAATAAATTCTAAACGTTGTTAATTTTTTTTAAGAAGAGGTTAAAAAGAGTTGTAATGAAAAAAACAAACAAATATTTTTAGATTACAATTTCGGATCTTCAGAAAACTAGGATGAAATAAAAATGGAAAACAAATTGCTTTTTGTACTTTTCGTTTTCTAATCATTAGTTATTTAATTTTTTATAAAACCAGAGATGAAGTAAAATCAATTGGAAAATCGAAGGATTTGTATATGAAGAAAGGTTTTTGATTTTTTTAACCTATTAAATTCTAAACGTTAAACTCCACACTATAATCTGTAAACTATAAATTCAAAATTACATTAAACATTAATCTCCAAATTCTTACTCATAAATTTTAATTCTCAAACTCAATCTCTAATTTGTAAATTGTTCTTCAAAAAATTTTCCAATATTATTTCATAAAATTTAATTAACTTTTTGTAAGTACAATAATAATATTTTAAATTAATTTTATTACTTTGGTCAATTCAATAAATTACATTCAATATTTCCTGACGTTAATCTTAAGTACAATAACATATTTCCGTTTGATTGAACATTCCTTTAATCGTATTCGCTTTTTTACCGTTACACAGCGAGCGTTTCTCCGTTTTGCGCGAATTTAAGAAGAAATTCAGGTCAACGAATGTGGTGCGCCTCTCTTTCTCTCCCTCTTTCTCTGTTTGTGTGTGTGTGTGTGTGTGCATTCCGATATCTTCTATCGTGATCTCGCGTTTCTTCTCATTAGAAAATCTCACATCACCGGTTTATTTATTCTTTCTTTTATGTTTCAGGCATTCGCGATCCTCGTCTTCGCTTCGCTGTGGATGATCCACGTGCGGGTTTCGAACGCCGACTATAGGTACAGGAGGATGCCGCCGCAGCCACCTAGGATACCGCCGGTGCCGGCGTATCTGAAAAAGTGGCACAACGCTCACATGCGGCAATCGATGGGCGGCAGGCCGCGACCCATTCCGGTTCATTTGGGCGTGCAGCAGCAGCAGCAGCAACAGTTACAACAGTTGCAACAGCAGCAGCAATTTAAGAAACCGGTGGGGCCGCCGATTCCAAAGAGGTCTGTAATGAACGTTCGTCCTAAGCTGGTGACACCGGCGCCTATGCAGAACTGGAATAGCAATCAAGCGTACGTGAGGCAGCCACCTCCTCCACCGCCACCACCACAGGAGAAACCGTTCTTATCCTCGCCGAAGGTGCAGGTTTCCGAATACGAGTATCACATACAGACCAACCAGATTCCGAACCATTCGAACTTGATCAAACAGATTGATGAGAAGGGGCCGATACACACGATACCAGCACCTAATTTAAGCCTGGCTGATAAACCTGCACACCTTGAAATCCAAGCACCGAAACAACAAACCATCGTTGAGATACAGAAATCACACCAGTACCAAGTAACAGAAGTTCCTGAGATAATTAAAAATAATTACAAACAATCGTATCCTATTCAAACACAACCACAAGAGGCTCCGCAATTACAGTTACAAACAGAAGCGGTGTTGACGCCTAATGATCAATTAAGCCAAGTCAGTCAGCAGGATTTGTATAAATTCTTCCAAAACTACCAGCAACCATTGATTGAATCCTACAACATACCTGCGCTACAACAACCTCAATTACAAGAGCACGTGATGCAACAGCAAGCGTACCAAACATTAATCTCCCAACAACCTGTATTCCAAGCCGAACCCACCTTCCTCTCGCAGTTCCAGCAAACCGTCCAGCAAAAAGATATCAAACCGGAATTCCACACGTTCAACTACGAGGAGCCCACGCAAAAGAGCGCATCATCGCAAGTGTCGGCGGAATACAGCGTACAACCAGAAAACTATTTCGACCATCAAACCAACACCGACGCTAACAATAACGTAGAACCGGAGATTAACTACTTCCAAAACTTCAACTATCCAGGCATAACCGAAGACGCCGATCCAGGCAACTTCTACTCCTCCCTACCCAACAAACAAACCGCCGATGCGCTGGCTTCGCTGCAAGAGGCCGGAAAGAGGAAGATTAATGCGCACGAGGAAGTTGAGGGTAGAGAGGGCAATAATAATTCGATGACGATTTACGTTCCGGATGATTCCGAAGAAAACGAGAAGAACGAGGAACAAGGAAATCAATCGAGGAAGGAGAACGGTGGTAATAATAGTGATGGTGCGAATTACGAATACGACGACAGTTACTCGCAAGAAGACGATGTTAATGGTGAAATATCCGAGGCGCAGGTTGACTCCTTCGGTAGCCGGATTAAGCCAAAGAAGTATTAATTGCCGATTTATAAGATTATAAGCCTTTATTTGTTGCTGTTGTATTTATTTATTTTAATATTTATTTAATAAAAACGTATAAATTATACTTCGTTTGATTATATTTTAGCAGCAAAATCATCAACGATTAGTAATTAAAAGTTATCATGTATATGTAGGGTGGGTGGGTGGCCTCTAACCCACCCACCAATCACTAAAACAAAAGCGAGGGTTTTAATTAAAAGTTGTAATATATAAATAAACACAAACAATTGCAATTTTTAAAGATTTATTCATACAAATTTTACAAATAATTTTTGCTGATGTTTTACTGATTGGAGGGTGGGATAGAGGCCACCCACCCACCCTACATATACATATAAACTATAATTCCTTAACATCTCGTGGTTTCCAATAAAATTAATTACAAATCTTTTGAATAAAAAAAATTAAAAAGGTTAAGTTTTTGAGTGATTAATTTATTAAAAATTTGATGCATGATGGGTGGGCAGACTTAAAATCTAAATTAGATAAGATTAGCTATAAAAAGTGATTTACATTTAAACTTAAATTTTGATTTCGTTTCATTCTTCATTACATAAAGGTTTTGATTGTTTTTAGCAGCAAAATCATCAACGATTAGCAATTATAGTTATCATATATATGTAGGGTGGGTGGGTGGCCTCTATCCCACCCTCTAATCAGTAAAACATAAGCGAGGGTTTTAAATAAAACTTGCAAAATATAAATAAATACGAAATAATTACAATTTTTAGAGATGAATTCATACAAATTTTTCAAAGAATTATTGATGATGTTTTACTGATTGTAGGGTGGGATAGAGGCCACCCACCCACCCTACATATGCATGTAAACTATAATTCCTTATCGGCTTGCGGTTTCCAATAAAATTAATTACAAAACTTTTGAATAAAAAAGAAATAAAAAGGTAACATTTTTTAGTGAGTAAATTAATAAAAATTTGAAACATGATGGGTGGGCAGACTTAAAATCTAAATTAGATAAAATTAACTATAGAAAGTCATTCATATTTAAACTTAAATATTGATTTTGTTTTATTTTTATTATATAAAGAGTTTTATTGTTTTTTGCAACAAAATCATCAACGATTAGTAATTATAGTTTATATGTATATGTAGGGTGGGTGGGTGGCCTCTATCCTACCCTCCAATCAGTGAAACATAAGCGAGGGTTTTAATTAAAAGTTGAAAAATATAAATAAACACAAAATAATTGCAATTTTTAGAGATTTATTCATACAAATTTTTCAATCAATATTTGATGATGTTTTACTGATTGGAGGGTGGGATAGAGGCCACCCACCCACCCTACATATACATATAAACTATAATTTCTTATCGTCTTGTGGTTTCCAATAAAATTAATTACAAAACTTTTGAATAAAAAGAAATTAAAAAGGTATAATTTTTGAGTGATTAATTTAGTAAAAATTTGATCTTGATGGGTGGGCAGACTTAAAATCTAAATTAGATAAAATTAGCCATAGAAAATTATTTATATTTAAACTTAAATTTTGATTTTGTTTTATTTTTTATTACATAAAGAGTTTGATGGTTTTTTGCAGCAAAATCATCAATGATTAGTAATTAAAATTAATATGTGTATGTAGGGTGGGTGGGTGGTCTCCATATACCCTCAAATCAATAAAATATAAGCGAGGGTTTTAATGAAAAGTTGTAAAATATAAATAAACACAAAATAATTGCAATTTTTAGAGATTTATTTATACAAATTTTTCAATCAATTTTTGATGATGTTTTACTGATTGGAGGGTGGGATAGAGGCCACCCACCCACCCTACATATACATATAAATTATAATTCCTTATCGTCTCGTGGTTTCCAATAAAACTTATTACAAAACTTTTTGACTAAAAAAGAAATTAAAAAGGTAAAATTTTTGAATGATTAATTAGTAAAAATTTGATGCATGATGGGTGGGCAGATTTAAAATCTAAATTAGATAAGATTAGCTATAGAAATTCATTTATACTTAAACTTAAATTGTGATTTTGTTTTATTTTTTATTACATAAAAGGTTTTGATTGTTTTTTTGCAGCAATATCATCAACGATTAACAATTAAAATTAATATGTACATGGAGGGTGGGTGGGTGGTCTCTATCCCACCCTCCAATCAGTAAAACATAAGCGAAGGTTAGAAAGAAGAAATTTTGTTGAAAAATCAGAAGCTTTAAAACAAGAAAAACTTGAAGATGAAAACAGGAAATCATCAGAATCATCTCAGAACGAATGTGAAGATAAAACGCTTATTAAAGATGGCGTGAAATCTTTACAGAGACATAAACTTAATGGAAAATACCTAAGATTAACTCTTGATCAATCTAAAGATGATAGCGAAACTTCAGAGTAACAAAAACTCAATCCCTTTGAAGAATCAAAAACTTTTCAACAAGAAAATTTTGAACATGAAGTTTAGCAATTATCAGGATCATCTCAGGACCAATAAAAAGATACAAAGCTCATTAAAGAAGGCGTGAAATATTTACAGGACCATAAAGTTGACGGAAAATAACTCTACAGATGATAACAAAAATTTAGAAACACTTAAAGCCGGAATTAAATATGATACGTCTTTTTATAATTAACTGGAGTTTCCCTAAAACATCAACAGAAAGAAGACAAGAAGTTTAAAATAGAGAAATCTAAAGATTTTAAAGATTTAAGAAAATGAGATGATAAACAAACACCTCTAATAACTTCAAATTTAGATGGTATTCACAAAACCACAACAGAAAAATTTGAAACCGGTTTAGAACACTCTTAACTAGATTATGCTTCAGAAACTAGAACAAAATTATCTGCACCTTTAAAACCAGATGCTGCTGCTAAATATATTTGATATTTATTTTATTTCAATGTGAATATAACTATTTCGAGACTTACAAATGTATACCTAAAACAGATTCAGAAATTGATATAATTATTTCGAAAACTTATTCAAAAGACTATAAACTAGATAATGTTTTAAAATCTGATATAAAAATATTTGAAAACGATTTTGAACGATCAAATATTAAAACAAGCTTATCCAAAACTGATTTAGCACAATCTAAAGTGGATGATGATTTAGTAACCAATACGATAAGATCTGAAATCGATTTGGGAACTTTAAAGCCGTATTCAATTACAATTGTTCTTTTGGGTCTGAAGATGAATTACAAGTTAGTAAAAAAGAAACAATTTCAATGTCAAAAAAACAAATTTACAGAAGAAAGAAGACAGGATCACTTTGTTTTACCACTTTTTAATAAAAAAGTAATCCTGTTTTCTTTCTTCTGTATATTCAAGATGTACCACAAAGTAAACGCCTCCACAATTAAACATTTAAAACAAATTTAATTGATCTTTTTTTTTATTTTTTCATTTAACTTAAATTTGTAAAAATAAACCCATCTGTAATGTCATTTATCATATGTTATCCGTCATTAGTCATTTAGTTTTTCGATCACTTGACATTTATCATCTGTGGTCTATCAAATATTATTTGGAATTTTAAACTGTCATTTTGAATCTGAAAATCGTTGGAACTGTTTTGATTCATTCTGTCATCTGTTTTCTTTCAGCGTCGACGTCTATTATTCATCATTTATTATCTGCCATCTATAATATGTCATTTAGTAGGCATTTGTCTTTTTTTTTTCATTACCGGTCATCTATGTTATCTATCACTTGTAACATTTGTCACTTTTGTCACCTCTCATCTTTATTTTTCAACTATCATATGTTTTCTATCAAGCTATCACTTAATATTTGACATCTGTCATCTGCCAAATGTTATCTACCATTTGTCCACTGTCATTTGTCATCTGATGTTTGCCATCTATAATCTGTCTTAAAGATTGTATAAATAATAATAATAAATTAATTGCGTATGCAAAATAGAATCTGATGATTGCAGTTGTTTCATTGATCTGTAAATTGTTGATCAGATCATTTATTGTTGATCGAACAGACAGTTGATATATGGAAAGAAAACATGAAAATTAATATTTTTTTAATTTAATTTAAGATTGCGGAAATAAATATCATCTGTCATCTATTAGCTATCATCTATCACCTTTTGTCTATCAAAAATCGTCTTTTGTCTAATAATTGTAAACTGTCATATTTTTTAGTTTGTAATGAAATTGTCAGTTTTTTTTTAATTGTCTTTTTGAAAATTTATTTAAAATTTAATTTCGATTTCAATATAAAATTCAACCCTAAAAATAACAATTGTTCTTTTGAATCTGAAAGTCGATGGAAAAAATAATTAATTGCTTGTTCAAAAAAAAAAAACAAAAGCGTTTGAATGTCAAAAAGGGGCAAATCAAATGAATCAAAGATTTTATTATTTAATTGAAATTAAAATTTTAGAAAAAAATGTTATCTAATATCTATACGTCATTTATCATATGTTATCTGTCATTTGATAAAATACACCAAAAAAAATTGTTTCATAAGAATTATAAACAGTCAGGGCTATTATCTGATTACAATAGGTTTAAAGTGGCTCGGACCGAGTGCAAATTGCTCTCTTATACCTGCTATCATAGTTATGTGTCATCGATTGAGAATCGCATTAAATCTGATGCACAGTCCTTTTGGAAGTTCGTCAATGCGAATAGGTCTAATACTTCGACGATCCCTGATTCGTTCAACGATAATGGTACAACAATTTCCGGTCGTGAAAATATAGTCGGCTTATTCGCTGATTTTTTCGGTTCTGTGTACAATCCCCAAGTCTCTCCGACTATAGCTCATACATACACTAGTGATACACATCTTAACTTACATAATGGACCAGTCATCAAAATCTCCTCTATCTTACACGAGCTACTAAATCTCAAAATAACTAATTGCACGGGACCCGACGGGTTACCAACGATAATCTTAAGAGAATGTGCATTTGAGTTTAGTAGACCTATTTGGCTGCTGTTCAATATGTCTCTAAAACAGGGGACATTTCCTTCTGCCTGGAAGACTGCTCTAATAACACCGATTTTTAAAAACGGATGCAGAAATATTGTTACAAACTACCGTCCAATTTCTATTCTTTCGTACATTGCGAAACTATTTGAACGTTTTGTAACTGAATACTTATCGAGATCCTTAGGTATTTTACTTCATGAAAACCAACATGGTTTCCGAGCAGGGTGCTCTACGACTACCAACTTATTGGTATATGGTCAATACGTGACTGACGCCTTGGAGAAAGGCGACATTGTCGATTCGATTTATACTGACTTCTCCAAGGCGTTTGACACCGTTGACCACGAAATTTTAATTTTGAAACTGACTCGTATGGGCATCGGCGGTGTCCTGTTGAGCTGGATCCAGTCTTACTTAACTTATAGGTCTCAAGCTGTACGCATTCGTAGCACAAAATCTGAATTAATCCAGGTTACATCCGGTGTCCCTCAAGGCTCCCATTTAGGTCCATTATTATTCAACATATTTATTAACGATGTTGCAGATTGCTTTAAACATTGTCAGTTTCTTTTGTACGCCGATGATATCAAGATCTATTCGGTTATTAATAATGTAGTGACTCCTGGTCATGTACAGGATGACCTTGATAGGTTTGCCGACTGGTGTCGGCTTAACAAGATGCGGCTAAATATTGATAAGTGTCACGTAATTACTTTCTCGAAAAGGGTATCCACCCTTTGTAGCAGATACCATCTGGACGGGGTGCAGTTGGAAAGGGTTAACCAAGTTAAAGACCTGGGTGTTATTTTGGACTGCAGCTGGAGTTTCTCAGCTCATCTGGCTAAGATAGCCTCCAAAGCAAATCAGTTGGTGGGTTTCATTAGAAGGCATAGCAACCAATTTAAAGAAATTGATACCCTTATATGCCTTTACAAATCCCTAGTTCGTCCTCACTTGGAGTACTGTGCAATTATTTGGTGTCCTTATAAAGCCAAGGATATATATCTACTAGAGCGAGTACAGAAACGTTTTATTAGGCATTTAAGTTTTAAATTTAATCTGACTGGTTCCTACGATACCATATTATGTAATGTCGGTTTAAGTCCGTTGGAGTTTCGGAGGCGTTACTTTGACATTACATTTGGTTATCAGATCATTAATGGACTTTTGAACTGTCCAAAACTAACTGAATTGCTTAGTATTCATGTTCCTAGTAGAGTCACCCGAGTTAAACGCGTGTTTCATGTACCCTTAACTCGAACGGACTATGGCAAGAATTTTGGTATGTCCAGGGTAGCAATTAATTGTAATAACTGTAACTTTGACTTTTTCCGCGGGACCTTAAATGCGTTGCGTTTATTTATTAGGAATCATTGAAAGATTTAGTGGTTTTTATTATTAGTTGTATTAGTTTTATTTAATAATTTCATTTTATATATCATTTTTAATATGTCCTCTAATTATTATAATTATTATGTTGTTTTTAGTTTAGTATTTAAAATTTAACGTGTAAGTATTTATTGTATGCCGCTTTTATCTGAATTTGTATGTATATTGTATTGCTATTTTTCTAATATTATGTATGTACTATGGTATTTACCGTCAATAAACAAATCATTTGTTTTTTTGTTTTATCCTCTGTCATCTGTCACTTAACATTTGTCATCTGTCGTCTATCAGCTATTATTTAGCATTATTTAACTGTCATTTATTAATGACAATTGTTCTTTTGGATCTGAAAATCGTTGGAGTTTTTAAATTCAACTAAAGTTTGTGAAAAAATGTCATTTGTCATTTGTTATCTATAATAAAATGTATTAATGTACGAAATATTTTAGTGTTTTTTTAAATTTTTGTTATCTATAATATATCATTTATCACATGCTGTCATTTGTCGTTTTCTTTAGTCATCTGTCATCTATGTCATCTATCACTTGACATTTGTCATCTGTCATGACATTATTATTATTATTTATCATCTGATGTTTATAAGCTATCATCTGCCATTTGGCATATGTTATATGTCGTGTGTCATTTGTCACCTGATGTTTGCCAACAATTATCTGTCATACAGTTTGTAGAAATAAAATTTTCTATCTTTATTTTCTTTTTAAGAAAGAAGCAAAAAATAATTACAATTACAAAATGAAATTTGATCTATAATATATTGTTTATCACATACTGTCATTTGTTGTTTACTTTAGTCATCTGTCATTTATGTCATCTATCACTTGCCATTTGTCTTTGTTATTTATCATCTGACATCTTTAAACTAGCACCTGACATTTGTCATCTGTCATATGTTTAATGTCGTTTGTCATTTGTCACCTGGTGTTTGCCAACTATTATTTGTCATATAGTTTGTAAAAATAAATTTTTCTAATTTTTCGATTTTGTGTTTTAAAAAAGAAGGAAAAAATAATTGCAAATGCAAAATGAAATGTGACAACTGCAATTGTTCTACTGACCTGTAAATATTTAAAAAAATTATTGATTGTTGTTAAAAAAACAGTTGGAATTTCAAAAGAAAAAAAAAACATGAAAATTAATCTGTCGTCTGTCATTAATCATCTGTCACCATTAGTTCTTCTATCAGATGTCATCATCTATCATCTGTTATTTATGATTTTTTATTTATCATATGTCGTCTGTCATTTGTTATTTTATTGTGTCATCTATCGACATGGATAATATCTGTTACTTATAATGTGCCATATGAAGTCTATCAAGTATCGTGTTGCATTTGTCTTTTGTCATTTGTCATTAATCATCTGTCACTATTAGTTGTCTTCTATCATCCGTTATTTACGATTTGTCATTTACCATATGTCGTATTTCATTTGTTATTTTATATTGTCATCTATCGACATTTATGATATTTGTCATTTATAATTTGTCGTATGAAGTCTACCAAGTATCATATTGCATTTGTCTCCCATCATCTATCATATGTCATCTATCGTCTGACATTTGACACCTCTTATCTGTCAAAGAGTTTGTGAAATAAATATGTTTTTTTCTTTAATTTTTAATATAAAGAATCAACGAATAATCCCATATGCAAAATAAAATCAAACTGTTTTATGTTTTCCTTGTAGTTCGAGGTTAAAAACGTGTGGACGGTGTTGAGGACTATACTCCGCAGCCTAGAAAATATACTTAAACTCCTCAGCGTCTAGTATAGTACTAGTTTATTGAGTTTATAGTGGCCAAGCATAGGCAACCCAATATACGTAGAAATCATAAATCACTCATATAAGTATTCATTTGTATGCTTTTTGACATTTAAACTGTTTTTATAACTAATAATAAATAATTGTTTTATTAATTATAAGTTATAAAAACAGTTGAAATTTCAAAAAGCATAAAAATTAATCCTTTTTTTAAATCAATTTAAGCTTTTGAAAAATGACTAGGATCATTGATCATCTGTCACCTATTTATGTATAATTAATCATTTATTATCTATTAAAAGTCATCTTTGATAAAAAAAATCATCGGGCCTCTATCAGATTTGATCTATCATCTGTCATTTTTTTCATCTATCACTTGACAATTGCCTTCTGTCATGTGTTATTTTTCAACTGTTATCTATCATCTGTCAGCTGACATTTGACATTTTTTATCTGTCATAGAGTTTGTAAAAAAATAAAATGTTCTATCTTTAATTTTTAATAATAATTCCCTATGCAAAATGGAATCCAACTGTTTTATGTTTTACTTGTAGCTCGAGGTGGGCGGTGGTGAAGATTATATTCCTCAACGTCTAGTCTAGTACGGATTTAGTCTGACCGAGCATAGGCAACCCAATATACATTGAAATCATAAATCACTCCTATAACACAAACAATTATTAATTACTAGTTATAAAAACTAGTTGAAATGTTAAAAAGCATAAAAATCCTTCTTGTTTTTTTAACCATTTAAGCTTGTGAAAAAAATGACACGTATCATTTATCATATGTCACCTGTTCAACTATTATTTACCATTATCTATTAAAAGTTGACAGTTTGAAGTTGAAGTATTTCTAATCTATTAAAAGTCGTCTTTGATAAAAAAAAAATTATCTAATCAGATTTCATCTATCATCTATCACTTGACAGCTGTCATCTGGCATGTGTCATTTTTCATGTTATCTATCATCTGTCAGCCGACATGTGTCATCTATTATCTAGAAATATTTTTTGTTCTAATTTCAATTTTTTTATATTTTGGAGAGAGAAAAGTAAAAAATTATTATAAATTATTTGAAAAATTAAATCTAATAGTTGCAATTATTCCATTGATTTGTAAATAGTTTTAAAAAATATTAATCGTTATTTAAAAAAATAGTTGGATTAATAAAGGTAAGAAAAATTTCTTGAAATGTAGAATGGATATTTTATAATTCTCAAAAATAAACAATCACAATTTGTACGGGATTCTACTAGAGCATTTAAAACATCCTAGATGGAAAATTTTTGAAAGTATAAAAGTAATTTACGTTTTAAATTATAAAAACCTGTAAACTTTAAGAACCTCAAAGAAAAACATTCGCAATTTTTAAGAAAATAGTCAATACTTGTTGCTCTATCCTCCTGATGGAACCAGATTTGTCATTTCAGCAAAATTTAAAGGAAAATTCCTTGAAAATCTTCCGTTTTATTTTCTAGAAGCCAGCGAACGAAAAATTGCTCTAGAAATCATACAATATTTTTCGTATTTGAAATTTTGATAGATAATTCAAAAGAAATATTTAAAATCTGGAAGGGATATTGCAAACACTTCAACATCAATCTGTCAACTATCAAATTTTGTTCAACTTTGTTTAAACACACCAAAATAACTTTACATCTTGTGAAAAATTAAAATAGTTTTTTTTTACATCATCGGTAATATTAGTGTTTAATTTACAACAAACCGCACGGCGATCAGTAATTTTGGTAATTTTGTATATGTAGGGTGGGTGGGTGGCCACTATCCCACCCTCCAATCAGTAAAACATTCGCGAGGGTATTAATTTAGAATTATTGAATCTAGGAAAATATTCACTGTTTGATTTGAGTTGTGCGAAGTTATCACTATTGAATTAAACCATTTTGTTATTTAAAAAAATAGTGAAGGAAGGAAATAACAAAGTGTTTTAATTCTTGGAAGATAGTTTAGAAGATATATTACTAGAAGAAGTTTAGAATTTGGAAGAGCGTCGTTGCAAATGCTTAACAATTTTTATTACTTTTTAAGCTTGAAAAAGAATCTTTTTTTTGCATTCAATTTGAGTTTGTAGAAAAAATTATCATCTATCAACTATTAGCTGCCATCTATCATCTATTATTTATCATCTTTCATATATCCAAAGCTTAATAATTGATCCGATAATTGTAAACTGTGATCTGTCATATTTTGTAATTTGTAAAATAATATGTTTATTTTTAATTAAGAAAAAAATTGTTAGGATTGCAATATAAGATTTAACCTAACGAATTATAATCGTTCTTTTGAACATGAAAATCGTTGAGAAATAATGAATTGCTCTAGTTGATAAAACAGTTATAATGCCAAAAAATTTAATTTTAATTTTTTTTAATCAATTTTAAGTTTGTGAATAAAATGTCATCTGTCATTTATCATCTCTCATCTATAATACGTCATCTGTCATTTATCACTTGGCATTTGTCATCAGTCATTTATCATCTGTTGAAACTGTCATTTACGATTTACAATAGCTGTTTTGATCTGGAATTGGATTTTTTTTTAAATTCAATTTAAGTTTCTAAAACATGTTGTCTATCAGCTGTCATTAATGATCTGTCATCTATAATATGTGATATGCTATCATTTGTCGTTTTTTTTTATCATCTGTCATCTACGCCATTTATAACTTGACATTTTCCATCTTTTATTTATCATCTGTCATAAGTCACCTATAAACTATCACTAGACATTTTTTATCTGTTATATGTTATCTGCAATCTATCGACTACTAGTTTCGGTTTGTTGGGCTGCAATCAGGTTTCCCAGGTGGTAGCAGCGGACCTCCTTTATCTTCTATTGGTTGTCATCTATCATATGCTGTCATTTTCTTGTGTCAAATGTCATTTATGTCATTTATCACTTAACATTTGTCATCTTTAATTTATTATTTATTATTTATAGTCATTGAAAATTTGTCTATCTCATTCGTCATCTGATAAAATTTAGCTTTGCAAGTTGTACTTGTTGTATAGTGTTGTAAATCGTTAAATAATAATGGTTTTATCATACTGAAACAATTTAACATTAACATATTTATTTTGGTTTAAAATTTACTTATTATTTAGAGCATATTAAATGACGACCACCATCGACCAGAAAACTCGCCCCAGTTATAAAACTGGCCTGGCTGCTGGCTAAAAAGGTGATCACATTGGCGACCTCTTCTACACGTCCAATCCTACCTACAGCGTGCGTTTCTTTAGCCCTCTCCAAGTACTTCTGATAGGCCTCCTCGCTCATACCGCTACACTTGTGGATGTTGGTGATGATGCTGCCCGGATTCACCGAATTTACCCTCACGTCCTTGTCAGCGACTTCGAGGGCGATGCAGTTGGTGAATTGACTCAGCGATGATTTACTGATGCTATACGCTAAAACGCCGGGTAACGAGCGGATGCCGGCAAGACTGGAGACGTTAACCACGTTGCCTTTGGACTTTATCAGTAACGGCAGCGATAATTGTGTCAAATGGTAAATCGAACGGATATTAACACTCATCACCCGATCCAATTGTTCCAAACTGGTGTTTTCAATACCGCCGCTTTCAAAAATCCCAGCGTTATTTACCAGTACATCCAATTTCCCATAAAAATCAACGGTTTTCTCCAAAACATTCCTCCTTTCATTATCATCGGTAAGTTCTCCAGGCACTAACAACGACGTGTGAATATTTTTTTCACACTGCACCGCTACCTTCAATAAATTATCAACATTTTTATCAGTCAGAGCTAATGATGCACCCAAATTCGCAAACACTTTAGCCGTAGCTGCGCCAATTCCACTACCAGCACCAGTTATTAAAACGACCTTACCCGTAAAATTCATTTTCATTACTGAGTATTTATAAAATTAATTAATTGCGTAACACGCGTGTAGATAAGGTTGCATAACATCCGAGTTAAAAAATTAAAGTCGCCATGGTAAAAACAAAATTGTTATACATTTTTTTATAAAAGTAAATAATGCCGTTAAACCCCAAGGACAGTTTAAACTTGTTGCGGCTGAAAAGATCAGGCCGTACACAGAAATCAGCAGAGTCTATTTACCAGAAAAATACGCTACCGTCGCTGAAACAGATAAACGCCACCGACGAACAGAAATGGCAGGTGAAATCTTTACCGTCCGATTGGGGTAAGTGAATCATATACTAATAAAAAATGTATTGTTGTTGTCGACGCCATAGTGCCGAACACGAAGCTTTCGATTGTCTTTACCGTCCGATTAAGGTGAGTAATTCGTATGCAAATTAATTATAAAGTATTGTTGATTACGCCATAGTGCCGAACACGAAGCCTTCGAATGTGGTGGCGAATCTCTTGAGGAAGAAGGAGGCTCAACACGAGAATAGTCTGAAGGTGATGAAGGAGAAGATGGTGATGGTTAATATCGAAATTGAGCGGGATATTAGATTCCAATCGGAGATGACGAAAAGGAAGTTGGAGCAGTGTAGGAATGTATTCGATGACGCTATGAAGACGATTGAGATTCCGGATGATATTAACGTAATGTATACACAATAATTGAAAAAAAAAATGAATGGAATGGCGAACGTTACAATATGGTAATCCATACTTACCTAATAAATGAATTATCATTAAAAAAGAAAATCAGCCAACTAAATAATTATGAGTTTTAATTTAGTATTGTTAAGTTGGCTATAAAATAAAAACGAAATTACTTTCCGAAACAATAAAATAAAAACTAAATACACGCCGGTGGAGGCGCATTCGGTTACGGCCCCGAACTGATGTGTAGCAACGTTGGTTCGGGTCAATAGTTGGATGGGTGACCTGTACCATTCACCATTATGATACAATTAATGATGCTATAGAGTGAAGGGGGCGATCCTTTAAAGTAACAAGCTCATTTACACACACACACACACAAATCACACGGCGGAAGGACCACGTGGTCGATAGTCCAACACTACTACTACTAAAAACTAAATTTAGATGGTTTTCAATCTTCCTGATTAATATTTCGAATATCTCAGGTAAAATTTGCTGCTTAAATATAAATGATATTTATGTTGAATTATTTTAGAAAATAGTATTGGAAAAAGAAAAATTCCACGAAATTATGGACCTCATCAATGCCGAAATAGGTGATGCGCTGGGACAGGTGGCGGAGCTACACAATCACCTCTTGCTGCTTGAGAAAGGAAGGTCGCAAAAATTCAAAATCATCCTGAAGAGTGCTTACGACGAAATGCTCCAGATCAGTCACAAGCTTCCCTATCAGCTGCAGGAATTTTTCGAATTGGAAATTCTCGTAGGTATCTCGTAACGATAAATTTAAAATAGGTGGTGGGTGGCCTTTATCCCATCCTCCAATCAGTCAAACATCATCAAAAATTATTTGAAAAATTTGTATGCATAAATCTCTAAAAATTGCAATTATTTTGTGTATATTCATATTTTAAAACTTTTAATTAAAACCCTCGCTTATGTTTTACTGATTGGAGGGTGGGATAGAGGCCACCCACCCACCCTACATATACATGATAACTTTAATTGCTAATTGTTGATGATTTTCCTGCTAAAAACAATCAAACCCTTTATGTATAAAAAATAAAACAAAATCAAAATTTAAGCTTAAATATAAATGACTTTCTATAGCTAATCTTATCTAATTTAGATTTAAAGTTTTCCCACCCATCGTGCATAAAAATTGTATTGATTTCCTCACTCAAAAACTTTACCTTTGGAATTTCTTTTTTATTAAAAAGGTTTTGTATTTAATTTTATTGGAAACCGCGAGACGTTAAGGAATTGTAGTTCATTAGTATATGTAGGGTGGGTGGGTGGCCTCTATCCCACCCTCCAATTAGTAAAACATCATCAAAAATTATATGAAAAATTTGTATGTATAAATCTCTAAAAATTGCAATTATTTTGTGTTTATTTATGTTTTACAACTTTTAATTAAAACCCTCGCTTATGTTTTACTGATTGGAGGGTGGGATAGAGGCCACCCACCCACCCTACATATACATGATAACTTTTATTACTAATCGTTGATGATTTTGCTGCTAAAAACAATCAAACCCTTTATGTAATAAATAATAAAACAAAATCAAAATTTAAGTTTAAATATAAATGACTTGCTATAGCAACTCTTATCTAATTTAGATTTAAAGTTTGCCCACCCATCATGTATCAAATTTTTATATTTCACCCTTAAAAGAGATGTCTATAATTACCTGACTTACACCGCATATAATACTTAATTTTCAGAATATAAACCAAATAACTCTGTGTAACTACAGGGCTTACGAAGAGCTGAAGTTGCAGATCATGCTGAAGCTTGAAAACGACAGGAGGCTCTGGACGCAGACTTTATTTGATAGGAAAGAGGAGTACATGAACAGAAAGAAGGAAGTCTTAAAGTAAGGTTTCGTTAATTGTTTGCAAGGCAGATTAGGAACAACATCCCACAATAATTGATCGAAGGGAGGGTTAGGAAAAACTTCTCTTCAGTTAAAGTACAGCTTTTCCTTTGCCAACATTAATTTTCATTTTCTGCAACCAAAATTTGGTTTTATTTCCACTATTTTTAAAATAGTATAACAAAACCAAGAGTTTAACCGCATAATTAACATACAAATGTTTCACCATGGGTTAAGTGGGAATTTAATTAATTAAAACTGGTAATTTTGAGTTTAGTGCTTTTTATGAATTACCACGTATAGTAGTAAAGGTCGCAACTATTCTTATTATGAATTTTATTAATTAATAGAAATTTTTATGATATAATTTAGTGATTTAGTTATAGATTAAAGGCCAGTCAGTCCATCACTTTTTACTTAAATTTTTAACCCACAGATAATTCCTTTTTAGATTTCCAGTAAAAATAATAACAGTAGGGTTAACGTAAGTAAAAGCACAATAAGCAGTGATTTAGTTAAAGGTTTTGTTGTATATGTAGGGTGGGTGGGTGGCCTCTATCCACAATCCAATCAGTACAACACGCGTGTAAGTTTTAATGATGTATTCCTTAATAAACAAAAATTATATGCATTCATCAAAATCAATATGTTTATATGTTTAGATTATTAATTAAAAACCCTCGCTTGTAATTAATACATTGGAGGGTGGGATAGTGGCCACCCACTACATATATAAAATTTCCTTCAACTAAAACGCTGCTTATGACTTTTTTTACTCAAGTTAACTTCAGTGTTGGTTTTGCTGGAAATCTAAAAAGGAATTGTTTCTGAGGTAAAACATGTTAGTATAAAGTGACTGGTTGGCTTCTAACCTACAACCAAATCATTAAAACATGTTTATAACTCTTCATTAAGTAATAAAAATTAATCATAAGAATAATTGCCACCGTTGCTACGTGGAAATTCATTAAACTATAATAATTTTTGAATGTTGTCAGTGTTATCTTGGTGGTACATTTTGATAACATAATTAAAACACTTTAACTTTGTTTTACCACAAAAATATTTATTGCTGTGACTATAGTGACTTTATGTTTGATAATGAACAGTGAGTGTTCGAAACTGTAATCACAGCAATAAAAATTTTTGTGGTAAAACAAAGTTAAAGTGTTTTAATTAAACTACAATACTTTTCCATTAAAAAATTAGTAATAAAGTGTTTTAATTTTAGCGTTTAATGAAATTATCGCACTTTTACAGGTTTAATTCATTTGATTAACTTCAATTTAAGTTTAAAGTTTAACCGTTGATTGAAATATTTCAATCAACGGTTTAACTGAATAAGGAGCGTGTTAGGGACACTCTACATGACCATTTTGTTGGATAAACTTTATGATTAAACAATTCGTCCTTTTCAGAGTAATCTTCAAAGGCAGGCATTCCGATTCCTTCGACGTCTTCGCCCACATCAGCATGCCGTTTATGAAGTTATCCATAAGTGACAACAGCGGCAATGTGGTGACAATGCAAACTATAAGCGCTTTATCTCACACCTTGGCGAAATTTCTCATTAGTTTCGGTAAGAGAATGAATTACCTTTCTACAAAAGATATTTATAAACAAAAAAATACATTTTTTATGAATGCAATGTTAATTATTCCCTGTCAACAACAGTTACAGACCCGGTTTCAATTCATTTTGGATCTCTTAACCGTATTAATACTCCAATTACTCGTTAAATTCTAGTTTCCTGTCTTTTGCGGTACACTAACGAGATCTAAACTTTAAAGAAACCCGTTTTTATGGCTCTAAAATACGTTCTTTCACAATCTTTAAAAAATCAACTTGAAAATTAAAAGTATCTTTCCTAAGATCTTAACGTTGTTGTAAATTAACGTATTTTTTAATTATTAAATCTAATATGCTATAAAAAAAAAGTATATTAAACTTCCTGATTAATGTATTTATTGCTGTTTAATCCGTTTCAGATATTGATGTTAAAATATTGAAGAAACTAATAGAGGACACCATCGTAAAAATATACACCTCGCGTTACGATGAAATTCAACACTTGAATATTGACTTAAACGCAATACATTCAGACTACGACCTCCTCGAATTGAAGGAAATCATCCAGAGCACGTTCTTTGATAGTAGCAACATCCTGAGTGATTATACAATTCAGATGATGGTACGTTTTAGTTGCTTCAATTGCTAAAACAAATATGAATGGATTTTTTAAATAAAATAATAATCATTTGAATAGGTTCTTAGCATATGTTTGTACTTAATCTGCTAGTTAAGAAAAGGAATTAATTAGTTTAGCGTAATGCTGACCTACTTCAATAAACAATATTTCAAATAAGCGCAATTTTAATCATGATATCTATTGACGTATGTGTACATTTAAGAACCTTCGTTATATTTGTTATTGTTGATAGTTTCTGTTATTCTTTGTTGTATTATTTATAGACTAAATGGGATGATTTCAAACGTAAAACACAGACGGACTTATTAGAAAACGTGAAGGTCTTCACGGCGGCGATCCACCTGTGGGACAACCATTTCATCAGGATGTTCGAGCTGAAGGAGCTGACCGTTATCGACTTGGACAAGCTGATCGAGAAGAACAGTCACGGCGAGGACGTACGAACCTAAGGCGAGTCGTTTTTGTTTCGCTCGGCGCTCACGATCATCGTTTACAGATGCAACTCTGCAAGGCCAATATTTTAGTGGACAAGCTCAGGCAGGCGTCCAGTGAGGCGGAGCTGAAGGAGCTGATGGGGGAGATCAAGAAGTGTTTAGGCTCGATAATGAAAATGTAAGGAAAACAATAATAAAAAGCTTCCACTATTTATAATATTAATACAACAGTAGTTTCAAAACTTCTTTTTATTTCATTTTTAGTACAGATTCCAATTATAAAAAGGAAACCGCCTTCTTCAATAAGTACAAAGCCTTAGCGGAGGAAGCGACGTCGATCTTCCTTTCTGAAGTCGACGTCTTTTCCACGCACCACTCCAAAAACGAGGAGGTGGATCCGACGTTGCAGCGGGGTAGAGCCAGTTGGATGGAAATATGCATCAAGGAGGAACCACCCGCGATAATATTAGAATTTGAAAACGTGTTGAAGTCGCTCAAGAACTGGACATTCGGGTAATCAGCTTTTTCTTGCGCTCTAAACTCATTACCTCGTTTTCATTTCATTTATTTCACATATGCCACAATATACGTATTATACAATAAACTTATTTACATATAATTTCGTCCACGTTTAGCCTACAAGAAAGCATTGAATCATCGCGGGGAAAGTACGAAAGGGACTTTGCGATGAGTGCCGAAACGTGGACGGGCTACCAGTGCATCAAACTGAACAGGAAATTCGAAGTTAAGAATGTTTTGTATAGGCCGAAGTTTCAAAGGATCTACGAGTATATTTATAAGCTTCGCCTGGCCGAATTAAGACAGCATGGGGAACGTTTGGAACGACACAAAGTGGTAAATAATGAGAATATAAAGAAATGTGGCCCACACAATTAAGTTCATGAAAATAACACTCACTTCACTTGTTTAAATAAGTAAACTCAGTTTTTTCTATTAATTTTATAGGCGATTAAACTTGAGATCGATAAACTCAAAGAATTTGCCGTCATGAAGGTAACATCAATTGAAGAGACCGCCGAAGAATTCGCCCAACAACTTCCCAACTACGTCACAAAAGCGGAAAAAATAAAAACTTCCCTCGGAATCGAAAGCTTAATCAGTCAATTAAAGAGCACCAAGAAAATTTACGCGGATAAAATGGAGGAGACTAAAACCAGCTTTGAAACTACCGTTGAGGTTACGTTGAACGACATCAGAATTGTCGATTTGGAATACTTAAATTGCATAAAGTATATAAATTGCTTAAATAATGTAACCTAATCATACAGTATATGACCTTTATAACTTCAAAAATTTGTTCTCTCAAACATGGTTCGAATCACCTAATCATTGAAGATTTAATGTATAAAACTGTAGTACTTTAAATCTTCATTATTAACATAAAAATAATTCCACAGGACGAGTTTAATAAGTTCATAGCATGTTACCAAGAGGGTGCTGTTATCAGCATTGATTTCCTATAGGATTTTAACGATATATTCTTATCTCTACTTTAACAAACATTTTTTTTATAGATTATTTACTGAAGGTGGAAACTATAGTACTGATGAAGTAAAAAAATACAAGAATGTCTTCAACAAAATCAGCAAGAAGCTCAATAAAGTCGTCCGCCCGGTACAAAAACAGCTCAAACAAAAACTCACAAAAGGTTTCCATTTATTGGACGTGAAAGAGACACCGGTGATGAATAAGTGAGATATAAAAACAAATAACAATAGCGATTAAATTTATTGTATTTAATTTTAGATTAATTCAAATCAGAGACGAATTGAAATTCCACGAGTACACAATTTCCGAAATAAAAAGCGTCCACGCGAAGATCAAAGAAGCGACGTACGACTTGAGATATAAACATAAAATAATCGAACAGCTCTTCGGGCACTTAATGCAGACGGCTAATAATAACGTCGGCTCGTTGGCGTACTTGGATGAATTCGTGGAAAACTGCGAATATTTGGAAATGGCGTTCCAGGAAGTTAACATTTTGTTGATGCAGGAATATCCCTTCAGATTAAACCCGGAACTGTTTAGGGGCGAACATTTCGCGGTGAAAGCGAACCTATCGGAGGTAATCGGTGATGGGGCGCAGTTTAATATGGTACTTTTTGAAAACGTCATGGAAGGGCGTGATTATATCGCCAGGGTTGTTGATATCCTGTACACATCCCTCACCGAGGTGCAGAATAGAGCGAGAGAATTTTATGGAAAGTATAAGACGTTCTTGAAGAAGGTGACTCTGCCTGATATAAAAACGTACATGTTGGAACTGCTGGCCAAATATTTGTATTACGAGTTGCAGTGTGAGGAAATTTGGCTGGAGATTGCTATTGGTATTAATAATGATTAATGTCTTCCTTTTTTCTTTAAAAAACAGTGCTTCTTTTTCATGTATTATATTCTCTAAATTTATAAATGGTTAACAATCAATTATATTAACTGCACTAGCTTTCCTGAGTAGCTTCTTTTCTTGAATTATGAAAAGTGTATTAATAAACTACGTTATTTAATATATTAACCATACATCATTCATTTGAAGATACGGTTTATTCTAGAAACCTTCGTTTCAATACAATCTTTCGGTTTTTCTTTTCTAGGTCAATGAAGTATGTTTCCAATAAATCTTATTGATCTTAAAGTAACGATTTATCTAGAAAAACCACTATAAAACGTAAACATTTCTTAATTTTCCAACAAATGAGTCTTATTAAGTCTTCTGTAGTCTTTGTTGTAGATTTTCGAAATATTTTCCTAATTATTAGTTAATTTTTTACAACTTAAAGGACTTTAATACATTTTTATTAGCTCTAAAACGGATCTTTAGCTTCTTTCTTTTTGCGGCATTGATTACTAAGGTCATTAGTCATTCGTCCCAACTGATTTTTCCTGATAATTAATAACGATCCTTCCTCTCTCCTCTTTTAGAATATTCGATTAATGTCGAAGAAGTACTCAACTTCATCAGAGATTACTATGAAAACAGCATCAGGAAATACGTTGATTTGCAAGTCCAGGAGTTTGGAAACAAATGTTTTCAATACATGTCCAAAATAAGAAAACAATCTGATGATATGGATAATAGATACAGAGGTCTTCATAAAAAATTAAAGCCACTTCTCGGACATCCGAAAAATACTTCGCTGTTGGTAGAACTAGAGGCTCAGAGGGAAGAATTGAATGCGTCCGTTGTTGCAGCACAAGAGGAAATCGATTCGGCTTACAATGAAATTAAAGTTTGTTGATATTTTAAATCCTTGAGAACTTAACAATTATTAATAATTAATGCTCATCAAAGTTTTAGATTTAAGTTTGTTAAAGATATTTATTTGATTAATTTAATTTAAGTTAATATTTTATTATTGGTTTCTAAATAGTCAATTGAAGAAATTGGTTCAATATTTAGACGACAGATATCTACATTATATTCTCTTTCTACTTTTAGGAAGAAGTACAAACGAATTTGGAAATATTTGAACAAAATGTGTGGATGGCGGAAAACAAATTCAAAGACAACCTTGAGAGGTATATTTCTTTGATCATGGATGACGGATCCCTTTTGAACTTAATCAGAAGCAAAATTGAATATTTTGGAACGATCATTTGTACAGATTATTATTCCTATGACGCCTCTGATAAATACATCAGCATTAGTAAGTAACAATTGAAGTTACCATGAGATAAGTAATGTGTAAGTTCTACAAAGAACCTTTCGCTAACAAAATGTATTAATATGATGGTTGCGACCGTTACTGCATGGTAATTACCTAACTATATTGTGATAATTTAGTTTTCTAATCCTATTAGTCCTATTCAGACACCTGCAGTCTTTTGAACTCTGTCAAAACTTAATTAAAAGATCTTCCTATAATTAAAACTTTGCAGACTTATCAAAATGTACTACACTTTCTTTAGGAAACAATCTGTTTTGGAAAAATATAAATTAGCATAATGAAATTCATTAAATAAGTAACTTCGTGATACATTTTGATAATTCAAAATAAAACAATTAATTTCTATTACACATTATTCATATTCAATCACATATTATATAACTTCTTAATCATTTAGTTGTAGAACTGAACACAAAACTGAATGAATTAAAGAAAGGCCTCAAGATAACTTCAGAGTCTCTGTTGAAATTTTCCAAGAGTTTAGACAATGTGAAGAAAGTTCTTGAATCGTATATTTCTCTAGATGATAAGAGTACCATAAATAAAGCATTATCTTACATCAACGTGAAGGAATTAATAGAGGTAAATAATTACTATAAATCGGTATTCTATTAAATTAAAACTATTAAAAAATATTATATTTAATTAAAAAAGATAAAATCAGTCCCTTAAAGATGAAATTTCACGTTCTGAATGCAATTGTACTTATGTAGGACAAACTGGTCGTAGCTTCAAAACTAGATATTCAGAACATCTCGAGAATTTACACTAAATCAAAATTTAAGCACATTTTCTCTAACTATGCATTAGATTAAAACATAGATTTACCAAAATTCACAATGTTAAAATCACTGTACTACCACTAAAAAGAAATATTTACTCAGTTTTATCAGATTTGAACGTTATATACCATCAATAATTGTATTTATATAGCTTTATAGAAATCAACAAGAGAGTTGCCTGGAACGCATAAACCTATCCACAGACTTATCTGTGATGTCCCAAAATTGGAATGACCAGTGGGAAAACGACGTAAAAAACATTCAGAATTTGTACACGGTAAAATATCCTAATAAAATTTGTTTAGATTAACATCAACTAGAAAAAAAATGGTTTTATAATTAATTAAAATCACATTTTTATTTCAAATTTTATTTTATTTTGTTCAACAGCACGTTTTTTTTTATTTTAAAATTTTTATTACAAATTATTTCTATTATACATCATTCATTTCAATTGGGGACAATTATTTAATTTCTGGGGAATGTGTTAATTATATAAAAATATACAATCCTTAACGATTAGAGTATATGGTTCCTGTAAATGGGGATTACAGTGGACGGAACGTTCGAGGCACTGCGTCAAGTATTAAGGTACAAATTATTCGAGCAATCACAAAATCGACAATGACAAAAAAATAAATTAGCGAATATAGAGATGTTTATATACAAAAAAAATATATATAGAAAGCTTTGGTTTTGTCATTAATTCAAGTTTCAAATTAATCGATAGAGAAAATGATAAACTAAATTTAATAAATTATAAACCTAACAGGATTCTCGAGATAAAAAATAATAACAATCCAATGTCCTCTCTTACACCTCGGCCGGTTAGCAGATTCTTTTACGCGTTTCGAGAACATTGTTAATAACAGTCACAGGGTCAGGGTTATGACCGAGAGAAATAATTCAGGTCTTAAATTAGCCTTTCTTCAGGTGGTGGTTTAAGTACATGGTCCAGTTCGACTCGTGGGTTGCAGAATTCTTGCGCGCTGGGGCTGTAGGTGCCGCGCGTTGCCCTTTTACTGCGCGCCACGTTTACGAGTAAAGCTAATCCTACTAATAGGACTAATAATATCACAACTATTATGGGTATAACTATGTACAGGATATTCAATCCGCCATCGTTTTGGGATGCATGAATCTGAAAATTAAGATATATTGGTTATTAACATTGTTATTTTGATTGATGATCAATTATTTGTTACTTACCGCATTCTCGGAACAATTCTTTCCGCCCCATCCTTCCTCACACTCGCACACATAATCTGACTTATCGGTACAGTCCGATGAGCAAACGCCGCGTATACACGGATCTAAATTGCACGGATCTTCCAAGTCACAAGAACGGCCGCACATCTTGTTAGGACACACGCACCTATAAGTACCCGGCTTGTTTATGCAATTGCCGAGACCGCACACATCACTATATAACTCGCACTCGTCTATGTCCTCCTCGCAGTGCGTTCCTCTGTAACCGACGCCTGTACAGTTGCAATCGTAGCTGTTGATTCCATCGATGCAAACACCTCCATTTAGACATGGGCTTTCGCCGGATGGTAGTATGCAGTCGTTGATGTTGCTCTCGCAGTATTTTCCTTCGTAACCCGGTTCACACTGACAAAACGGCACCAGGCTGGAGGTGTTGCAATAGCCGTTGTTCATACAGCTCTCGTTTCTTAAGGAACAATACGGGGTGTCGCATAATGTACCTACCATGCCTTCCACGCATATACATGTGAAGTTATTTTGTGTCAATTCATCTACAAAAATTAATTTTAGTAACAAAGTAAAATAAATTGTTGGGGGATGTTGAGTCCCAAAATTATATAGAGAAGAATATACTTAGGAGAGTGATGTGGGGATAATTAGGGCATGGGAGTGAGGGAGTGGGGATTACAAGGATTATGAAGGAGTTGAGAACGTTTTGTGAAGGATGAATAAAAAGTTGTATGGAGGAAGTAAACTGAGGGTGGGATTGTGATGAATGTAAGAAGGAAGGGGTGATTTAAGTACTTGTGATATAAAAAAATAAAACTAACTTTTGCCATTCTCACAAGTAGATCCGTCCTTGCAAGGCAGGTTATCGCAAGTGATCAACCGTAAGGCTTCGCACTGTTTACCGACGTAATCCTCAGGACATTCACACCTAAACGTTCCTATGAAGTTGGTACAGTTTCCTCCATTGTGGCACGGGCTACTCTCGCACTCATCAATTTCATTTTCACAGCTGAAGACAAATAATCATAATTACAAAGTCTATTTGATAATTAGAAAGTTGTAAATATGTATCAGAGAGGGCGCTTTTGTCAAATTTAAAAATCTTGTAGTAATAAATTAAAGGTTAGTAGCAATATCTCTCACATTCATACTTACTAAGGTCCTTCATAACCGGTGGCACACTGGCACTCGTACTTTCCGATCAAATCAATGCAGGTGGCGTCGTGTTCGCACTTGTGATCCTCGCATTCGTTTATATCAATGGAGCAATCGTCGGCACCGAAGCCCACTGGGCAGCTGCACTTGTAGGTATTGTAAGGGTCGACGCAAGTACCCTGATTATAACAATCTTTTTCGTAGCATAGCCTGCAACCCAGCGTGTGCTTGAAACTGGGCAGTAATTGGAAGTATCCATCCGGCCGCTGTTTGGTGTAAATTTCGTCGACCGTGTAATAGGATAAGAGAAGACGACCCACGTGGATTTCTCCAAGACAGCCCTAAAAATAATAATATAAGGTACCCATTATAAATTCATAAACCCCAAATGATATGTCATGATTTTCACATAAGGAGATATAAATTGTAAGCAGAATTACAACAGGAATACTTTAATTATCTTAGATTAGATGTTATATGGGTGGCACTAGCGCCTATTCCACCGGGACCTCTTCATATTTATTGTGGATTAATTAACAGTAGAAGATTCTGATGGTTTATTATTACAGTGTCATAAGCAGAAACGAGTGCTAATTCTTTTTTAAATTGGGGGTAAGATTAAGTTAAATATATGATTTTTTGTATAATTATAATTACCTTAAACTGATCACTGCTTTTATTTAAGTCGACCTTATAAGACGGCAAACTATTATCAAACAAATCGATCGCGTTGCTCGAAATGACTGGATCCAGAGTTGTAGTATCGGTGAGAGTGACATACGACGTCATATTATAATCACCGTTCCTGATAATATTCCAATAATCGAATGTCTTATTATCACTTCCGGCCACGTAAATCGTCCCCTTCGCGAATATATCATTAAAGCTGTTGAAATTCAAATCGTTCACGACGAAATCGGGCATGTCGTCGAGAACGTGCTCCTTGAATCCACCTTTGAAGATCGCGTCCTTGTATTTGAACAAAAGGGTGACCCACTGCCCATCGAAGTGGTCTTTCCAGAACCTTTTAGAGCTGACTTCACCGTCGATCCTCCACTCGGCCACCACCTTATCGTGATGGACAAACACGATGAAATAGTCGTCGAAGTACTTCGCGAAAAGTATCGTACCCCACGAACGCGTCCTATACATGATCTCCAACTCGTCGGCCTTGAACTGCCGTAACGGATTTGCAGCTATTGATAGGTTGTATAATAGAGGTGGAGTTTCTCCATCAAAGGTGGCGTTAGTGACGCATTCGTGGGTGTAATCCAGGTTTTTACACCTCGAACCCAACGGACACGTCTCCAAGTCGCAAAAAACTAAATCCAAACAATCCTTTCCTTTAAAACCTCTTGGACATTGGCATCTAAAATGTAGATTATATGGTAAAAACGTATTATACAATATAGCGTATGTTATTATTACATGTAGTCATTCCAAGTTACTACACAAACTCCTAAATGGTGGCAGGGTGAGCTCCTACATGAGTCATCCGATATAACACCCTCAAGGACGGTATTGTTATCGAATGAAACGTTACCGAATGATATCGGAATACTCAGTTCTTCAGCTTTTAACGGGAAGAACTCAACTACCATAACTTTAGAACCGTCGCTTATCTGTAATTAATGGATTAGTTTTATAGCTTAAACAATTTGTCCGTACTCATTACCTGAACATCCTGTATAATTCCCTTAAAGTGTATCATGCTTAGTGGTGTGGTGACTGCTGCGGGTCCAGTCGCGGCCGCTACTTCCGGCTTGACCACGCTGACTTCATTACTGGTTTGTCTAACTGGGCGCAGTTGCGGTTGCCCGCCCAAGAACAGTACTTGCGCATCCAAAGTACCTGTGGCCGAAATCGTCTTCCTGAAGTATTCCGTGCCGTTTAGTTTCACTTGTACAAGTGTTACATTCCTAATAACCTACAATAAGTACATAAAATAAATAAAATCAACAAAAAATTTAATTGCATTGCATTGATTATTATATATAAAGATTACTTACCTCAATTAGATGATTGTACCCGTTATTTAACTTGACTCCTCCAACAGTGTACCCTTCAAACGTTCCGTTAAATTGTATTCGCACCAATAGTTCACCGCCCTCTAGTTGAGCGGCGATATAACTCTCATTTTGTAGGTTCATTGAACCTAATGCTGAACCCAGGTAGAATATCTGTCCCCTGGATTGTCTGGTACGAATAAACATACTAATATCGACGATTGAACGCACCGCTTTCCTAGCATAATCCGCCACAGACACGGTCACCAAAGAATCAGTTATATTCTCGTAACCGAAAGTGGCAGCGGTGTAATCTGAGAAAGAGGAGTAAATAATAAAATCGTAAATATGATCATGCTTAATACTTACTGTATTGGCAAGTGTAGCCTAAATAAGGCCTCTCGCAAGTGCAACTAAAATTACTCCACAAGTCCGTGCAGTGTCCGCCCGAGTGGCACGGATTAGGGGTGCACTGAGGTTCCCTGTGGCAACCACCTACTATATCCTGGAAGCTAACCCAGGAATAATTCTGAGCTTCCGGTAAAACCCATTCCCCGTTTACGATCACGTCCTCCACACATCCAACCAAAAACGGCTGCACGTGCGTCAATTTCCTGTGGTTGTTCGGGTAACCCCCGATGTAAGTGGTTGGAAAACTTGTGGAAGATCCGTTGTTATCGTTATAATTAATCGGGTAAATCGTTTGCTCGTCGTTAGCGGATAAGACAAGATGGGAAGAATTAATTGCTACGAATACCTAAAATAAAAAACATATAGATTAAAAATTAAACAGTTTTTTCTAAACAATTCAAATTTAATTACTAATTAAAGATTTATTATATTATTATTCTCACCCTTTGCCAATTACTATCATTTAAATTTGATCCGACGAAGACTCCGTCCCATTTATTCAACAAACTCGAGTGTAAATTGAGCTTTCCTTTAGCTAACGAGAGTATGTAGTATGTCGACCCTTTACCAAGCGCTAAAAACCCATCGCCAAGCGTCGTTTTAAAACGAAACTGTATATCGTGACCTTCATCCCTGGATGTATTAACCACCACCAGCGATTGTCCAGATAAGGACATGGTAGTTATTCTATCGCAGATATGTCCGTGGAACCCGTGCGAACAGGTGCAATTAAATTTATGCTGCGTTTCGTTGTCCAAATAGGGCTTACAGGTACCCCCGTTGTGACAAGGATTCTCCTTGCAGCCGGTTAGCTCGACGGAGCAGTTTTTACCGCCGTATCCCGCGTCGCAGTTGCAGAAATAATTGGCCCTTTTGTCGATGCACGATCCGTGAACGCAGGGCTTGTACTTCGTGCACTCGTTAATGTCGATTTCGCATTGGTCGCCCTCGAAACCTTCCTCGCATTCGCATAAATAACCGCCGATTTTGTTAATGCAAGTGCCCGCCATGCAGGGGGAACTTTCGCACTCGTTGATGTCCAGTTCACAGTTGAGACCCACTACACCGGGTACACACAAACATTCATATCTAAAAAAAATAATTGTAAAAATTATACATTAAAATTCTTAATTGGTCCCGGCGCATCCACCATTTATCGATTAAATTTATAACATACTTTTTCATGCGATTATATTGTTCAAACTGTTTAAAGATTATCATGCATAATACGAACAAAAGCGCGCGTTGTTTTACTTACCCAGCTGCTTCGGAAAAGTCGAAGGGCTTTTTAAAAACGGACGGCAAATTAATTTTCAACGTTGAAGCGAATGCGGGATTATAGAGCGTTAGGTTGCTCTTCTGCAAGCAGATGCCGTTGTGCTGGCAGGGATTACCTTCGCACTCGTTGATGTCCTCCTCGCAGTTCTTACCGGTGTAACCGTCGTAGCACTCGCAGTGGTAGTTCTTCACCTCGTCGACGCACTTGGCCCCATTTTGGCAGGGGTTGCCCACACAATCGTCGATGTTGATCTGACAGTGGATGCCGCGGTAGCCGGTGTCGGTACAGTCGCACGTGTACATGTTCAGGCCGTCGATGCACTTCGCCCCGTTTCTACATGGTGATGACTTTAAAACACACAAAAAATATATTAATATTAATTTAATGAATTAATATTATTGTATATATTGTAGAAATATATTCCTGGAGTTACGTGAAGAATATTATAGTGAAATTGTATTGAAATTGTTGGATTTAATTTGAAATTATTTATAATTAACTTACTTGACAATCATCTATGTTAATTTCACATTGCTTTCCAGTTAAACCAGCTTGACAAACACAAGTATACTCATTAACTCCATCAAGACAGGTGGAACCCTCCATGCAGGGGTTTGAAGCACACTCATCAATGTTTATATGGCAATTTTTTCCTAAAAACGAAAATAATATTAAATTATCTATCAAATGGCTAAATGCTGCAGATAATTATATTCCAAGAACAATTTATAGCACGTCACGTAAATTTATTATAGGTACTCACCTTCATATCCAGGAGGACATATGCACTCGTAATTATTGACCTTATTCAAACAAGTCGCGTTATTTCTGCACGGCTGTGATAAACACTCATCGAAATCTAAATTGCAGCGTTCCCCGGTATACCCAGGCATACAATAACATTGAAATGTACCCTCTTTATTAACGCAAATCCCATGATTGCACACTGTGTCCCCTAATAATAGGCATTCGTTTATATCATTCTCACAGTAAGCACCTGCAAAATAATTACATTAATATATTTTTAAAATTCAAATGTGCGCAATTATAATACCTTCGTAACCAGAAGGACACATGCACGTAAAGTTATGTCCGCTCGGAGAGGGTGAACACTGTCCGCCGTTCTCGCAAGGGTTCTTTCCGCAAGGATCGATGTCGATTGTGCACGATTCACCAGCATATCCAGGAGGGCACTGGCAGTCGTAATCGCCGACGAGGTCGACGCAAATCTTTCCAGGTGGACACGCAACGTCCAAACAATCGTTGATATTGTTTTCGCAATTTTTACCATCATAACCTTATTAAATAAATAAATGGCCAATAAACTATAGATGAATTAAATAATGGGGGTTTGAATACCTACCGCTTGCGCACTTGCACGTGTAATCGTGCATATTTTTGGCGATGCTGCAGGTGCCGTTGTGCAGACACGGTTTCAACTCGCACGAATTGTAAGGACGTTCGCAAGTCTGTCCCATCCACTGATCGGTACAGTTACAGTAGAAACCGTTTACGGTATCTATACAGGTACCACCGTTTTGGCATGGCATTTTCAGGCAATCGTCGATGTTTATTTGGCACCTTTCACCTACACAATCATCACATAATTATAATAAGTTTATAATCGAAATATATCTTATATATACGCAGAATATATATAATATTTGTTATGGCATTAATCAATTATAAGTATTTAGAAAACAGTGGCAAGAGAACTAGTTAATACATTTCACAAAAATTAATTATTATATCGTGCTGCCACCTATATTTTAATATTTTAATTAAGGATATTACTTTATTACTATTAGCGTAGTTATCGATTAAATATAAATATTTATGTTTTCACATTCTGCATATACATAAGATATACGATTTAAATAAGTTGGCGAAAGCGAAACCCAAGTGTTGATACGTGTTTTAAAGCGTTTTTTAAAAGTAAGCAGGTGTACGTGTTTAGTGGTGGATGAATGGATGGATGAACGAAATGATTAGTGTCCGACTACATACCGGTGAATCCATCCCGACATTCACATACAAAATTGCCAATCAGATCAACGCAAGTCGCCCCGTTCGCACAGGGCCGCCCAGCGCAATCGTCAATGTCAATGTCGCAATTTAATCCAGTCCACCCTATCTTGCAGTTACAATAGTAACCCCCAAGCTATAAAAACACAACCGTTTGTTAATCCACGTGCCTAATCTACTGATGGGTGGGAAAGCATACTTAGCCAACCAAACAAACACATGAGTGAGGTGGAAAAGTTTTCTAAAGCACGATGGGGAATGATAAGTTTTTTTTTTAATGAAATGAAAAATAAAATGTAGTGATGGTGCTGGCATGATTTAGAGTAAAAAAAAATCGATAATTCATGATGAGTGCAGTTTTCAATAAACATAACTTACATTGTTAAAACACTGTAAATAATTGATTAATAATTAATATTACTAGTTACGAAAAATCGAAATAATTAAATTATTGAATTCTAACGTGTTTTATTAATCACTTAAATAATCACAATATAAATATAGTGTTTAAACCTTACGTCAAAAAATTAAATAAGTCGGGAATCTAATTAATTTGAACTTGAATTTCGTAATTGCTCATAGGAAACAAAAATATTACTAAAATTTGTAGATTAATGACTGTGATTTGTATTTAAAATTTATGTAATAAAAAAATAATTACAGTTGTGTGTAATGGGTTGCTTACTATTTACAATTAACTATGATTTGTATTAAAAAAAGTTTGCAATAATCAAATTAATTACATCTGTGTATAATGGGTTGCCCACTATTTACAATTAATGACTATGATTTTTTTATAAAAAAACGTTTGCAATAATCAAATTAATTACAGCTGTGTATAATGGGTCGCCCACTATTTACAATTAATGACTGACTTTTATTAGAAAAACGTTTGTAATAATCAAATTAATTACAGCTGTGTATAATGGGTTGCCCACTATTTACAATTAATGACTGACTTTTGTTAGAAAAACGTTTGTAATAATCAAATTAATTACAGCTATGTATGATGGGTTGCCTAATATTTACTATTCTTTTAAACATACATATCAGATAATGTGTAACCGGGTATGATACACATTACTAATACTTAATATTACTTACATAATCTTTACAATACAATGCATGCTTGCAGGGTAAATCGGAACAATTCATTAACCGTTCGCAATTATCCCCTGTTTGACCTTCAGGACACACACATCGAATCGGATTGTTCTCCCCGACACAAATACAATACCCAGAATGACATGCCTCCTCACCGCATGCAACACCTTTTGCGTGCGTCACACACCACCAAAGCGAAAGCAACACATTTCCACGGTTAGTAAACGCATGCAAAAAGAGAAGAGAAAAAAAAAAACGTACAAAACTAGTTACAGACTTACCCGAGTAACCGGGGGGGCAAGTGCAATTAAAAGTACCAATCCATTGAGAACAAATTCCACCGTTTAAGCATGGATTTTGCAAGCAAGGGACCGCGTTTGAAATAACGCAATTTGGGTAATGGCCTAGATACATAGAGATACATTCAATGTTTTAGTAACAAAAATCAATGGGAGGAGGTGGAGGAATGGGTGGACTCGCCAATTGGGAACTCACCGATGTATTCCGGTTTGCAGGTGCACGTGGGCGTGCCGGCGATCTCCTTGCAGTCGGCGTACGGGCCGCAAAAGTTGGGGTCGCAACCGCCCTTCCGGAATTCGTTCTCGCACAACGGCCCACTGAAGCCGGGCAAGCAGTGGCACTCGAAACCGCCCGGTTCGTCCTCGCACTTTCCGTGATTTTGACACGGTTGTGATGTGCATTCACTAATTTTCTAAATAGAATCATTAATAAAATTGTGTTGTTTATATGTACGAGTAGAGATGGCGCTGTTATCAGCCTTAAAATTCGTTAATCGAATCTCATTTCTGGTTTGATAGTAAAGACCAAGTAAAAGCCAACTACGATAATAATAATAATAATATTTAGAGTTACGGGGCGATCCTTTAAAGTAACAAGCTCATTTGCACACACACAAATACACAAATGACACATGGCGGAAGAACCACGTGGTCGATAGCCAAAAACACTACTAGTGCTACTAATAATAATGAGTCTGTTACTTAATGAAATTTAATAATATATAATAATTTTATTTGATTAATTATTGATGTAGTTTTTAATTTTTTAATTATAACTTACTTGTTCGCAACTAGGTCCATCAAAACCGGGCATACACTCGCACATGAAGCTGCCGTACGTGTCGTAACAGACTCCCCTGTTCAAACAAGGCTTCATTACGCACTCGTTGATGTTGGTCTCGCAGGTGGGTCCAGCGTAGCCGGTGTGCGTACAGTCGCACGTGAAGTTATTAGGCCCGTCCAGACAAATCCCGTCATTCTTGCACGGATTCGACTGGCACTCATTTATATTCTTCTCGCAGTTGTACCCGGCGAAACCGGGCGGACACAAACATTCGCGCTTGCCGTCCTCGCTCACCACCTGACAGTTTCCGCCGTTCAGGCACGGATTCGGCACGCACAGTGGATGGATTTTCAACTCGGTTTCGCAGTGCTTACCTGCAAATAATTAGGCTTAACAAACAGCAGGGAATTTATCGCTTGATTAATTTTTATTACCGGTGAATCCGGAGCTGCAGGTACACTTGTAATTCCCGGACGGGTCGTCCAGACAGCTGGCGCCGTTTTTGCACAACGACGGCTTCTTCTCGCACGGATTGCCCATGTCGAATTCGCAGTTCTTACCAGAGTATCGCGGCGAGCACTTGCAGGAGTACGTGTCCTCCTCGTTGACGCAGACGCCGTGCATCATGCAGGGCTCGGTGATGCAGTAGTCGTGCACTCTGGGCATCTTGATGTCCTGCCTGACGTTGCAGCTGTCCTCCGGTATTGGACAGCGCACGAATTGCACGTTGTGCGGCTGTACGATTGCCTTATCGAAAGTAATAGATGGACCTAATACAAAAAATATGATAATTAGTTAATATTCTACAATGTAAAGAACTCTATACATTTTTATCATAATTGATAAAGATTAAATAAATAGATGTTATTAATGTACTAACCTTCCAAAATACACCCATTGTAATGTTTCCCGATTATCAAGACGGCACCCTCGTTGTAGAGTCCGGGGCTGTTCAGTAAATCCGACCTGAACGATCCGTTGGCGAGAAGTTCCGTCTTATCGTCCAGCGTCAGCGTTAAATTTCCCAATCTGTACACCAAGTACACGACGTGCCATTTATTGTTCAGATAATCGCCCGGTATCAGCTCCTCGAAGTGCTTGCCGGACGTTTTCCCGATGAATTTCACACCCTCGGGGTTCACCGATAATTCGATCAAATTGTCGTTCAACTGTTGCGAAAGTAATTCACCACCTGTACAAAATAGGAAATATATCGATAAGTTAAATCTCTATTGTCTGCTTACAAAATTACAAAAAAATATTATATGATAAATAAAATAATGTTTAAATATGTATTTGTAATAAGGTTTTAATTCATTAAAAACATAATAAGTTCAATCATTAAGCAATATCCACGATCAGTACATTTTGATACATGCGTGTATGTTTGGTTGCATAACTATACCTCGAAAAAGAAAATAGGTAAAGATTCAATTCTTTAGGGATTGAATAATAACAGTAAATAGTTAATGTTTATAATTATATTATTGATAATTTTGTAAAACTAAATCTTAAGCTTACCAGTGCATGTTCGAAAACTAAATCCAGTCTGTCGTTTAAGAGAAATCGTCGTCTGCAGTCTAACGTACGAGGACCCATTGAAGTAGGCCTCTGGTTGATCGGAAGGACCGAAGTATTGTCCATTTGTTCTAAATATATACAAAAGTGCTGAAAGAAAAAAAAAAGAAAAATGAACAGTGGTAATGAATAATTATCAAATCAATTAAACAATTTTATTGTGTTTTAATTACCACCCTTTATGTTTTCTGTATAAAATCATGGTTGTAATTTTAATGTGAAGCATTATTTAATCGTTTCAAACGTAAAACAATAATTTCATCCTAATTAAAAATTCATTCCGGATCTCCAGGAAGTGAACAGATGATGCAAAACATCCGCGAACAGATCATCCTCCTTCATTTCTCCGGGCCCGGACATTCCGAAACGAATGAACTTGAGAATGATGACTCGGACGGGCATTCTCTCCTGAATTACAATGAACGCGCGCAAGCCATGGCGGCAGTACGTGTGACTCATGGACACGTTTCGTAAATTGCCGTTCAATCGGAAATTCGTGATCCTCGGCGCAATTACATTCAAAAAACGTTAGTTACAAAAAAAAATCACCCGTGATAACGTAACCGTCCGACAAGGACGAGAGCGTCCGAAATAAACAAAACACTCGAATAAAAAAAGAAAGCCCAACACACACACAACACAAACACTTATAAATGCACACAAGGATTTCTAATTCATGGATGGATTGTCTACGAGAATGCCATAATGGGAACATGTCGTGATTATGTAAAAAGCGGCGTCGTGGGTTCGTTTAATGTATTCGAAAATCTGTCCGCGTATTTCAACAATAACTCATAGAACAACAGTAGGCTTAGGAGAATTAAAAAAAATAAAAACATAAAGAGGTCGCGTTACCATAGCAACAACCACAATATATATTATTAGATTGGGCGAATTTCATATTTAAATTAGTTGTGCGAGTGTATTAATTTATAGCCGCACGAGTAATTAAGTATTAGGATTGAAAGAAAGGTAAGCACGTTTACGATAATTAATTACGAAAATTGGTTCCTGTTTTGATAAACGTTTTCATAGAATTATCCAAACACACACACACACACATAAATAGAATTATCCAAACACACACATTAATACATACACACACAAATCATAGTGTTATAGACCTGTTGATGACCACTTTGCCCAGGAATTCTGTTTAATTGCAGCCATAATGATAATTACTAGCTGTGATTATGAATTACAAAAACAGTCATTAGTAGCTTATTAAGAATCTCTTCCATGTCACGGATTAAAATGTTTCTCTGTAATTTCTGTTTCGAATTTGCGAGTTTTTCTCCTTTAATTTTTGGCAAAATTACCAGAATTCTTAATTCTTCAACTAGAGTATTTTCCAGACTAACAGAATTGAAGTTATTTTAGTTTTAATTATTCAAACCATAAGTATACAGATTTTGATCTAAACTACTATACTTTCGCTGTAGTGATAAATAGGTTGATATATACAATATATATTCGAACAAACAACTAGGACAAAATGTTTGTCGTTTAACCGCGAGGTTTACAGTTACAAATAACAGAAACACAGATTACTATTAGAACAATCGGCTAATTGGATAACTCCGAACGGTTAACCACAAGCGGATCATCATCAGTGCGAAATTACGGTATCAAAAATCTGTCCATTTCTTCTTCTACTGTCGCGGCCAAATTAAGACATTAATTAGACCACCGAGCGCAATTTGCATACCTACCTAAATACTCGTTTACACGCACTGTTTCTATCCGCGCATAGCATCCATTATGTATTAGGATTTAGAGAGAGTGACCTATTGAGGGGGATTTCTGCAAAAATTAAAAAAAAATAGTGGGTGGAGTAGAAGAAGAAAATCTTCGAATTATGTACTATCTAAAAACAACAATCTACTCCACTCGGTTTCCGGTTGTTCGTGACTAATTTAAGGAGGCAGGTTGACGACCGGAAGTGCGGGCGCATCCGTTTCTTTCTTGAGGTAGTAGAAGCACCCACACTGCTGGTTCCCAACAAGTGTAGCGTAGAGAAAGACGTCACGGGTCGCTACATCCCCGCACGATGTGCTGTCAATGTCAAACGGGGTCAGTTGAATTTATGTTTTACAGAAACGAGTGGAAAAAGTTGTTTACCTATACTTCTGGCATATTTGGAACGTGTAAATAATGAATACTAATGCGTGAGAGAGGAAAATATTTGAAAATAGTAATGATTAAAATGAGTTTTTTATAATAAAGATAAAATTTATATGTAGATTTTAATTCATTGAATATATTCTGTTTATATTTTTGGAATATTAATTATACAACCCTCGCTCGTAATTAATACATTGGAGGGTGGGATAGAGGCCACCCACCCACCCTACATATACAAAAAATTCTCAACTAAAATACTCCTTAGGATTTTTTTAAAACTTTTCAACTCTATTGTTAATTTTGCTGGAAATCTAAAGCTAAATTTGATTAAAACAACCATACCTCATAAACATTTTAGCTTTAATTTGGTTGATTGAGTTTCTTGAAGATAATAATAACTTTAATTAAAACACTTAGAACTTTTCTTCAATATTTTATTTTTATCCAGATCCACATTTCGACTTTAAACCATTGCTAATGATACACTTTGTGTCCGAAATGTGCATCTGGATAAAAATAAAATATTGAAGAAAAGTTCTAAGTGTTTTAATTAAAGTTATTATTATCTTCAAGAAACTCAATCAACCAAATTAAAGCTAAAATGTTTATGAGGTAAAAATAAAAATATAAACTAAACAGTTGACCACTTATCTACATTCTAATCACAAAAGCAAGCTCTTACAAATGATCAATTAATTTATAATATTAAATTCAATATAAATATATTTTTAATTTAATCCATCACGATTAACCCAAATATATACAAACTCGTGCTGCATTCCATCCCATTACAAAATCAATTATGAATAATCCCGTGATTTCATCATCGTTTACGAACGAGGAACGCCGTTATGCACTGTTATCATTTGCATAAAGTTCGCGTGAATATTACTGCTACAAACAAATGAAGAAATGCAATGTCCGGTGTTTACGCGGAGGATTTCGAAACTGCGCGCGCGAAAATACAAATAAATATAAATATATAGAGAAAAAAGAAAAAATTTATGCATTCAGTAAGTATAATATTCTTAATCCTATCCACTGCGCTGAAATTATTAATTATTGTTAACGTAATGCTAATAATTATTAAAAATTTATTAATATTTCCAAAAGATTAGTTTTAAACCCTGGAAATTAAAACACTGTCAGTGATTAATGTTCCAATGTATATGTAGGGTGGGTGGGTGGCCTCTATCCCACCCTCCAATCACTGCAACATCGCAAAAGTTTGGTTGAATTTATCATTACGTTCATAGCTTTGCAGATGTATAAATTTCCAACACACAAAATTCGACGGTTAGTGTTTCTTAATCTTTAAATACGTTAGTGTAATTAATTTCAGAAATAAATCAAACAATCTCTTGTTTATGATGTAGTGATTGGAGGGTGGGATAGGTGCCACCCACCCACCCTACATATACAATGAAACTTTAATCACTAACACTGTTCTAGTTTTCAGCTTTAAAAGATTAAATAGTGTTGATGGTGTTGATAATCTTAAGCAGTGTTTATGATTAATTTTAGTGTTATATGTAAGATAATTGATTTTCCCACCCTTCAAATACATTATCCAAATTAGTGTATTAATTTATTAATAACATAAAATAAATGATTAATTTATAATTTTTTGAAAATCGAAACAGTGTCAGTAATTGTAGTTTCATTGTATATGTAGGGTGGGTGGGTGGCACCTATCACACTCTCCAATCCCTACATCATAAGCGAGGGTTTTATCGAATTAATAATGGATTTTATTTAATTGTGTGTTGATTTAAATGACTTAAAATTCTAAAGAGTAATTGAAAGTTTTTGTTTTCTTTACAGTTGTAATTTAATGAATATTATTATAAGTAACAATAAATAAATATTTAAGGTTAGTGTTTTCGATACAGTCAGTAAGTATAATATTCTTAATCCTACCCACTACGCTGAAATTATTCATTCTTGTTAACATAATGTTAATGATTATTTAAATTTATTAATATTTCCAAATGATTAAATTTAAATCCTGGAAATTAAAACAGAGTCAGTGATTGATGTTCCAATGTAGATGTAGGGTGGGTGGGTGGCCTCTATCCCACCCTCCAATCAATGCAACATCGCAAAAGTTTTGTTGAATTTATCGTTACGTTCATAGCTTTGCAGGCTTATAAATTTTCAAAATTCGACGATTAGTGTTTCTTAATTTTTAAATACGTTAGTGTAATTAATTTTAGAATAAAATCGATCAATCTCTGGTTTATGATGTAGTGATTGGAGGGTGTGATAGGTGCCACCCACCCACCCTACATATACAATAAAACTTTAATCACTAACAGTGTTTTAGTTTTCAGCATTAAACGATTAAGTAATGTTGATGGTGTTGATAAACTTAAGCAGGGTTTAAGATTAATTTTAGTGTAATATGTTGGCCTGGTGATTTTCCCACCCTTCAAATACATTCAAATTAGTGTATTAATTTATTAATAACATCAAATAAAAGATTATTTTATAATTTTTTGAAAATCGAAACAGTGTCAGTAATTGAAGTTTCATTGTATATGTAGGGTGGGTGGGTGGCACCTATCACACCTTCTAATCACTACATCATAATCGAGGGTTTTGTCGGATTAATAATGGATTTCATTTAATTGTGTGTTGATTTAAATGGCATAAAATTCTAAAGAGTAATTAAAAGTGTTTGTTTTGTTTTAAATTTAATTAAATAAATAATGTTATATAAGAAACAATAAAATAAATATTTAAGGTTAGTGTTTTCGGTGCAGTCAGTAAGTATAATATTCTTAATCCTACCCATTGCACTGAAATTATTAATTATTGTTAACGTAATGCTAATAATTATTTGAATTTATTAATATTTCCAAAAAAATTGGTTTTAAATCCTGGAAATTAAAACACTGTCAGTGATTAATGTTCCAATGTATATGTAGGGTGGGTGGGTGGCCTCTATCCCACCCTCCAATCACTGCAACATCGCAAAAGTTTTGTTGAATTTATCTTTACGATCATAGCTTTGCAGACGTATAAATTTTCAACACTCAAAATTCGACGATTACTATTTTTTGATTTTTAAATACGTTAGTGAAATTAATTTCAGAAATAAATTAAACAATCTCTTGTTTATGATGTAGTGATTGGAGGGTGGGATAGGTGCCACCCACCCACCCTACATATACAATGAAACATTAATCACTAACTGTGTTCTAGTTTTCAGCATTAAAAGATTAAATAATGTTGATGGTGTTGATAAACTTAAACAGTGTTTACAATTAATTTTAGTGTTATATGTAGGTCTGGTGGTTTTCCCACCCATTAAATACATTCTTCAAATTAGTGTATTATTCTTGTTTTCTTTTAAATTGTAATTAAATGAATATTGTTATAAGTAACAATAAAATAAATATTTAAGGTTAGTGTTTTCGGTGCAGTCAGTACGTATAACATTCTTAATCCTACCCACTGCGCTGAAATTAACATAGTGTTAATGATTATTTAAATTTATTAATATTTCCAAAGGATTCGATTTAAATCCAGGAAATTAAAACGGTGTCAGTGATTGATGTTCCAGTGTATATGTAGGGTGGGTGGGTGGCCTCTATTCCACCCTCCAATTACTACATCATAAGCGAGGGTTTAGTCGAATTAATAATGGATATCAATTAATTGTGGGTTGTTTTAAAATTGGCATAAAATTGACAAATTGAAAATTTATTAGAAAGAGATAAACATCTTTATTGGAAGATAGTGTTACATCTAATAATAGGACAATTACTACATCTTCTTACATCTTCTCTTCTTGTTATTCCATTGGCTATCGATAGGTGGTCTTTAAGCCAGAAAATATTTTATTTTCTTTTAAATTATAATTAAATAAATATTGTTAAAAGTAACATTTAAGATGAGTGAGATGTTTGTAAACACGTGCAAAACAACATAAACGAAACGTGAAAGGAAAATGCAAGAACAATGCGAAATGAATTGCTTTTCACTCGTCGTCGCCGGCGGAGATGAAGATCGAAATTTTCGTGTGAACGCGGCCGTTAAGAAGAGCATTGTTTCATCAAATCCCTTTGTTGTCTGTGACATCACCGTAATCTTCGCGGACCACAATGGAAATTAGAGTCGTGGTTAATTAAAAATGTCGTATTGAAGTAAACCGCTAGGTAAACAACCATGAAAATTGAAGGCTTCAACAACAAAAAGATAATGGATATGTGCAGAACAAGTAGTAGCAGATACTCTCTTCATGGAACCAAATTTTCAAATTCAATAACATAACAAGAGTTTTACTTCTCTCAATTTCATAAAAAGATTGTCATGTTCTTCATATTCTATTGGGATGTCAACTCAAATAGGCAAATTAGGGTTACATTTAGACAATAGGTGTCACATATGTTTCAATCAATAATTTATAGAATTCAATACTGAATTAAGAATTAAATAAATAACCATGATCGTCGAATATAGTTAAACTTTCTGCTAGATATTAAAAAAAATCAAGGGTATGAAGTGTTATAAGAGTTTTAAACAATAATTAATAAATAATTTATTTATTGCACACGTGAGTACACCGTTTGATTTAGAAAACCACAAACACCATAACTACACCAATTACAACTTCAAGGCTGCGGTTATCTCGAATCGCTGTGTATTTTTCCAATTACATTCCTTTAAATGAAATAGAATAAACACACACTTCGTGATATAAACAAAGTTTATTTTATTTTATTTAAAGTTATAAAATATGTACCACAAACTGAAAGCATTTACAATTAAATATTCAATTACATTCTATTCCATCTTTTGTATTGTACCTATTTTTTTAAAAACTATTATGTTTTGTCACAAATTAAACACAATTTTCTATAACAGATATGTATTTATATGGTGAGACAAATGGTTTCAAAAAATTAATGTTGTACATTTACGAAATGTTTTCGTGTTTTTCTTATTATAAATTAATGTACCATTTTCAAACTGTAAGTCTTGTATAGTACCCTCATGTACCAATTTGTTTCTAATGTTTTCATGTTTTTTATTGTACCCTCATGCATTATTTTTTTTTTAATGTTTCGCATTGGCAACGGATTTCGAAATAAAATTTATGCGAGCAATAATTTCGGCCGGTGTGTGTGTACTTTCTAACGTTTTCACACGATGAAGAGAGGATGATTTACATTTTTTTTTATAGATTAGAGAGAGCGAATTAACAACGTAACATTCTGGGGGGGGCTAGAAAGTTCCGTCTCGTTATCGCGATTATTAAATTCGTAATTGTCGGTAATAGTCGGCGGGCGCACTTTTCCTGGATGAGATTTCCCAGGTCAAGATTCTTGTAATCGTCCCGCCGATCGACGACTTCACTCCTTAAACGTTTTAAATCTCACCACACCGACATTCGTTTCAATGAGACAGTTAATAAGATCTCTTTTTCAAGTATTTTCTGTCATTTCTTTCTTTCTTGCTTTTCCAACCTCAACTTCATCAGAGTTTTTACTACCATGTTCCATTCGTTCAAATTTTTGTTTCTATTCCTCACACACTCTTTCACACACCTCTACAAAGTGTCTTCCTTCACGTATCCTTGAAGACACGTGGCAAATCTTAACACCAAGAAGGAATAAGCATTTTTTGACCAAACCTATAACTATTAAAAGATAGCAATTGGTTAAATTTTGAAAAGGAAAAATCAAAAATAAACATGTAATTTTATTCATAATGGCTCTCCTTTATTTGTTACATACGATACAAGCAGGTGGTTGATAATCTCTCTAGGTATCCATGGCAAGATATTGACATAATCCTCCGCAAATCAGTTTAACTCTTACAATATGGCGATGGGCATTGTCTAGCTGAAGAATTATAAGAACTTGGGGAACAAGAAGTGTTTGCTGGGCCACAGTTACAAAATCACATCACTGTCATATTATTTCGATGGCGACAACATAAAGTAGTTCTCAGTGTAGACAGTGGAAAAAATGTACTGACAGATTAAGGCGATCGAAGATGACCAAAGCTACAAACGAATTCTGTGGAGATTTTATCTATCAAAACCACTGCAAGAATACCAACACCATTATTGTCAATCAGCTCATGAAATCATATCACATCATGGTAAAATTGAAGTATTTTAAAAACGGTCTGCCAGAAGTAATATGTTTTGTGAAACGCGCTTCATGCAAAAAGAAAAATCAGTTAACTGCGAGGAATTCGTGAAATAATTAAGTAAGTTGAGACTAGGGGAAATAAGTCAAAGTAAGCTCAAATCTGTTCCACAGGTGCTACAAGAAGAAAAAAAAATGAACTTTATAAAAAACATGTTTTAATAAAACTTGTCCAGACATTTTATTTTGAACAATGCATTACAGTCAAATTCTACTAGAGGAAATGAAGAAGAAGCATGGATTCTTACTCCAGAACACCGATTTGGGATGGATAGTTTCTGGGGACAATGTTAAACCGCGAGACTAATATCACAGAGAAACGATAATCACAATCTAACGAAGTTCTGGGAATTGGGGGGACTACCCACAACACCGTCATTAACGGAAGACGAAGAAACATGCGAAGAATACTACAAACAGACAACAAAGTAAGAAACAGACGACATATCTACTATACTGTTTCTTTACCACTATATACAAGACTACTAACAATTGGAAATTCCAAACACTTGCTGCAGAAAAAACACAGCTACAGAAAAAGTAAACTCAATGTGTAATACTCCAAATTTATGCTAGAGCATCTTGATTTAGGCTACAAGAAACCGTTAGAACATCGAGCACATTAGCAACCCAAATATTACTCCACTATGTTGTGTTTAAGGCAAATAGCATAACGAGAAAATTACGTGTGGTAATTGATGCATCCTCCAAAACGTCAAACAACACTAATCAACAGACAAAGACATGTAGAATCAGTATTGTTGTCAATATTACACAAGATGAACGTTACTGCCGAAAAAATGACAAAACATCGACAGGGATTCCAAAATCAAGTAGAAATAACGCTATGATTAAATCGGGAACAAAGCAACGACTAAACTGGTGCAACTTTATTTTTTCAATATACAGGGTGACTGACGAAAAACCTTTGGTGCTGTATCTCGCTTATTTTTTATCCGATTTTAATAAATAAAACATCAAATTAAACCATTTTTAAAAGACTTTAATAGGATCTGAACTGTTATTTTTTCTCGCACCCAGTTTTTGACAAAATACGATCAACATTTTTTTTTAAATTGCACTCTATATATATTTTTATTGATTCGCAAGGATATTTTTTTTCTGAATATAAAATTGTAGACAAATTTATCCATACATCAAACTTAAGTCGAGAAATTGAGGATTAAAAAAATAAATAAAAAGTCAAGTATTCATTGTAAACAATATACAGACCCTATTTTAAATGTCAAAAGTGACAGTGACAGCCATTGATACAATACTGCAACGATTTTTAATTATTTCATAATTAAAATGTTGCAATATTTCAAACACTGTACTAGAATTTTGTGCTTCTACAGAAATCGTTTTTCAGTTTTGGAAATCTTGCAACTTTTTTATTATGAAATTATTAAAAATCATTGCAGTATTGTACCAATGACTGACACTGTCACTTTTGACATTTGGAATAGGCTCTGTATATTGTTTACTATGGGTATTTGATTTTTAATTTTTTTTTTAATCCTCAATTTCTCGACTTTGGTTTGATGAATGGATAAAATCGTTTACAAATTTAGATTCAGAAAAAAATCTCCTTGCGGATCAGTACAAAATATATATACAGTGCAATTTGAAAAAAAAAAGTTGATCGTCTTTTGTCAAAAACTGGATGCAAGAAAAAATATCAGTACAGTTCATATTAAAGTCTTTTAAAAATCATTTAATTTGATGTTTTATTTATTTAAATTGGATCAAAAATAAGCGAGATACAGCACCAAAAGTTTTTCGTCAGTTACCCTGTATATTACAAAGCAATAGTTTACATAGATGAATTAAAAAACTCCAGATACATCCAACGATAGAAGAAAAAGCAGTTCTGGGATTGGTTTCCATCGTAAACATCATACCATATAAGCTAATGCAATCCATCAGTACGGCATTTGGTATTACGAAGACAAGTTATCGTACATTAGAAACGACAACTGGAATTATTGGATTAAATTAGAATCTACAGCAGTAGTTCGAGTTAACAATAAGTGTAGATACATAACATCTGAAGCACTGTACAACCCTTCCCCAATAAGGAAATTAAACGTCAGAAAGAATTGTACTATTGAAGTAATACATCAAAACATTAAGTCGTATTCGTACAAAACACTTTTGAACACTCTCTCATCTGGAAAGCCTATTCTAGATGTTCAACACCTGGATGTTCATTACAAACGAATCGAGGATAGTCGCAGCCACCTGCAGAGGATAGAAGACCAACATACTCCTCAACGAGAACGGACTTCTACATATTACAAGTAGTTGTTCGATCGACAGCAGAGAAAACCTACTGCTTCCGAATCAGAGTATTAGAATCGCAGTATTGAGTTACCGGTTACCAAGTTGGACACCAGTTTTGAAGAGTTTCCTACACTATCCTTAGAGGCTATGTACTCATCAAAAAAGGAGTACGTGGATATCCAAAACCTAAGAACAGTCTGGCACATGAAATTTTAGGACATCACAATCTATAATCTTTTTGGCAAGTGTATGTTAGTTAGCATCGTATGTATCAGTATGAACTTATCTTTATCTACCTCAAGCGTTCTCACAAGGAGGTCCTGACACGTGGGTGTTCTTTAAAGGCTTTAATAATCAAAGAAGCAGCAGATGGTACAACCGAAATGGTAGCCTTCAACTGTACAGTAATCTTAAGACCTTTCCAGTTTGGCAATGTCATCACCAACCTTTTTTTGAAGACAGACCGAGCCGACCAATCTTGGGAGGGCAAGGAAGACGTGGCACCAACCACACATATAGAGTAATTGAATTTAACTTCGTTGGGGTCGAATTTTGACGGCATCTTCCTTTAATCCTCGTGCACATTACAAGTAAAACAGGAGCCGAATTCACCGGATGAGAGCGGATTTTAAAAAGGGGATACGCGAAGTCCGTACGCTCGTACGAATGGACGATACAGAAAAGGTGCACAAGAAGGTCCAGGTGAAGTCAATTCAACTGATGGAGCCTTAGATTTCCTATATGTTCAATTCAAGAATTTAATAAATTTTGAAACTATGGTAATATTCATAATTAATTTATTAAATCAGTGCCTTTGTTTATATAAATCTTTTTGGTGAATCCGACGTTTGTGTTGTAGGGATTGGATTGTGTGATAGTGGCCACCCACCCACCCTACATATTCATAATAATTTAAACTACAAACACAGTTTATGTTTTCACAATTATACTCAAATTTATGATGATTATGTTTATTGTCACAAACAAGTGTTTGTAACTTATGTAAACAAATATATGTAGGGTGGGTGGGTGGCCTCTATCCCACCCTCCAACCCGTAAAACATACGTGAGGGGTTTTAATAAATTTTTAATGGATTGAAAAGAGTGATGAATGGATTTTTCTATATAAATCACATACGTGTTATAATTTAAAATTTTATTAAATCCTTGTGTGTATTTCATAGATTGGAAGGTGGGATAGAGGCCACCCACCCACCCTACATATTTATAATAATTTAAACTACAAACATGGCTTATGTTTTCACAATTATACTCAAATTTATGATGATTATTTTTATTGTCACAAACAAATGTTTGTAACTTATGTAAAAAATATATGTAGGGTGGGTGGGTGGCCTCTATCCCACCCTCCAAACTGTAAAACATACGTGAGGGTTTTAATAAATTTTTAATGGATTGAAAAGAATGATGAATGGATTTTTCTATATAAATCACATACGTGTTATAATTTAAAATTTTATTAAATCCTTGCGTGTATTTCATAAATTGTAGGGTGGGATAGAGGCCACCCACCCACCCTACATATTTATAATAATTTAAACTACTACATAGTTTATGTTTTTTATAATCATACTCAAATGTATGATGGTTATTTTTATTGTCACAAACAAGTGTTTGTAACCTATGTAAAAAAATATATGTAGGGTGGGTGGGTGGCCTCTATCCCACCCTTCAACCCGTAAAACATACGTGAGGGGTTTTAATAAATATTTAATGGATTGAAAAGAGTGATGAATGGATTTTTTCTGTATAAATCACAAACATGGTAGAGTTTAAATTTTTATTCAATCCTTGCGTGTATTTCAAAAATTGGAAGGTGGGATAGAGGCCACCCACCCACCCTACATATTTATAATAATTTAAACTACAAACATAGTTTATGTTTTCACAATTATACTCAAATTAATGATGATTATTTTTATTGTCACGAACAAGTGTACACTTTATATGAAATGAATATATCTAGGGTGGGTGGGTGGCCTCTATCCCACCCTCCAAACCGTAAAACATACGTGAGGAGTTTTAATAAATTTTTAATGGATTTAAAAGAGTGATGAATTGATTTTTTTAATAAGCCACAAACGTGGTACAGTTTAAATTTTTTATTAAATCCTTGGGTGTATTTCATAGATTGGAATGTGGGATAGAGGCCACCCATCCACCCTACATATATTCAGCGGATGCGAGTGGATTTAAAAAAAGGGTTACACCACGTCCGTACCAATGGACGATGCAGAAAAGGTTCACAGGGAAGTCCAGGTGAAGTCAATTGAACTCAATTCAAGAAGTATTCATACCGAGCAGATGAGAGCTCATCACATCAGTGTTTCTAAATGAATATCGGGCTTTTAACGCTTTGTGGTACTTATTGTGTAAAACTTAAAATCACAATTAATACATAAAATGAAAGAGCAACTCAAACAATTCTATTTGTTGGTGCTAGTAGTAAAAATAGCGATTAGTGAACAGAAAACACTCATAATATTCTGATAATCCTTACGAGTTGGTACAATTGCAACAAGACACCCCTAAATTGAACGTTTCTTTGTGCCATACCTCGGAGGAAAGTTTATGGGCCATTTTTTGTTGTTTTGGAGAAACAATTGTAACTGTTACTTCCTATCTTGATACTTTACAACACCGATATTCATTTAGAAACACACCGTATTATACATTTTGATAATATACTACGACTATATCATAGTAACGACCACCTCCATTATCTTCACTTGTTTTTTTTTTTAATTGTTGGTATCACATGCAAGTTTTTATTGCAGAGATTTACCATCGACAATGATTAGGTCACATTACTCTAGTAAGTACTACAATTCCCAGTATTCGTTGTTGTGTGTAGATTTTGTATATACATCAGAAAATTTCGGGTTACGTAAAACTATGGAAATGTCAACGTGAACATTAATAATGTTTGTGCAAACCAGGAAGCCCCAATCGCCCTCTCCCCGCGCGCCTCCCCCTCTCACGGCCACTTTTCTCGTTCGTTCAATTCATTAGTAACGCCAGTGACGACAACGACTCTCGGATTATCTAGTCGTAAACACCGAAATACGTGGGAATTACAACTCGGCGTAATCACTACTACTACTGGTGCCAGTGGCAATAACGATAATAATCACGTTTCTATATAAAAAAAGCAACAGTTTCTATGCAAGACCACCGCTAGGAATCACTGAAATTAAAAGCAGTAAAAATATTGACGTAATTGTCAAAATTAAAAGTCAACATAATAAAAAATACAGTGTTATACAAAGTTGAAGTGTTTTATTAATTAAAATTAAAAGCTGTGTTCTAACTTTTTAACTTCTTCTTCCCTTCCATTTGCCCTACGAATGAAAAAATATCTAACTACGCCCAATTCTTGTGCAGACTAAATTATTGTGAATATTGTTTATATTATTTTTGTATATACAGGGTGACTGACGAAAAACCTTTGGTGCTGTATCTCGCTTATTTTTATCCGATTTGAATAAATAAAACATCAAATTAAATTATTTTTAAAAGACTTTAATATGAACTGTACTGATATTTTTTCTTGCATCCAGTTTTTGACAAAAGACGATCAACTTTTTTTTTTCAAATTGCACTTTATATATATTTTGTACTGATCCGCAAGGAGATTTTCTTCTGAATCTAAATTTGTAAACGATTTTATTCATTCATCAAACCAAAGTCGAGAAATTGAGGATTAAAAAAAAAATTCAAAATCAAATACCCATAGTAAACAATATACAGAGCCTATTCCAAATGTCAAAAGTGACAGTGTCAGTCATTGGTACAATACTGCAATGATTTTTAATAATTTCATAATAAAAATGTTGCAAGATTTCAAAAACTGAAAAACGATTTCTGTAGAAGCACAAAATTCTAGTACAGTATTTGAAATATTGCAACATTTTAATTATGAAATAATTAAAAATCGATGCAGTATTGTATCAATGGCTGTCACTGTCACTTTAGACATTTAAAATAGGGTCTGTATATTGTTTACAATGGATACTTGACTTTTTATTTATTTTTTTAATCCTCAATTTCTCGACTTAAGATTGATGTATGGATAAATTTGTCTACAATTTTATATTCAGAAAAAAAATCTCCTTGCGAATCAATAAAAATATATATACAGTGCAATTAAAAAAAAAAATGTTGATCGTATTTTGTCAAAAACTGGGTGCGAGAAAAAATAACAGTTCAGATCCTATTAAAGTCTTTTAAAAATGGTTTAATTTGATGTTTTATTTATTAAAATCGGATAAAAAATAAGCGAGATACAGCACCAAAGGTTTTTCGTCAGTCACCCTGTATTATTTTTTTTGTATATATTTGGTTTTTTTGTTAGCACTAAATTAAAACAGATAAATAAACAAATAACTTACCTTCTAATTATTATTAATATAAGAGATACTTTTAAAGTTATAACTTGTTTAAAATTAAAATAATTATAAGACATTTTTTGTTACGCCAATTATTAATCGAAATCGTCGTTCGTGATATACTGATCAAATTGTGGGATAGAGGCCACCCACCTACCCTACATATACACTTTTATTTACACTACAAATTATGATTTCGTTTCCAGGAACATGAACACTAATTTTAGTGTTAAAGTAATATGCACATAAACTAATTTCTAGATTAAGTACAAATGTATATGTAGGGTGGGTGGGTGGCCACTATCCCACCCTCCAACTAATAAAATTCTAACGAGGGTTTTATTAAATAAAAATTTGTATAAAACTCAAATATTTAATTAATGAATTACATTAATATTAACAAATCAATATTTGTAAGTAATTTATTTCGCCAATATTTTTAATTATTAATCGAAATCGTGGTGCGTGGTTTGATGACTGGATTGTGGGATAGAGGCCACCCACCCACCCTACATATACATTTTTACTTAAGCCACAATTAGTGATTGTGTTTCCAGGAAACAAACAATAATTTTTATGCCGAGGTAAAAATGCACATAAACTAATTTTTAGTTTAAGTTTCATTGCATATGTAGGGTGGGTGGGTGGCCACTATCCCACCCTTCAATGAATGTAACTCTAACGAGGGTTTTATTAGATAAAATTTGTATAAAACTAAAATATTTAATTAATGAATTACAATAATATTAACAAATCAATATTTGTAATAATTTATTTCGCCAATATTTTTAATTATTAATCAAAATCGTGGTGCGTGGTTTAATGATTGGATTGTGGGATAGTGGCCACCCACCCACCCTACATATACAATGAAACTTAAACTAAAAATTAGTTTATATGCATTTTTACCTCGGCATAAAATTTATTGTTTGTTTCCTGAAAACACAACACTAATTTTGGCTTAAGTAAAAAATGTATATGTAGGGTGGGTGGGTGGCCTCTAACCCACAATCAAATCATCAAACCACGCACCACGATTTTGATTAATAATTTAAAAAAATTGGCGAAACAAATTACTTATAAATGTTGATTTGTTAATATTAATGTAATTCATTAATTAAATATTTGAGTTGTATGCAAATTTTATTTAATAAAACCCTCGTTAGAATTTTATTAATTGGAGGGTGGGATAGAGGCCACCCACCCACCCTACATATACACTTTTATTTACTCTACAAATTATGATTTCGTTTCCAGAAACATGAACACTAATTTTAGTGTTAAAGTAAAATGCACATAAACTAATTTCTAGATTGAGTACAAATGTATATGTAGGGTGGGTGGGTGGCCACTATCCCACCCTCCAACTAATAAAATTCTAACGAGGGTTTTATTAAATAAAATTTGTATAAAACTCAAATATTTAATTAATGAATTACATTAATGTTAACAAATCAATATTTGTAAGTACAAATTTGTTTCGTCATTTTTTTTTAAATTATTAATCAAAATCGTGATGTGTGGTTTGATGATTTGATTGTGGGATAGAGGCCACCCACCCACCCTACATATACATTTTTTACTTAAGCCACAATTAGTGGTTGTGTTTCCAGGAAACAAACAATAATTTTTACGCCGAAGTAAAAATGCACATAAACTAATTTTTAGTTTAAGTTTCATTGTATATGTAGGGTGGGTGGGTGGCCACTATCCCACAATCAAATCATCAAACCACGCACCACGATTTTGATTAATAATTTTAAAAAAATGGCGAAACAAATTTGTACTTACAAATATTGATTTGTTAATATTATTGTAATTCATTAAATAAATATTTAAGTTTTATACAAATTTTATCTAATAAAACCCTCGTTAGAATTGTATTAATTGGAGGTTGGGATAGTGGCCACCCACCCACCCTACATATACAATGAAACTTAAAGTAGAAATTAGTTTATGTGCATTTTACTTAAACACTAAAGTTATTGTTTATGTTCCTGGAATCAAAACCAAAATTTGTAGTTTAAATAAAAATGCATATGTAGGGTGGGTGGGTGGCCTCTATCCCACAATTCAATCAGTAAACACGGCGATTTGGATTAATAATTAGAAACATTGGCGAAACTAGTATCTTATAATTATTTTTATTTTAAACAAGTTATGACTTTAAAAGCTTTGAAAATAAAGGAATATTAAATCAAGTGTTTATCAGGAACTTTAAATGAAAATACACTTCGTTGATATCTGTGTGTGATATCAATGAAGTGTATTTTCATTTAAAGTTCCTGATTCAAGATGTATCACAAAGTGATGGCTTCAAGCATTAAACACAAGTGTTTGTTTATCCACTATTTCACCCTCCATTTTCTATAACACAAACAACGATTTCTCATAAAATGTTTTGATATTTGTATATAAATTATGAATAAATCATTTTATTTAAAAATTATACATTATTTTACGTCTATGTTTTTCGACTTCGATTTTTATTGAAAGATATTTATTAGAAATCGTAATTTCAAGGCGTTTCGGTGTTTAGTACCACCAGCATTTTCTGTATTTCGCAAATATACGTATCACCTTGGCAGAATTTAATGAAAAACAATGAGGGTGCATATTTGATCGGACGAGACATGTGCTTTTACAAACCAACAATTAATTACAGCCGCTTTTTAATTGGATTCCCTACGAGCTGATAAGAATGGTGGCGCAGCAGATGATTTCTACCCTTGAATTTTAATTTCTATGCTCGAAAAGCAGGTGTGTGTGCCACAAATTATATAGCTTCTTACACAAAGCAATGATGAATTCAAAGAAGGAAACAAACTGTTGATAAATGAATTCCTCACAAATATTCATATTATATAAAAGTTATTTCAAGTAAATTGCCTTTAAGTCTTGCGATCTAAATTTCAAGTTACTGTAAATGTATGTTATTTTGTAGGACTTCAAAATCAATAAACTAAACTAAACTAAATCAAGTAAAAATGTTATATACAGGGTGAGTTTTTTTTTTAGATGTTCTCTACGGGGATCTCGAAAACTATAAGAGATAGAGAAACGGTTAAATGGGGAAAGAAGTGTAGATTTAGGAGATGAATAAAATTCCACTTTCAAAGTTTTCAAAAAAGTCGAGGGTAACTAGATATTTTTGAAAAAAAGTAAGTAAAAGTGTCAAGTTTTTGAAAATCAATATATCTCGGTTATTATAACAGATAGAAAAAAACTGAACAGGACAAAGTTTTAGATAATTTTATGTAGATTAATAAAAATTAATCAGAAAATTTTTATCGCCATTATTTTCCGAGGTATGATGCAAACTCACATTTTTTTAAATGAAAACCATAGTTGACTATGACCTCATTCAAAAGTTTATTTTTTTCTCTTTAATCCAATATCACATACGACATAGTTATTTCTAAAAATAAATGAGTTATAATCATTTTAAGTTTTATTATAAATAAAAAATGGATAGCCACGAAAAAGATGAATGTAAAACAATTGCAGTTGTTTATAATAATAGCAAAATGTTCTTAAAAACGAGTTGATACTCTTCGTACTGTTTGACCAGCATGATATTTGATGATAGTTTTATATCCACAAGATTTTTTTTAGAAGATTGATTTTATTTTTAAACATTGTGTAATGTATTCGATAATTTTTCTGAATGATTTTAATTTTGGTAAAAAAATACTATCAATTCACCAGTTTTTCTCCATTCCATTGAAAAAATCAAACAGCCATGATTTAAACAAACAAACAAAACAACAATTAGTGAAATTTTTCTCACCCAGCTCAATCGCTATAAATTAAATATTCAACGCTAATTATCGATAACCGTGTATTTATGGTAAGGGGAGAAAGGTGATTTAAAAACTGGGACGCAAAAATACATCGTTACATGGGTTAAAATTTGAATACAGCCATTAAATATATCAATAAAAATCAGCAACAATTTTATTCGCAATTAAACAATTGAAAATTTTGACGTTTTAATATTATTTTTTTTTTTAATTATTTCATCCATATCGTTAACTAAAAGATATTCACCACTGGCGACACTTTGATTTACGATGAGTGTGAACACATGGCCCCGCACGAAATTCAAAACCCAACGGCTCCCAGATATACCGTATTAATCACTTCAGATTTTTCCTGGAGACACTTTGAAAGTATCAAACCACTCTATGTGTATGTCTAGACATAATCCAATTACGCGCAGCCGTAAATGTAAGCACAAATTGATTTTTTTTTATTAAACTGAGGCTGTTTGTTTATGAAACACTCGATAAACGAACGTATCTTACCTGTGATGGTGAATAGAGTACTCCTGAACCTGCCGTACCCGTCTCGTTCCATTTTCTTCGGCTGTCGTTACGCGCACTCACCGTTTTCTTTCGTTTCGTCCACTAAAACGCATTTCGGAACCGGCATTAGCGGCCGTTTTTGTTCGATTCAGTGTGTGTTTGTGTGTGGCCCGGCGTTACGTGTGGAACGTCCTGCTGGAATTTACTACCATCGCCCGAAACGGACACACGACCAAATCTTCTAACGCTCAAACAATGACTAACTGTTGTCATAAGACGTCGCAGGTGTAACAACACCTGAAAAGTAAACGAACAAGTGGGTGGATTAATTAAACGCTCAATCATAGATGGCGCTAACATAGAAATTAATCTATAGAATATTATAATATAGAAATTTTATTTATATTAATTTCTAATATTCGGATTAAATTATAAATAAAAGAAGAATTATTGATGTAATTTATAAAGAGAATAAAATAATATATGATGTAGAAGATAAAATATTTCATTTACTTAACAATATTAGTGTTTAGAAAATCTTGCCTTCTACAATAGATGGCGCTGCATCATAAAAATAAGTTATTTTATTTTCTTTAATTTTATAAGTAAAGACAAAATGTTAAGTAATGAAGAAAATAATAATAATAATCTTTCCCTTTCGCTACAATTTTTAACCGAAACACGAACCATAGACCAAACTTGACATAGATTAAAGCCACCTGTCAAGATTTATTTATTTATTTATTGCCCTACAAGAATAATTATATTAATTACAATCTATGCAATAATTATCAATGGTATATTTTAATTAAAAAATACAAAACTAGATGAAGCTAACTATTTATGTAGTTATAATAACGACCACAGTGGCGTACTGTAAATCTATCATCTACTTACTATGGTTGTTAATTTTATAGATAATTAATAAATAGATGTCACTGTGTATGATTATTAAAATTAACCTATAAAATTGTAATTGTTTATTAAGTTGCATACGTATTACATTTTGGAATTGTAAAGATTAAAAAAACGTTTTCCTAGCAACAAATAGTCTAAACGACAATCACAGTAACGTCATCGGAAATTTAGCAAGTCAGCGAGTAGAGGAACGGAATTTTCGGGGTTGACCGCTGTAAACAAACACGTGTTTTGTTGGTTGGTTGGGAACACTACCGATTGACAGACAGTGATGTCACAATATTTCACTATCTGGAAATTTTTCTAAATCGCCACCACCGATCATCTGCTCGTATGTGTGAACGTCGCGAAGGAAGGTTTACATTCATGGATATTGATGGTAACGACGGCTGGAGGGATTAAGCGCTCACGTAACACACACTGAACCGGTATATTCTGTAAGGGGACAGGGAAAAATGCAAGTGTTCCTACGGTCACCGTACATAATCGTGAATGGACGTTACAACATCTTCAAAAAATGTAAGTTATCGATGACACGCGCCGGCCCTGACTCCTTTGTGTTCAGAAAACCACCCCACACTGTCCATACACTCGATCCCATCGTCTGGAATGTAATGTCAGGGTTAAACATCAAAGTGTTGGTCATTGGAAAAAATGTGCGGTTTTTTTCCTATTCCTTGTCATGCAGTGAAAATGTGATTTTAATTATACACATAAAAACGTTTTATAGTTTTGATAATTGATCACAAATTGAAAAGTTTAAATATTAAAAATCAACAAGAATCTATTTAGATTGATAAATCAAATTTGTTTTCAACACTTGATTCACCGACAATCCACTGGAAACTACTCTTTTCAAATAACTGCAATTAGTTTTAAAAAGTACACAAAACACTAATGTTTTTAACTAATAAAACCACAATAAATAAGCACCAAACCATTTAACAAGATTTATTGTTAGTTGTAGATAATCGTAGTCTCAAAACGTACTAACCAATTGGAATTTATATGATACGATTTTAAACGGAATTATTTTAAACCCACTGTCATTGTATTATAAGTATTATCATCTTTTTAATTGTTTTTATATATATCTTTTCTACTCAGCACATTTCCGTTTTCATTGTTTCGATCGGAACCACACAATCATAATTCAATTTTTAGATAAACATAATTATTTTCGTTTTATTTATATCAATGCCAACTAATTCAATATTTCACAAGTTTATGAAAGTTGGCTCTGAAAAACAAATAAAATGTTTGTTGTGTTCACATGTTGTGCAAGAGCCATTTTATTTTCGCTGCAGTCGATTTCCTTTGAAAATGTAAGTTTAATCCTTTAAATTCTATTCTTTTATCACTTTTTATTACATAAATTACATCAACATAAATCCCTTAAAGTTTGCCATGTAAGGATTTTCATCCTATGACCTCGATAGTCATATTAATGGTATTGGCAATCGCCATCCACCCTTAACCTTCAATTTTTCTAATTATTAGTTAATTTTCTACAACATTAAGGACTTATATATTTTATTAACCTTCAATTTGTTGATAATGTGTACAGGTTCTCGTAAAATAATAAGTTTATCCATTATTTCATCAGCTATTTTAAATTTACACTTTACAGTAACGGTCGCAACCGTTCTCTTTATGTTAAATTTAATTTGTACCGTTTTTCTAATAATCGTTTACATATATTATTATTGTAAGTGCTCCAAACTGCGTTTCACCAGTACACTAATAGCATCATGTTAAAATAAATGAAAATCTAATTTGCACAACGAACATATTTTATAGTTCATCATGCAACTGTTTTTAAATAATCTCCAATTGTCTTGATTGATTTTTTAACTAATTCATAACAAATAACCTTGGTTTTTTTTATCCATCCCAATGAATACTTCAATGCCCTATCATACTCATAACCTACCCTAATAAATTATACATCGGCTCAGGTCATGGATTCACTAGTTCAATGGATTGTTTAACGCATAGTGTATTGAGGTAGGTCGAGAATACCCTAGGTTAATATATTATTGATTGAGGCAGGTCAGAAATATACACTCGAGTGTTTTTATATTTAACTGTATTCATATTTATATTAATTTATTGGCATACAAATAATAAGCACATTTTTTTATTGTTTAACATTACAATATTAAAATTTCAGGTTGTCATCGCAGTACTTACAGTTCATACACGAACAAAAGGTATTTAAAGGGTCTAAAGCACAATTTCGACGTATCGAGATGCGGCGGTAGTTATCCGGTACACAGTCTCCTCTTCAAAAACGACTATACCGCACTCTTTTTGAGCGGTACGCACAATCCTGGCATCGATCTGAGGAGGGAACTATCGTTGTCGTCCATCCGTTTCGATAAGGAACCCCTGAAGCCGTCATCGAAGGTCGAGGTGACCGTGCAGGCGTTGAAGGAGAAGAAGGAGGAGCCGGCCGAAGTCCCCACCAAGGTCGTGGTGAAGAAGCCGCTGAAACAGAGGATCATCGACGAGATCGTCCACTATTACCATGGCTTCCGACTGTTGTTCATCGACATGCGCGTCTCTTGCGGACTGTTGTGGCGCGTGCTTAACGGAAAATCACTGTCCAGGCGTGAGTACAGGTTACTGATGAGGACGGTTGGTGATATGTTCAGATTGGTACCGTTTTCTGTGTTCATAATTGTGCCCTTCATGGAACTTCTTCTGCCTGTTTTCATAAAATTCTTCCCCGGCATGTTACCGTCGACGTTCCAAACGGCGACGGAAAAGGAGGATAAGTTGAAGCAAAATCTTAAAGTGAAGCTGGAGATGGCTAAATTTTTACAGCAAACTTTAGACGATATGTCTCTACAACACAAGGATCATAAATCCGAATTGGCTAAAGAATTCAGTGAATGGTTCCATAAAATGAGGAACACTGGCGAGATGGTGACGAACGAGGAAATCATCAAGTTTTCAAAACTGTTTCAGGATGAAATCACTTTAGATTCACTCTCTAGAAGTCAGCTCGTCGCCTTATGCAGGGTCTTAGAGGTTCAAACTTTGGGCACAAATACACTACTCAGGTTTCAGTTGAGGATGAAGTTAAGGTCGCTAGCCGCTGATGATAAGATGATACACAAGGAAGGTATCGACGCGTTGAGTTTATGGGAGGTACAACAGGCGTGCAGGGCTAGGGGTATGAGAGCTTACGGGGTGACGGAAGCCCGTTTAAGAGGGCAACTACAAGACTGGCTCGATTTGAGTTTGAATGAAAAAGTTCCACCCTCACTCCTACTGCTTTCAAGAGCTATGATGCTACCAGACGCTATCCCAACAGGAGATAAATTGAAGGCGACCATTTCCGCTCTACCAGAGACCGTCATCACACAAACGAAGGCGGCTATTGGTGAGAAGGAAGGTAAGATCGATAATAAGGTCCAAATAGAAATCATCATGGAAGAGGCCAGGAAGATCAAGGAGGAACGCAAGGAGATGAAGGAGGTGACGAAAAAGCAGGAAGATCTCGTCGACAAAGCGCCTGTTATGACCGATGAAACAGGTATACCCCAGCCAGAACCTAAACCTGTAACGCCTAAAGTAACTAAAGAAAAGGATGAGAAGGAGATATTGATTACTAAGGACGTGGAGGCTATTGAAGACGCCCTGGATACGATCTCGAAAGAGAAGAAGGTCATTGTCGAAAAGGTGGAGATTGAGGAGCTCAAAGAGCAGTTGGCCGATTATCAGGAGGACGTGCAGGATCTGCACAAAACCGTCGCAACGTTACCCAAGGCGGAGATTAAGGAGACTAAGGCGGCGAAGCGATTATTCAAGAAGGTCAACAGGATGATCGGTGCCATGGATCGGCTGTTGAACGAGCTGGAGAATAAGGAGATGCAGCTGAAGAAGGACTTGGAGGTGGAGGAGACGAAGGTGAAGAAGGAGGAGTTGCTCAAGATCGACGATATCATGGCCGCGATTAAGCAGATCAAGGATGTGCCGGACGGATCACGACTAGCGCAAATCGAAAACGTTTTAAGTAAAATTGACGACGATCACGATGGGGCTATCAAAATTGAAGATGTATTAAAGGTAAGTTATAAAAAAAATACTTTATATAAGTAAAAAATCGTCGATGACAGCGCCCTCTTTAAAACATATAACAAACATATTTGACTATGTAATAAAAGAAGAATAGGAATAATATACGCGACTTTAATACATATTTAACTCATTTCAACAATTATTGAAACATAAAATATATACGTTTTAATTACGCAAACTTATTTAACCTTGAATCTTTACAATTTAATTAAAACAATCGCTCTACCTCTATTCTTGAAACTAGGTGAGCAATTACGAATCATAAATTCCACTCCACTCTCTGAAGGTTTCCTATTATCACTTCATACCATTTATAATGACGCTAATTATAATGGTGTGCGTGTAATCCGCAAACAAATATTTTAACTTGTTCCTTTGCATGTTCAGAGAGGATTCGTTATTTCAGCTGTTGTAACATGTATATTTTGGCATTGATAAAATATAAATATATACACAGAAAATTTAACATTGTGTGTAGTGTTTATATAAGTTTACATACATTAATTAGAAATTATTTATTTCTTCTTTAAAAATGGTGTACCTCAAGGTTCGACACCAAATAAAATAAATAAATAGTAAAAACATTTAATCGTCTGTGCCGATGCATACAGAAGAGTTTATCATGACTGATATCTTTCACGAAATGGGTTTTACTAAAAATTTTCAGTATTAGTAATTATCACTTTTTACAGGTGATAGAATTCATTGGTAAAGACAACGTCCACCTGAGCGCGAAACAAGTGGACGAACTGATCGAGCTGCTGGACAAGGAAGAGATTCTCGAGGTGGAGGATAAGATTGAAAAGGCGTTGAAAAAGGAACAGGAGTCGAAGATAGAGTCCGAGAACCTGAAGAACGTGAACGAGGAACTCAGGAAAAAGGACGAGGTCGCCGGTCCGACGGTACCGCCGCCCGTGAACAGTATTGATCCAAAAAAAAACGATAACACGAAACAGCTTTAACTTATTTATATACCCTAGGTAATTAGTACAATTGTTTTTTTTTTTGTTGTTACCAAATGATGTACAGATTAAACAAAAAATATATATGGTTAATTTTTATATATAAAAAAAAATCGATTGTCAAACGGTTGTTAATAAAACGATTCTCCGTCGTGCTGCGTCTGGTGTGCGCAATGGTTGTTTTTATTGTAATTGGGTATAGTCGGTGCGTAGCGAATTTTTCTATTTATAACATAATATATTTTTTTGAATATTGTAAACCGTCTCCGGCGATATTTTAAACTCAATAAATCGATACGATACTGGCGGACACAATGTTTTTTTTCATCCATTCAAACACCAACATTTATTTCCATATCAACATTTACATTGTACACAAACTATTTGGTTTAATTATTGAGCGGTTGTAAACGGTGAAGGTCGGCAAATGTTCATATCTAATCGACACGGGAATGCTTTTAATCGTATTTTCCCTAATAAATGGAATTCATAGGTAAGCAATTTTAATACGCCGCTTATATAAGATAATGAACTTTGTATTGGATATATCGGTAACAAAAATTTCTAGTTTGCTAAGTGTGCCAACAGATGGATTAAATTTCATATGCAGTCATGCTTATCTATAGAAATTACTTATCGTTTGGTAATGGTGGTGCCATCTGTTGTTAAAAAGTTTGTTTTGATATAATAATTCATATAAAAAAATTACAAAAGTTGGTGTTTATAGTTATAATAATTTTATCAAACCACCTCCTATATTTTACTATTTGAAGAGTGGATTAGATAAATTGTATTTAAGAAGTGAAACCATTCATGGTTATAAAGGTCTAAAAAAAAATAGGCAACCTAATTAACTTAAATAATTTCAAACCGTTTTAATTATAAAATAACTTATATTGTGATAATATTTATTGGAATAAAAGAAATATTCAATTATTACTATTATACAAGAATGGCATATGCCGAAGTACTTTCAATCACCTTTCCTTAACCTGAAAATTCCGTCGATTTAAAATTTGAAAACCTAGAGAAAAAAATCAATACATCTATTGCATTTTATTTTTTTCCTATCCAAATATTACATTAAGGTTTAATTGATTCGAGGAATTAACAGTATAATTGTAAATGGTCATTAGAATCGATTATGTGTTGAACGTGGGTGGTTGCATGAATTCTTATTGACTCATAAAAATTGGAAAACACAATAATGGTAAAATATTTACCATAACTTCAAAGATGATTATAATTTCAGAAACTTTAAGAAATTAAAGAAATACTTTCAGCTTATGAGCATAATAGAATTTCCAAATTAAAGTAAATTATTTACTCAACTAAGTCAGCAACTAATTTAAAAAATGCATTTTTTATGCTAAATTAAAATATACCAAATCGAAGTTTTGGTTTAAAAGTTTATTTCTCTTCAATTATTGTACTCTAAAATAATCTTTTGTATTACTTTGTAATTGGCTTAGATAGAACTTTTATAAATCATTCTATATTTTTTTAAATAAGCATTTATTGATTCGAATCTGTTTAATATTTAGACATTGTAAGCAATTTGCAAATACATATTTTTTTTTTAATAAGAAAAACTGGTATTTTTAAGAATATTTTTCATATAATTGTTTTTAGTTGCTTCTTTGGGGTATTGGAATGATGTAATAAATAAAGAAATAAAAAACGAAATATAATATAAACATTTCTTATTCAAACCTATTTTTCTTACATAATATACATAGTACAAAAAAGTAATATTCTTCCTCTGGGCAGGGAAAAGGAAACAGTAAGGTACTCTGTACAAAAAACTATGCTACTGTACAATGATCACTGTAAAAAGCAAATAAATAATATAAGTTCTTACATCATTGAAACAATATACATATATGACAAAACTAAGGTCTAAAATTAAAAAATATACAATTATAATCCAAACCCGACGCGACTGGATTCATCCGATATCGATATATTTTTTTTTTGTATTTATAATATATATTTATATTCATCATCATCATATTCATAAAATGTAATATATCTAAGTGAGTAAGTGGGATAAGAATTCAATTAAATATTCATCGTTGTAAAAACAAAGTCGAGATCATCCGACCCCGGCGGGCGACCGACCGCCTCCGCCCGCCGCAGCGGGTGTCCGGCTGGCCTGGCCGCCGGAGAACCCCCTTAAAATAATCTTAATTGGCACTTTGAATGAAATAGCACTTTAGAAATGTTTCTTTTTCTCTTGTTTTTTTTTTTTCGTTTGAAAGATGCTGAAATCTATATATATATTTTTGTTTTGTTTGTTCACTAATTTTTTTTTACCAACCCACAAAGAATACTGAATAGCGAGTTTCCAAAAAAGATCAGTACTTAACAGGCACAGTATACAAGTGACAAAAATAACCACTGCCAGTAGACCAGCTACAGAAGATATTTCCAATGAATGTGTTTTTGTGTATGTGTTTGTGTCAGTGTGTGTGTGTACATGTGAAACTAAATATTTGTTTATACATTAAATATATTTTTTATATTTATATATATATTTTATAAATTCAGTTCGTTTTATCTGCGCGTAGCTGCTCTACCATCATTAAATGGTACTTTGAAACAACATTGATATATAACCCTCCGTCCCGAGGTTCCACCCCAGACACCAAGAAGTAGTCAACAAGTGAGTAGAGAGTAGGCTAATTACAACTGGTGACCGGTACAAGTCACTAGTCACTACTAACAGGAAGATAAACCGTGCATATTCAGCATTTCATTCAAGTCAATGTACAGATATGTACACAAAACATCTCACGTGCATACACACATCAATTTCTTGTCTCTTAAATATTACACATTTGTTATCACACAAGAAGTATTTTACAAAATTGCTTGCTGGCTAAATTAAGCGTCTACTATCACAAGTTAAGCAGGCTCTGAAGAGTCCATAGTCGAATTTTGTATTGTGTCACCTCCTACTCCTCCACCCCCACCACCACTACCGGCGCCACTGTTTCCATTCCTTTCAGTCGAATCCTTTTCGGATTTTATATGCTTATTCAGAATCGACGTCAGTGATGATAGGGAATCTTTAACCGCGTGGAAGATTATATTCTTAATCTGCAGCTTGTCTTCGTGATTCGAATGAGTGTCAGACAGATCGCGAAATTCTTGTGTGAGGTGGAAGCAGTGGGAAACATTTTCCGGCGAGACGAAATCTTCGGCAATCTTAATACAATTATGCAGGTTCCGGACTTGGTGGGGGGCACCAGCAGGAATGAAGACCGCATCTCCCAAACATTGCACTATCGCGTACCCTTCGACGCCGTACTCCTTATACAACCGCTCGCGCAACGGCCCATCTAAATAACAACTCTGGTCGTGGATCGGGTCGTGGTTTGGCTTCAAAATGCCACCCTTTTCTACGACAACTTTGTTGAGAAGATCTCTGATCTTATCAGCGTCCCTCGCTTGGTATATATGCCACAGAGCACCCGGCAATTCCCCTTTATCGCGCACACGTCTTCTAGTTAGTATATCACAACCGGCTTCATCGATAGCCCTGAACGCTTCCTTAATATGCTCGTCACTATCACTATCCTTCGGTATACCCACGTACACCATGACGTTAACGGCGTCCGAAATGTCAAGATGCAGATTCGTCGTACCTTTGGAAGGATGCAGCGCCGAACCGTACGCGTTGTACATCTTCGGCCCCAGGTCGGGCCGCACGAAACAGTCGGGCAGCCGGCTGGCCAGGTTCAGGCGTCCGTTGCGATGCGTGTACTCCGACAGCGGCAGCACTTTCATGAGGTCGGCGAAGCGGGAGGGCAGCATCTCGGCGAAGTCCTCGCCGGGAGGCCAGTCTTTGAGTTTGAGCAGCATATGGTCTCCCCGTTCGTCCTTCAGCCGCTTCGTGAAGTGCTCGAAGCCGTCCCAGAACTTTCTCATCGGCTGGTTGACCACGATGTTGCCGTTGAGACAGTTGACCAGGTCGTTCTTCTCGTCGCCAAAGTCGCGCGTGAACGCCTCGGGGCTCCACAGGTCCTTGTCCAGGTACTTGCTGACATCAGACACTAGCACGGGTTGACCTCGTTTCCATTGGTCCTAAAAATAACAAAAAATATATTATAATAATATTTAAAATAGAAATAATTGAATGTATTAATATTTTTCATCTTAATTGTATAAATTGAATATACTAGCATTTTAACCAGGCAGTTACATTAAGAGGATATTTTTTGAAATTTTTAGCTCTCAATTATATATATTTTACTTCTACTACTATATCAGAAATTGTAAGAATGTTTGCTAATCCATCAATTTTAAGACAATTTATTGAAAATTTTAATACAATTCATCTGGTTCTCATTAAATAAACCTAACATTGTCTTGATTGCAGGCGTTCATAGTAATTATCGTATAACAATTTGGACATAAAGAAAATAGTAATTACCTGGAATATTTTATTATTTCCACTGTGATTAGAATCGCTCAACCGCAGTAGCTTGCCGTCACAGAGCCAAGTGTGCGGGGTGTCCGGATACAACAGCTTACTCTCCGTAAGTGTCATTATCCTGATCGGTAAAGTCCCCCTCGACTTGGCAAGAGCGTTATCTCTAGGAACAAAGTGCTTCAACTCCTTTGTATCGTTGATGGCCTCGTGCTTGGGAACGCTGTCTTCGATGACGCTAGAGATGACTTCGTCCAGAGTGTCCATCCTAGCGCCGGCCTTTTTCGCCTTCTGCTGGTTCGACACCGGTGACGTCGCCCTGCTGCCGTTGGGCTTGTGGGACGGCCTAATGAGCAACTCCCTTAACGTAGAGAAGCTGCCCTCGTCCGAATCACTACTGTCATCATTTTTCTTTTCTTCTATAAAATAATAATATTAGTAAAAAAAGTCAAACAATTTTTATACACAATCCTACCTCCGTTCACCGATTTCGCGTCCGGATCTTCCTTGATCTCTTTCTTAATGCCGTTGAGCTCGTTGTTCAGGATGCCCTTGATGATCTCCTTGCGGGCGCTGTTCGACTTCTGCGAGACTTCCTTGCTAATAGGACAACCGCAGTGCTGTTCGACGTTCCACAGTTCGCGCATCTCGTGCACCAGCTTGCCGAGCTTGAGCAGCGAGTCGCCGGCGATGATCTGCGTCAGCATCAGCTTCTCCTGCTCGTGTGCCTGCCGGTTGGTGCAGAGCAGCCAGGAGAAATCGTCCCTGTCTTTGCCCGGCTCGCCCCAGATCTTGATCGAGCCGGACTTCCGACCCTTATAGCAATCCAGGCACACCACGAATCCGCATTTGCCGCACGCCCAGTGGAAGTTGAACAGTGTGGTCTCACAGACGTCGCACATTTCTCTCACGCCTTGCACCACACGTTTCCACGCGATTGTTTTGTCTGTAAAAAAATAAAACAATATTAAAATTAAATTTTTCAGGGAGTAATTGCAATACTTATAAACTGCACATTGATTGTATTAACTATTGTTGGTTTGAGTTTATGTGAAGTGTTTTAAAAATGAAAATAACTCTCAGTTTATTGGTTAATAAGTGAAGTAAGCAATAATTGATTGTATTAACTGTTTTAAATAACAAAAACTCGAGATTTTCAATGTTTGATGAAATAATTGTTGTCATAATAGAAGGAAATAAAACATTTTGAAAGTTTTAGTTATAAAATCTAACAGGAAGTTTTGTCTATAGTGAAGATCATCTCATCTATCGTCAAAACTTACCGTCAGACATATGCTCACTGTGGGCATCCTTTTCTTGCATCAGTAGGTTACAAAAATGGTCGCCAACTTGCTTGAGGATAAACCTAGATGTCTCCAAATCCAAATCGGCAGGAGGCTGTTCAGGTAGCGGCAGCCATAGCTTTACGTCTTCCTGGAATCAATTACGCTATATAAATACAATACAATCCACGCCTTTCTTTTTTTTTTGTCATCTAAGAACGCTTTCTTCGATCCTTCTTGTGTACGTAATTTGATCACAATCGGAATATATTATTGATAAATAGTTAAGAAATAGATATTTAAATAAAACTCACCTCTGAAGCGTCTTTATGCGGATCAGAGAATCCCGCTATTGCCAGCTGCCCGTTCTTGGTGTACCTTAGTCTCCTGAAAGCGTAGAACCTGCAGAAGATGTTTGGCATGTTCTTCGATCTTTGGTTCGGCGTCCATCTACACTCCCTGCATTTGGCCAGCTTTGGGGCGACCTCAAAGCATGGCCCGTCTTGTAAAAAACTCTCGCCGGTCTTCTTCAGTTGCCCCACGGGGGGTTTGCGAAAGGGGTCGCGCTGGGGCACTAATTCGTCCTTGGACTTCTTAGCACGCGGCTCCTCGCCTTTATCGTTTTTTGTCTTGGGACGTCTGCCTCGCTTCCTCGGCTCCTTGTCCTTCGCAGCAGCGGGGTTGCTATTGCTGCCGCCACCGCCGCCGCCCGACGACGAGGACTTTTTTCCCGGCACGGTGGTACTCGCCCCAGAATCGGAATCCTTGTCGCTTATGCTCTCCTTGTCGCTGTCACTGCCGCTTTCGCTGGCTGCGGCGCTTTGCCCGCTCACCTTGCGCTTTTTTTCATCCGGAGTTTTTTTTGGCGCCCCGGCGCCCTTTTTTCTTTTCACTTTCGGCGGTTTTCTTTTAGGTGGGGATTTCCTCCCTCGCTCCTGGTCCGAACTGGAGGAATCGTCGGCTTTACTAGTATCGACAGGGTGGCCGTTCAGCGAGCTCTCTTTGTGCCCTTTTCGGTTGTTCGTCTTGTTAGGAAATGGCTTGGTTTTATTGATGCTGTTAACCGCCATCGAGCCAATATTATGCAATTTGTTCACAGGGGCGGTTTCCTTTACGGTATTATTGATGTTTAAGGGTAATGTGACGCAGCTACCGCTACCGATGATCCCCGTGGTGTTTTCAACATCTTCCCCCGTGTGCCGTTGTAACCAAGCCTTCTTCAAATGTCTGACTGGGTAGTTCGCGGATTTCGAGGGGACGGGACTGTTGGATTTTTCAGAGTCTATCGCACTAGGGGTTGTGGCTGTGGTTGTAGTTGTCGTTTTAATTGGGGTCGTTGGTTCTGAGACAGTTGCTGATGTTGAGGATGAGGAGGTTGAAACAGCTACTGTGACGCTACTCACGGTGGATACGACTGATGAGGCGTTGCTGTCTAAACTAGGTGGTCGTTCATTCGGAACACTAACGATGGGCATAACACTAACATCGGGTAGGATTTCTGATAAAACTGAGGGGCTCTGAGATGGTGGAACAGAAGGTGGGCCCCTGTAGGCCGCTGTGTTTACAACGGTTGTGATAGTAGTCGCCGCGCTGGCAATTAGAGGACTAGGTTCGCTGACTCTGGCTAGTTGTGGTTGGCCGGAGAAGACTTGTTGTGCTGGCGGGGTGCTGTGACCTTCGACTCGTCGCTTTTTTACTTCCAAACAAACCGGGATGTTGTTGACTGGCGTGCCTTTCCTTTTCGGGGAGAGCGAAGAGTCGTATTTATTCGATGAAACACCCAAATCCAGCGGTTGGGTTTGCACGGAATGACCAGATGGAATATTCTGCGAGGGATGCGTCACCCCCGGTCCTAGGTATTGCATGTGGCTTCTGGATACCGGTGAAGGGGCAGATGCGGCGGTTGGTGGAGAAGTCCCGTGCTGTACTGACGGTTTAACCGACAAACCTCCAGGTACTGCACCTCCTGGGTACATCCGCTCGAACATAGGTGATGGGCTTACTTTACTATGAGCTGGTGGTGGTAAGCACGTAGGCATCGAAGTGTTCGGTTGATGGGGAGGATGGTATTGTGAAACCTGCTGGTACGGAGAGGGTGATAACGAGGATGATAACGGTGGTTTGGATGTTAACGGAATGGGGTTGCCTCCTTGTGAGGCTTCATGAGATCTTGTCGTAGGTAACCCAGATCCAATCCCCGCCGACGGTTTACCGTAGATGTGGTGAGGGGCAGGACTGCTGACTTTTGGTTTAGAATTCGACACCGTACTAGCCGCCACCGTGTAATGACTAACTGTACTAGAGGGCGTCATGTATGAATAACTGACTGCTGACATGTTTCCCCCTTTCCCCACCGATGGGTAGATCATCGCTTGCGATTCGGAATTATTCCGGTACCTCATTTCAGGCGATGGGTGTTGTTGCGCGTGGGGATGCTGATGCGGCGACTGCCTCTGATGGTGCGGACTGGGCAGCTGGCCCGATCTATGATGCGGCGACTTCCCCAGGTTCTCCGGTTGCATGTGGTGCGGGCTGGGCGCGTGCGGCAGGTGGTGCGGCGATTGCGTCGGACTCCTGTACTCGTACAGACCGCCCTTGTGACTCTGTCCCTGCGGCGTCAAGTAGTGTCCCATCATCTCCGGCCGCAGCTTCGGCGAGTGCGCTATCGAAACGCGGGCGTCCATGTGGTGGGGATTCTTCGCGTCATGTTTCACGATCACAGAATTTTTAGGTTCACTCATCAGCGGCGGCGGATTCGGCAGCATGTCGCGCTGCTCCCTGTCCACACTATTACCACTTTTAGTCACTACTAGTCCACTGCCCTGCGACGACATCTTGTGATGATCGACCGACGACGACTTACTCTTTGGTTCGTGCGCGAAGAACGTCGTCGGCTGGTAGGCTGGGTAACCGAACACGTTCACCTCGGCCTTCGGCAGGGAGGCCAGCTTCTCCGAGGACTTGTTGGTGGCCGGCATGCGGCTGTGGGCCGGTGGCGGGTAGTCCTTTCCCGGTCCGCTCATCTGACGTTGGGACTGGAAATTAAACAAAAAATTAATATTCATCATTCATTAAGCATGAAAATTGTAAACTTTAATTATTTAAAACAAACTATTAATCATAAATCTTAAATCGTATTTTTTTAGACATTAGATGTACATTTCGATCACAATGTCGACTTGATTAATAACAGAAATTCATTGTTGGATTATGGTGAAGATTAATAATACATTATCAATAGTGACTAATTTCGATTACATGGTAATTATTATCAAAATTAGTTTAACTTTTAACTTCAAAAACTTCCACTTTGATACGAACAAAACAAGTTCCTAAACGATAACATGTTTGTGTATAATTTGTTTTTATTTATAAATTTAAAACGTATCATCAAATGAACACATTCATTTATCAAGCAATTCTTATTAAATATATAAACGTGAACTTAATATCACACAGATTATTATTCATCATCAATTTTGTGAGTGCATTTTTATTTATTTATATAACTCTGACTCATCGACAGATAAGTATTTTATGGCATAAAATTAGAGACTACGGTAATGGTGAAATAAAACAAAGTAACGGCTTTAATTAACTCGCTGCCTTATTGAAATGGGAAACTAATGTGAAACGTGCTGAATTGAACAACACATTGCAAACTTTCACTCATTTGACTTGATTGCCGTCTGTTTCCAAACCAGAAATGGATGATTAACGTGTTGTGAATGAATGAAGTTTCTATTGATGGAAAAATTGTATTGAAAATAATAAGGGTAAAACTGTGTTACTCTAGTATCGTCTACACCCTATTGGTTTCAGCTCAAGTGAAAAGAAAAAAAAAGTACTACAATTGTTGGATTGTAAGAGTAAGTGAAAATGTTTATAATTAATTAGGCACTTTTTTCACTTGGTTTATTTATCGCTAGAGTTTGCTATTGATAATGGTCACTTTGTGACTGAAATTGTACATCTAGTGATAAATAAACCAACTGAAAAAAACCAAACTAGTGTTTTATGTAATTATTTAACACATTACAATGTTAATTCTATTGGTTTATTTTTTGATGTAAAGAGATTAAATAACATACAAGTTAGATTGGTAGTTATATACTGTAAAAAAAAAAGTAAAATTTCACTTGTATTATTATATTACAATATTTTTACTATAATAAGTCATAATGAAAAATAATTTTATTTTATCATTAGATTATTTATCACAGCATCAGATGAATGAATTTATTGGAACGTTTATAAATATTGGGGCTGGCTAAAGTGAAGTAAAGTGAGTATCAAGAAAAATAATTGATTAGTAACACGATGGCCACGAGTAACAAATTGTAACTTTCCTAACCTCAAAAAAAAAATCATTACATCGACAAATTAATCATAAGGTGCGACAGTTACTACTACGTGTTAATTCATAATAAACACTATTATCAACAGTTTGGTTTATTCATAACAATCTTTTACGACTTGTATTAAACAAGTAGATAATTTAATCAGAATATGAATAATTGCTGATTACGAAGTGGAAAACAATCGTATCACCGCAAAACAGTAAGAAATAAATATCATTAAATATAAAAGTGGACAATTTATCACATTCGATGATAGAATTATTTGCACATTCACACAATTTCTCTTAAAAAAGTACCACAATCATTATTAAATTCAGTGAGTGTAATTTCGTGTGGTAAATTAAGATTAATGTGGTTATTACCTTCTTTTATGATCGATGCCAAACACAAACGGTTGAAACAATGTTGTTGATGTTTACGAGCTTCATTTATTTTTACACATTTGCTGTGTGTGTGTGTGTGTGTGTGTGTACAACACTCATTAAAAAAAAGAGTGTGCTGCTGTTAAAAACATATGAACTTTTTCCTTGTTGGCCCCAAAATCAAACAAAGCTGAAACGAATTTGTGTGCACATACCTTTCAGGTAAACTGACGCCCTTTTGTCGCTCACACGAATTACGGTACGAACACGCTCCTAACCTCAACACGCACACGGTGCACGAATTAATTAAACGGGACCATCAAATCAACTTCTAACCTCGATAAATACACCGTTTAATCGCATTATTCACACCGGCACGCACAACACACGACTGCCGACTGCGTTTCGTTTCCAACAAACAAACAGCGGACGTGCGGTGACGAACGACGACCGCTTCGATCTAATTGCAGAAATGTGTTTACACGGCAAAAAAAAAACGACGACTACGCGCAGAAAAATAAAATGGCAAAGATTTGCGGCGTCGTCAGAATTCTACACCGCACAGGAATATAAACGAGGGGGTAAGAGAATTACTTATATAATATTACCATTATCATTATTTGGGTGTAATTGTTTTGTGCCAGGGTTACCAGCATTTGTTCGACTCGATTTGCAATTAATTTTAAAATCTATTATTAAGTATTATTAAGGTTAATAAAACACTACGGTTGAGAATTTACACGTATTTTTAATGTCGATACACTGAGATAATTGTTTCGCAACACGATGGTTTCATCACACGGAGAAGACAAGTAGCGAAACAATTGTTGAAATGTTGACGTTAACACTCGGTTTAAATTATCAATCGTAGTGTTTGATAAGAATTTGTACTATAAAATTCCTTTATGTGCTTATAAAATAACATTTATTTACAGTTGTAAAATAGACATCGATTTGAAAAAATCCAAACTGACCGGTCTTGCCAAACGAGTTGTACTAATCAGCGTCTGGATCGTTATTATTTTCTCCAAATATGCAGCAGGTTTTATGGTAAGAATGCAGTATTATTTAAATTTTACTATTTTTAAAAGCAACAAATTTAGAGGTTAAGGTTAATTAATTGTGCTGTATACAGTTAACTATATATCGATTAGTTAACACGATATATAAATTAATTCATCAATTTTTAAAATTTGAATGTGTTCATTACATTAACATTTCCAATTATTTAAATAAGACAATTTTACACTATTTTTGAATGTAGTTTCAATTACACGGTAATAAATTTAATACGTTAGTATGCAACCAAATATACACGTATAGTTTTATTAATATTAATTCATTGTATTATTATTACGTATTAAGTATATTAAAACGTAATTAATAATTTTATTTAATATATAAATAAAATAAATAAATCTTTATTGTCTATATAATAGCTTATTACTATATAAGCAATGCTCTCGCTGCTCTCTCTTCATATTTTACATTAATGTTTTTAGATCGTACAAAATTAACTATTTTAAAATTATCAATACTAATCATGATGGAATTGTTTTACTTATTAAGTGGATTAACACTTAATAATTTTTATTAATCTTAAGATATTAAAATCCACGTTTAATTACGTCAATTTTTTCTCAATCTACATTATCATCCACTTGTGAGTGATAAGGGGTCGTCGAGTGCATTTTTTCTCTTATATATATATATTTTTTTTTTTGCATCACAGATGAACCCAATAGATAATCCCGGGTGTAAACAGACGATTGCTATTAATAGCGAATATCGTTTCTGGAATTGATAAGCTCGTTGAACCTCGGCCGATAGAGAGAAAATTCTCGAATGACGATTATATTTCTCCGAATAACGGAGAGCAGTGTTCTGTTGTAACTCGTTGCAAAAACACACTGCCCGCTATTGTTTACTATAATACATACACACACACACATATATATGAGCCGCCGAGAGGGTGATAACATTCACGAGTTTCCGTGAGTAATTGGTCTGATATGTTATTGAACTGATTAGTTTCGTGACCTCGGTGGTGAATCGCTTCTTATTCGGACGTGATTGTGGCGAAAATAAATTGTAAACGTTTAGTAGATTAAATGCTGGGATTGAGTAATTAAATTAATTAATGATAAGTCGGTTGTTAAAAATCTTTCGTTATATGTTAACTTGCTCATTATTGATTTAGTATATTTTCATTAATAATTTAAAATGTCCTACAACGAACTAATGGATTTTAATACATTCTATTATATTTTGATTAATTGGTTAAGTTTAAATGATTATATGCAGAAATTATTTAGACAATTAACTTGCCTAATTAATTTTTATACAAGTGATGTAATAAAAACTTAAGGACTTGGAAAAGAACCATTAATAACTCACCCTAGTATTCATGATGAAAAAAGAACAAAAGACGAACGGCGAAAAAAAAAATCTAGAACAATTATTATTTTAATCACCACTCGAAACGACGGTGGACTGATAAGTTGGTGCGATGGAAATTCCCCAAACGCGCAATAGTAATAAATCATTAATGAATTTTCGAGTGTATCTCTGGGAGCTTTTTCATACGAGATAGAAACACCGAAAGTTGATGTGTGTGTGTGTGTGCGTGACACTCGATAAGCGCGCCCGATAACAAAAAGTCAAATATTAAGTAATTAAACAATTGATAGCGCGACGATTGCCGCTTGTTTGGAAATGATAAACACAATGGTTGCGGTGTGGTGCTCTCCTCTACGCGTTCAGCTCGTTTGTGATGATGACATGCGAAACGTATTGTTGTAAATATATATATATGTAATTGCTGACTGTGGGTATTGTCCCCGTTTGCAATAATTCTTTAAGCAATGAATGATCTTCATAAACTATTCTAAATTAATGAAGTACAAGATCTATAACTATAATTAAATAAAAGAATCCGGCTAAAAGACCCCTAGTTGATAGCCATTTAGCATTTTTTTCAAATTGTTTCGTTATAATGTTGTTTTACTATGTAAAATTGTCTGCAATAAATATGTTTGTACGTATAAAATAATCCGTAATAGTATTTAATTTGTTATTGAAGTTTTACTTTGTGAAATTCCATAAATAAATTAAAAACAATGCTTAATTAATTAAACGTAGAGGAAATTGCGTTGTTTTTGTTTATTTCATTTGTTTAACTGTTGTTGTTGACTTACAGTGGCTGCATAGTACGTATTCCTATCCCTGACGTCGGACCTGGCCTGAGCACCGGCGGCGGCGACGGCGGCGGCCGCTGCCGCCGACATGTGTTGTCTCTGCTGCTCTCTTTGGTGATGTTCGTGCTCCGCCCTCTTCCTCTCGTCCTCGCCGCCCCTGTTGGGCGGGGGCATGCTTATCAGGTTCCAGCCCCCTTGCTGCCGAAACGAAAACAGAAGAGAAACGTATTAGGTAAAACAGTTGCAGCGTTAATAATTCTAGTAAATATACTCGTCAGCAAAAACGGAGTTACAATTAATAGCAAACAAAGTGTAAACCGTTTCTGTGCGATAAATAAACGACGTATTGAAACAAGTTCTCTTAAACGATATTAAAATACTCATTAAAATTAGTTTTAACTAAAATATGATTTATAATCAAGGGAACATGTTTAATAAGTCATTTGTTTAATGAAAATAAGGGCAAGTTCAACCTTCTAGATAAACAAATAAGTGTTCTTGATTAGGTCTTTACTTAATCTTAATTAAGTTTTAAGGATATATTTGGTATCCAGTGTTAACATTTATTCACCACTAGGATGAAATCATTACATGCGATTCTGTCATCGTCTACAAACTTTACAAATCATTCTCCTTAATCATGAACTGTCTTTTTTAAATTTGTTTTGTATTCCTTTCCAATTATCAAATATTATTATAATTGGGATTGTTTATTGGGATAATTATTTTTATACCTTATGTTGGGCCCTCTTGAGGGACTCCTCGAAATGCTTTTGTACTGCCTGCTGCGTCCTCTGCTTCTCCTGACGCTCGCGTTCCTGCTCTTGCTGCTCCCTCTCGTGCTTCTCGCGCTCACGCTCCCTGTCGAGTTTGTCCCTCTCATGGCGTTCGCGCTCCCTCTCCCTTTCCTTCTCCTTGTGCTTCTCGATCTCGCGCGTCTCCTGGTTCTGACGGTCCCTGTTCGAATATCTGTGGGTTAGTGCTTTCACCGGACTTTCGACACAAATTTACGTGGAGCGTGAATTTACCAAACCATACAAATTTTTAACTAACTAACTAGGATATTATTTTTAAATTAATTTTGTCGGTTTAGTAAAATCACCTATGAGATTATAGTATTGTTATTTACCTAAGTAGCCTCTCATGCCTGTCGCGGTCTTGAGCGTAGGCCCGATCGCGGTCCAGGAGTTCCTCGGCCGCCGGATGGGACGCCTGGGGGGCTAGGAGGTGGGCGGCGCTGACCGGATGCGGGTAGCGCTGCTTCCAGAGGACGTCGGTGAGGTGGTGCGAGTAGAGGGCGGGAGGCGGCAGGTGGGGATGGTGCTGGAGAGGATGCGGACTCATGAGGGTGGGCGGCGCCACGACCGGGTACAAGGAGGCAGCGGCGGCTGAGGTGGGAGGCGGGCCCGAGGCGGCCGGAGCGGATGGGTGCGACATTAGCAGCGACTGGTGCTGCACACTGTGGATGTGGCGGACGTGCGGCTCGGACTCCAACAGCAAGCTGGGGTCTCGCCACACGCGCACCGGTTCCGAAGCACTGCTACCACTGTTTGCGGGGGCGGCAGTGGACGCGGCGTACGGTAGACTCGACGGTATGAACAGAGGAGATCTGTTCGTCGACGGCTGGCTCTGGGTGCTGCTGCTGGTGTTCTGGGGTTCGTCTGACGAGCTTAGGGCGCTGGACCGTGAACCGGACCGTTCATCGCCACTGCCCGACCGCAGAGAACTTACGCCCGAGTCGGACCGGTCGTCTGGGAAACGCAACAATGAGGCTGCACCAGCGGACTCTGCGAGCTCCATCCTGCTGAAGGGCGACGACGAAGACAGGGGTCCGTCATCGTCACCGCGACTAGAGCACTCGCGCTCCTCGTGTTTCGGTGTCGTCCGTTGCGCCACTATCACACAGTCGTCTTCTTCACTCGCGATTTCTGTGACTACCGGCGGTTCGGGCACTGGCACGGAATCTTCGCGCGAACCATCGTTCTCGGCACCACCGCGTATCTCCTCCACGGGCACTAACTGCACACTGCTACCATTACTAGAATCATCTAACGCGCTATCGTTGTCTACGTCCGCTACGACCACTTCTTCGACCTCCTCTTCAGGCTGCGCCGGCGGCGAACCAGCGCCGACGTCGACGGGTGGCTCCGGACTGGCGGCGGTCGCTGCTGCCTCTGGTGTTGCTGCTGCTGCTGCTGCTGTTGTTGTCGCCTCCTCGTCCTCCTCCTCCACCACCTCTTCCCGGCCGCTGCTGGTATCCGCTGCGGCGGCGGCGGCCTCTCGACGACCGGCGCTCTCCTCAAATGCTCGCCTGCAGACAGCCGAGAGCGCCTCAGAGTGTAGCACAGCGTTCTGCAGGCAGTCCTCAACTCGTACTTGGAGGTCTCTCAATTTACTATTATTCGCCTCCTCCAAGACCTTCTTCTTGCTGGCGCTGCGCGTTACTCCGTTTTTCTTTCTACCCTGCTTATTCTCCAAATCCTCCTTTGTATTGCAAAAACTCGCGTTGCCACCCTTTACCTTCGCCACTGACTCGTTCTCGCTCACTTTTCTCTTTCTTGTACTTTTCGCATTCAAACCTGCAAATAAAAATAAACAATCATTAATATTTCATGAAACATTACAAAACGATTTCATTAAATAATAGTAGGACATTTAGACAATCACAATCTTTCAATTTTGAAAACCTCAAAACGAGTTCAATAACCTTTTAATAATAAAATGATCAAAAAGTTTTTACATAGTTTTTACATTACATTAATTTGGTTTTTAGGAGGATAATTATTAACAAAAAAATCATAAAACTGATGAATTAATCTGATTTCTACTTTTAGGTTTATCAACAACCACAGAGAAATATGATTAAAGAAGATGTTGGAAACCAGCGAAAACAAAAGGTGTAACAGGCAAATTGTTGAAGATATTGAATTGACGAAGCGGGCACATGATGAAACTCCATACAGATTGAAATAAAACAACACAGTTGGAAGGGTTTCACATTTATTGTTGAACAGTGCAACACTGTGGTAAAGCCACTGTGTGGCGAAACATGTTGCAGTATTCAACAAAAAATGTGAAACCCTTCCAACTGTGTTGTTTTATTTCAACAGGCAAATTGTGCTTATCTTTAGTTTAAACGTTAATGAAACAATTATTCAAGAAGAAATTGGAATTGTTTTTAAAGGTATTAACGACATAGTTGTAGAATACATTTTATTCGTTAGCTTTATTAATTAGTAATTACGCAAAACGGAGAAAGGTGAAAACACGTACATTTGTCATTCCTTCAGTTAACGCTAACACAAAGAAAAATAGCTGTTTGTGAGCGTGCACGAATAAGAGCGCCTAATTGTACAAACAACTCGCATTCCACGCTCACACACACATACATACACATAGAGAGATAAAATATTCATTAGATAAGAATCGTTGGCGAAGTAGGTCGAAGTCAACAACACCCGACGACGCCGAGAAGACACTCACACACACATATATACATACATACATGCCGGTTCTGCATTCATTTCTCTTATTTTACACGCGAAGCGAGGTGAACGACCGTCGACGCGATCAGATACTACACACTGCCCCCACCCAGCTTACTTATGTAAATATCCGATACACTATAATACACTAATTGTTGCCCTAGTTTCTCTTCGTGCGTTGTTTTTCTTTCGAATTACCTTTTTTTCTATAACAAAAAAAATCACCACAAAGGGCGCGTAATATTTAATGAAGGCGAGGGCGTATGATTTATTGGTGGGAGGTAGGTGGACGCGGCGATACGTCTCCTTTGTTTAAAAATAACGCGTGGGCCGGACGGTGATAAATAAATAAAACGACCAACCTTGACATAGAAGCCCGAAAAATACGTTTCCAACATAATTGCGATATTAAAGCTAGAAAAAAAAAAAAACGGTAGAAAGCCGCTTTCACTTTCATTAACGGCCAATTGCGACATCCGTCCCGCAGTTGTTAACGCTAATTACGCGGTAATTACGGGAATCGATATGGAAACGAGGAAATAATTCCTGTCTTCCAGCGTGTAAGCCGGTGTTTATTAATAATTGGACGGCGGCGGCGGCCAGAAGGGAAAGAGATAGGGGAAGGCGGCGCGCGAGAGAGAGAGAAAGAGGATGCGCGGCCATTTTATGCTGTTGCGCGCGAGATGGCCGATTTGTAAACGTTTCGCGAATGCACACGCATCGATTTTGGGTTGATGGGACACGTAAACGAGAGAGGGCCGATGAATGGGGAAGCATAACAATCGGAGAATTTGTCGTGCGGGGAAATTGGGTCGCGCGCACATCAATAATACCGACGATCGCGGGTGTGTGCATTTCCCATGAGGAGGGGAAAAGGGGGATCCCCGTCGGTCGTTCCCTTTGTTTATGTTTAATTGAATTCTCGTTTGGACACGGTTTATGTAAAACTCGTTTCAGTTTATAACGGCGTGAAAATGCACAAGTGTCCTCTCGATTTACGGTTTTGAAACGATAGATGGCGCCATTGTCTGTAATTTGTGATGGCGGAATTAGGATTGTGATTAATCAATCGTTTAAATTTTACTAATGCAATTTATAACGCATTTCACGAATTAAAAATAAATCCTCGGAAATAAAATTACTAATTATTATACATATAATATGTGTGGGGATTGGGTGGATTGTCTTTATCCCATTTTTAATCATTTAAAATTCTAATTAATGGCCACGACTGATACAATTATTTAATTTCATGAATATTTCAGTTTTATACAGCTTTTTCTTAATTAAAACCCTCGATCGTGTTTTACGGATTGGAGGGTGTGATAGTGGCCACCCACCCACCCTACATATATTTTTAAAACTTAAGCCACAATCTTGTCTGTGAAAGTTTTATTCTAACGAGAGTACTACAATGTGTATTATTGGAAACGTAAAGTAGAATTGTGATTGTGTTAAAACTGTATATGTAGGGTGGGTGGGTGGCCACTATCACACCCTCCGATCAGTAAAACACGAGCGAGGGTTTCACTAATCATTTCATTGATTGTCTAGACTGATGTAATTTATTCATTTGATAAATAATTTAATTTTATACAACTTTTATTTAACAAAAAACCCTAAACACTATCAAAAATATATAACTTTAAAGTGATGTAGATTTTATTTTATTACATCCACCTACTTATTTTGTATTATTTTTTAGAAGATTGCGACTTTTATTTGCTGTCCCAACTTGAAACACCTTTAAATGGAAGAAGATTTGTGAAGATTTTTCAACTTGAGGCAAATGTGATGATAGAATCGAATCAAAAGGATTGTTTCAACAAGTGGTATAATAAGTGACTAATCACAAAGACGAGTTTCTGAATGTTTTTTTTTTAATTGCAACAAGTTCTTCTCATCATTTAACCCTGAAACCTTGCGGAATCCGCACGTACGTTCCAATACCAAACAAACAATCTTTACACCGCACTTAATAACTACGTGCACAGACTAGTTAGTTATCTCTCTCCCATCTGGGTGTGGTCCGAGTCGAGGTGATGCAATGAGACGTGACCGGTTCCGCGAGCGTCGGGTCAGGTCACGGAATGGAGGAGAGACCAAGACATCATCATCATCATCATCATCCGATCAGATCCGATCTCTGGCCGTGACTCATACAACAGCATGCAGCCAGCAGTCCAGTTATAATTTCACGCACGCAGATGTTATCATCATCAATCGGTGTGTAATTGCGGTCAAGTGTGATATATTAATCACGCTCGGCGGCACGGGAAAATCGAGTAAAAGTAGTCGCAAAAATGACGCCAAAACACAGTTTTTCCTTCTCTCTTTCTCCGCGCCATGACTGCGACGAAGAAAGTACCGTAACGGCAAACGCCAGATGGGAGCGTTCCAGATTTTAACTAAAATTAACTTTGGAGCCGAGGAACTTGTACGTGTACGTGTATGTGTGTGTGTGTGTGTGTGTAAGAGACGCTTGGATCATTAGCGTTAACCGGTTTTGCTTCAACTTTCACACACACCGCATGATTAAATATGTGCGCCGATAAATTGCTTCCAACCGTAACGATCCATCATCGACAATACAACACACTTTTCGGTTTTGGCATTCACTTTTCAAACATTAACGGTAATTACACAGAACGAGTCTAATCATTAACTTTTAACACCATATAATTGTAAATTTTAGAAGAAGAATTATTTACCTGAAATCTGTAACACTCTTAAAGAAAGATTTACAACGACGACTTCGATCAATGATGATGATGATAAGTTAAATATGTTAGTGTGTATTTACGTATGTCGCTCAAGGTGACGAAACGCGACAGCCGGTTATGACGCAAATGTTGATTCGTTGATTAAAGTGTGACAGTCAAGTGCTACTCGTAAACGTTAAACATATTCACATCTCTCCAAACTCTTGTTATCGTACATACGCGATAATATTTTATCGCGAAATAAAATTAACGAATAATTACTATTCACGGTTTAATGATTTCAAACTTTTTTCACTCGTAGAAATATATTCCTTCACAAATTGGTTAAAACAAATGAATGTGTTTAAGGTTTTTTTTTTATTTTCGCAATATTCAAAAAGAAGAAGTTCTTAGTGCATCTATAAATGTACGTTTTTTATTTTCATCCAAAAAAACTGTGGGTTTTTTTTTGATTTCATGAAGAACGAAACACGATGACTTTGTTTTACCACAAAAAGTTTGATAATTTGGTTAGTCGAAACTATAGTCATTTTTAAATAAAGTGGTAAAACAAAATAATTTTCTTCATTATATTCAAAGTGAAGGCTTCTACAATTACGATTTTTTGATTTCGTTCTTTTTTAAATGTTGTAGAAAGTGACGAGTATCTATAATTGGATATCTAGTCATTAATATTATGTCAATACCGCGATTAAATACGATTTTGTCGAACGCAAACAATTTTCGGTTTGTTTAACCGAGACACTATCAATTCCATGAATGCGCTATCTGCGGGATATTTTATCGGTGAGTGCAGCTGTATTTGGAAACGACATTAAATATTATGTGTACATTACACACACACGCACATTAAAAATGCTGTACTGTTTACACGGTCCGTAAAAAATTTGAAATAAATTCGTGTTAAAAAAAAAATAATTAAACTCGTCAGTTTAATAAGTAATTAATCAAGTAAGTTTTTTGTATCTATATAGGATATCTTTAATTACCAATAGTGGTTTATCGTGTAGGGATTGGAGGGTGGGATAGTGGCCACCCACCCACCCTACATATACGCAAACATTACAGTCATGTCACACGTTCGATTTCCCAAACACAGCATCTACATTTCTGCTGATGTGCTACCTTAAACAATACAATTTTTGTGCTTAATATTGATGAAATATTTAGGGTGGTGGGTGGCTACTTTCAAACCCTACAATTAATTTAAAAAGTAAACTGAATTCAAATGATAAAAAAAAAACTTGTACAGTAAGATTTGAGTCTATACATACCCAAATGTTTTATTTAATAGATGTTGTAACTCTAAACGATTTTGATTGTTTGGTTTCAGTTTATTTCTGAAATGTAATCAATTGTAGGGTTTGATAATAGCCACCCACCAGCCTAAATATTTGATTCAATTTCAGTACGAAAATGGTATTGCTTAAGGTAACACATCAACAGTTAAGTAGATGCTATGTTTGGGAAATCAAACGTGTAATATGATTGTAATGTTTGCTTATATGTAGGGTGAGTGGGTGGCCTCTAACCCACCCTCCAATCCATAAAACGTACCCAAAGGTTTTATTTAATGAATATTGTAACTCAAAACGATTTTAATCATTTGAATTCAGTTTATTTTTTAAATATAATCAATTGTAGGATTTGATAGTAACCACCCACCACCCTAAATATTTAATTCAATGTTAAGTACTAAAATTGTACTGCTTAAGGTATCACATCAGCAGTAATGTAGATGCTGTGTTTTGGAAATCGAACGTGTGACAGTGACTGTAATATTTGCGTATATGTAGGGTGGGTGGGTGGCCACTATCCCACCCTCCAATCAGTAAAACATAAGCGAGGGTTTTAATTAATTACCACTTGATAATAAAACAATTTGTACATTATTCATGAGGTACATATTCACTTTTAAGAACTTTAATTTCTTCATTAAAAACATTTTACGTTAGGATAGATTTGTAGTTTAATAAATCCGTAGTAACATTCTGTTTCTCTAGCTTTAATAATGTTACACTGATGAGATTTGAATAGAACTAAACCCTATAATTTTGCATCGACAGCATCGGCTAATTAAAATTTAGGCCCCACATTGGGCGCCAAATATTACTTAGTATTTAATCAATACACAGCCACGACCTACTACGATATTAAATACGTTAAGGCCTTATCTATAATAATCTAACACAAATTTTAAAAAAAAGTTACTACTACTACTACTATTATTATTACCATCACCATCATAATCATAATACAAGGACATAATTCATTCCCTCTCTCACACACACACACACACAAACACATAAAACATCTATTTGTGTAAACGATGCCTACACGTTAATGTGAAAACCAGTTATAGAACAATTCACGACCCGGGGGATTTTCCCATTAGCACAGTGGCGTGACTGGTATTATATCAATTAAGCTTAACACCGCGCGCGCACGTTCCTCCACACACACACATAGGGAAACACAAGTTTGCAGATGTACAGATGTAAACACACTAATCCAGATTAATGCGGGCGGTGGGCGGCTGGGGGGTGCCGGTGAATCGATGATGAACTTACAAATTCCGAATTTAGCGAGGAAACTTCAACGGTGGTGGGGGATGGTAACTTTTTGCGTAGACTGGAATAATCGGCCAACGGCCAGAGAAGGAGAGAAGAGAAAGAGGGAGAGAGAGAGAGAAGAGAAACTTCCTCGACCCTAAAACTTGTCGCACTCGAGAAATTGGGTCACATGAATACACCAGGGATGATAAAAATAATGTCAACAAATTAAATTTTTTATACATTTAACATTCTAAATCAAATTATTTCACCAAGAGGTAAATGAGAAGATCATTTAAAGAAATTCTAAATATTTCCAATGATGAATAAAAATATCCGCAGGACGAGAATAGAAGGAAAACACAACCGAAGAAAAAATCAGTTGATTGCGTAACACATTTGGCCACATGCCACGACGAACTCCCAGAAATAGATGCACTACACTATGTTCCGATTGTGAAACACGACGGTGAGGAGGGCACGAATCGTAAATTCAGTCAGGACTTGGACGCGTCTCGCGTGTATTGAATCCGTTTTGGAATTGCGAAACGTTATTTTCGAGCGAAGGTCATTCACACATTTTTTTTTCCACCTCGCCAAAATCATTATTTATAAACGCCTCTCGAGCTTTTTTTTCCCATACACCTGAGGCTAATGAATGAATTTAAATTTATGTAGTGAAGGTTTCGACTACATCAATTAATTAATTCAATTAAATAACAAATGCCTTTCTACAAATCGGATCAAATTAGAAGTTTCAAGAGACGTTACAATATTATTAGATAGTTTCATATTTATATATACATATAATCCTATACCCTTCTAGCCATTAAGATTTATTTATTAAGTCTTATAAAACGTTCCTTCATCTATAATAAATGCAGGAATTTGGGGTAAGAATGTTTATAGCTTTGATGCTTTAATATCAAAAGTACTATTTTGTATTTTTCTTTTCTAATGTATCTATATAGGGTGAATCCCATTAATAAAGTTATTATTATTATTATTTACCCATACCGAAAAGTAAATATGCCTTTTAGAATGATTTTCTCATTTACCTCTTAATGAAACATTGTGAAATATTTATAACTATAATAATTAAATTATGTTTTTTAGCTTTCAGTAATAATAATAATAATAATAATAACGTTTTAAATCTATTCAACTTTACCCCATTGAATTTACATATCTCGTTCCATCAAGAGTGTAGCTCTACCAGTATCAATTATATTCAATTTTAATTATTAGCCCTGCGTTGGGTGCCAAAACAATTAGACGATTAATTTGATACCCAACGCGGGGCTACAATTAAAAACACCTAGATTATAACAATCAAACAAAATCTATTAATTAATTAAGTAGATCATCTTAATATACCAAAATGTTTAATCGCCTCGAACAAACTTATCCCCCTCCACCATGCCTCTCTTTTCAGGGGCGTCCTTTGTGGGAAATCATCATGATCATCCGTTGTGTGTTGTACAACACGACGTCGGATTTCCATTCACCAATTCCAGAAATGGAACGCGCTGCATTGTGTTGGACGAATGCAGCGGGGTTTATTGTATTCTCGGGCAGCACTTCTCTCTCTCTTGTGGATTTTCGCAGGCGATTAATCAAAAGGCCGGCGCGATATTTAGGTCCGTCGTCCCGATGTTTCTGCGCGACGTGAATTTTAAGCGGTCGCCGAATTAATGGGATTGAATCGTCTCGCTTTATATAAATCTGGCCGCTGCCGGGATTTGCATAATTCATCGTACGCTGTGGCGGTGGTGGTAAAAGTAGCAACAATTCATTTGAAAATTTCGTGATGTGAAAATTGAATTTTGTAAAATTGTTTTATGTAAAATTTAATTGAGCCCCGCGTTGGGCGCCATACATTACTTTCCAATAAATTAAAATTTATAGGCTGAATACATTCACAAATTGTGTATTTTATTTACAGTAAACAAAAATAATTGCTATCTAATAGCTGGAAACAAAATGGTGATGATTGCAGTTCGAATGAAAAATTTATATTTGTATTTCAAGCTTTGGAAGGCTGTAAAAAAATAGTCACAGCAGGAATCGACTTGAAAATCTATTGGTACATTCACTAATAGTTTATTTTATTATAACTGAAATAACAATTGCTATTCAATAGCTGGAAACAAAATGGCGTTGATTGAAATTCAAACGATAAATTTAAATTTGTATTTCAAGCTTTGGAAGGCTGTAAAAAAATAATTACAGCAGCAATCGACGTGAAAGTCCATTGATACACTCTCTAATTGTGTATTTTATTACAACTGAAAAAACAATTGCTACTCAATAGCTGGAAACAAAATGGCGTTGATTGAAATTCAAACGATAAATTTAAATTTGTATTTCAAGCTTTGGAAGGCTGTAAAAAAATAATTACAACAGGAATCAACTTGAAAATCTATTGCTACATTCACTAATAGTGTATTTTATTATAACTGAAAAAAAATTGCTATTCAATAGCTGGAAACAAAATGGCGTTGATTGAAATTCAAACGATAAATTTAAATTTGTATTTCAAGCTTTGGAAGGCTGTAAAAAAATAATTACAGCAGGAATCGACGTGAAAATCCATTGATACACTCTCTAATTGTGTATTTTATTATAACTGAAAAAACAATTCCTACTCAATAGCTGGAAACAAAATGGCGTTGATTGAAATTCAAACGATAAATTTCAATTTGTATTTCAAGCTTTGGAAGGCTGTAAAAAAATAATTATAGCAGGAATCGACTTGAAAATCCATTGATACACTCTCTTGTGTATTTTATTATAACTGAAAAAACAATTGCTACTCAATAGCTGGAAACAAAATGGCGTTGATTGAAATTCAAACGATAAATTTAAATTTGTATTTCAAGCTTTGGAAGGCTGTAAAAAAAATAATTACAGCAGGAATCGACTTGAAAATGCATTGATACACTCTCTAATTGTGTATTTTATTATAACTGAAAAAAACAATTGCTACTCAATAGCTGGAAACAAAATGGCGTTGATTGAAATTCAAACGATAAATTTAAATTTGTATTTCAAGCTTTGGAAGGCTGTAAAAAAATAATTATAGCAGGAATCGACGTGAAAATCCATTGATACACTCTCTAATAGTGTATTTTATTATAACTGAAAAAACAATTGCTACTCAATAGCTGGAAACAAAATGGCGTTGATTGAAATTCAAACGATAAATTTCAATTTGTATTTTAAGCTTTGGAAGGCTGTAAAAAAATAATTACAGCAGGAATCCACTTGAAAGTCCATTGATACACTCTCTAATAGTGTATTTTATTATAACTGAAAAAACAATTGCTACTCAATAGCTGGAAACAAAATGGCGTTGATTGAAATTCAAACGATAAATTTCAATTTGTATTTTAAGCTTTGGAAGGCTGTAAAAAAATAATTACAGCAGGAATCGACTTGAAAGTCCATTGATACATCCTCTAATTGTGTATTTTATTATAACTGAAAAAACAATTGCTACTCAATAGCTGGAAACAAAATGGCGTTGATTGAAATTCAAACGATAAATTTAAATTTGTATTTCAAGCTTTGGAAGGCTGTAAAAAAATAATCACTGCAGGAATCGACGTGAAAATCCATTGATACACTCTCTAATAGTGTATTTTATTATAACTGAAAAAACAATTGCTACTCAATAGCTGGAAACAAAATGGCATTGATTGAAATTCAAACGATAAATTTAAATTTGTATTTTAAGCTTTGGAAGGCTGTAAAAAAAATAATTATAGCAGGAATCGGCGTGAAAATTCATTGATACACTCTCTAATTGTGTATTTTATTATAACTGAAAAAACAATTGCTACTCAATAGCTGGATACAAAATGGCGTTGATTGAAATTCAAACGATAAATTTCAATTTGTATTTTAAGCTTTGGAAGGTTGAAAAAAATAATTACAGCAGGAATCGACTTGAAAGTCCATTGATACACTCTCTAATTGTGTATTTTATTATAACTGAAAAAACAATTGCTACTCAATAGCTGGAAACAAAATGGCGTTGATTGAAATTCAAACGATAAATTTAAATTTGTATTTTAAGCTTTGGAAGGCTGTAAAAAAATAATCACAGCAGGAATCGACTTGAAAATCCATTGATACACTCTCTAATTGTGTATTTTATTATAACTAAAAAAACAATTGCTACTCAATAGCTGGAAACAAAATGGCGTTGATTGAAATTCAAACGATAAATTTAAATTTGTATTTCAAGCTTTGGAAGGCTGTAAAAAATAATTACAGCAGGAATCGACGTGAAAATCCATTGATACACTCTCTAATTGTGTATTTTATTATAACTAAAAAACAATTGCTACTCAATAGCTGGAAACAAAATGGCGTTGATTGAAATTCAAACGATAAATTTAAATTTGTATTTTAAGCTTTGGAAGGCTGTAAAAAAATAATTACGGCAGGAATCGACTTGAAAGTCCATTGATACACTCTCTAATTGTGTATTTTATTATAACTGAAAAAACAATTGCTATCTAATAGTTGGAAATAAAATGGCGATGTTTGTAGTTCGAATGAAAATTTTAAATTTGTATTTCAAGCTTTTGAAGGCTATAACAAAATAATCACTGCAGGAATTGACTTGAAAATCCATGCTTACATTGATTAATAGTGTATTTTATTATAACTGAAAAAACAATTGCTATCTAATAGCTGGAAACAAAATAGTGGTGATTGAAGTTAGAATGAAACATTTTTATTTGCATTTCTAACTTTGGAAAGTTATAATAAAATAATCACTGCAGGGAATTGGCTTGAAAATACATAATTACATTAAAAAATAAGTGTATTTTATCATTACTAAAAAAACAATTGCTAAAACTTAACGCACGTGCTTTCAAAAGAGTTTAATAGTTGCAATCTAATTTATTGTAATTTTGAACCCGCATTGGGTGCCAAAACAATCACTAATTGATCTATTAGTCCCGAGTCGGGCACCAAATATTTTAATTATGAACTTGACACGTTAATTTAAGGCAATCACAGGATAATTCAAGTCTATCATTTGATTTCCAATTATGATTATTAATCGCCTCGTGTGTAAGGTGGATAAAAGGGGATAAATCGAGTTCCGGAATCTCACAATTAAATCGGGGAATTCGGAAAATGCCGACGCGAACGGATCGAGTGGAAAAAAGCGCCGACCCGCAAGATCTGAGGCAGCGATTTCATTATACACACACACACACACATACATACAGCGCCTAGGCTAGAGATATCCGGGCTCGCTTACGCCACACTTTTCAAAAAGGCGTCCGATTCTGCCGACGCAGAAATATCGGATTTTGGTTATACAACAGTTTCAGGAGACCTCAGGTAATAAACGAGGGTTCGGGACAATGCGTTTTCTTCTTTCTATTTATATGTGTGTGTGTGTTGGCTCCGTCCCTCTCTAGTGTAGGTAGAGGATGAACAACAACACAAAAAAAAGAGAACTGAAAGGTCTGAATAGAATGGTCTGAGAGGGGGAAGGTTCGAATCATTATACAGGCCGGAGGGAGAAGAAATACCACGCTGTGGAATAAATAATACGCTTTAGGGTCGTCGAGGAGGGAATTATTGATGGATGGATGTTGCGAAATTATAAGCAAACAAGTGTTGCGAGAGTTTGTTTGAACAATGGCTGCTGCACCGTTTTGGGTAAATATTTTCGACGGAGCGCGCTCTCGAAATAGACGATCGGGAGGCTTTGACCTTCGCGTGACCTCTGCCGAATGAACGCTTTTATATAGAGGACATTCCCACGTATTAAATTACTATTTTGAACAATGTATAAATTGAAATGACTACTTGCTAAATTCAATTATTCACTTCCTGAATCTTAAAGGTTTTTCTAATAACTTGATTACACAAAACTGTTAGATTTTCAAATTGATTTTATCGTAAACACTAATACTGTTGTTTAGGTGAAGAAAATATATATGTATATTTTAAAGATCTAACAGTTTTGTTATCTAATTAGTGAATATGGATTTTCAACACTTAAGTGCTTCAACAATCAATCAATTGATTAAAACCTTTCTTCATAATTTTCTTTGTACTTCTAAACTTAAAATCAGGATTATTGATTAATGATTAATAAAAGATTCACGATGAACATTTATTTTAAGTATTATACATGTTTAGCATTAAAGAAAAAAAAAACAGAGAGTTTAATTAAAGCTTTCATCGGGAATCGCTCGATAATAATTATCCGCCTCCACTTTACGCAATTCGCCAGCCATAAAAATAACTTAATTACCTCGGCGCGCCGTGTTGTTATTATTATTATTATTATCATCATCAAAACTCGAGGGGGAAATGTTTTTGCCTCATAAATATGCACACGGAGGGTAATTGCGAGATGATGTTACGTTCAAAGGTGCTTTAATTAGACTTTTGAATTTTCAAACTTGACTTTGTTATCGAGGACGAGAGCGCGAAGAGAACGAATGGGAAGGAAGGAGAGATGTGCAGCAGAGAGAAAAGGGTGGCTGTGTGAAGTTTAGCCCCGGTGGTGTAATTTAGTTGGCTTTTAGTATCTCGGCGCAAGAGTTAGGATGAAGAGGGGGTGAGTTTGCGAAATTACATTCTCTATACAGGAATTTATAAAATTCCAATACAGTGTGTACGTGTTTGGCTAATTAAACTATCGATCGATCGATCGTAACAATGGAGGCTAATTGATTTTCATATATGCTGGTATTAAAATTCATCAAGAATCAATCTGGAATAATTAAGGAAATTAATTTTTCAAACCGGTGATGACGAGCGTGGCTTTCTAGGTAGTCTTCTATTTGTGATTAACAGGAAAATCGTAATGAGAAGCCAGCGTAGGCTCGGCCATAGCAACAACGAGTAATAAATGTATTTACGGAAAAACCGATTGCGTAATGGGGAATTGAAACTTTAGATATCATATTTCGAAAGAGATACGTCTTGAGGCTAAGGTCGTTTAAATGTTCCGAGGAAGAATACCTTGAGAATGATAACTAATAAGTAGAGTCTAGTAGTAAAAATTGTATTGAAGAAATTTGTTGAGGATTTCTAAAGGTTTTAATAATTTTTGATACATATTAATAAATCAATTCGTGTAGATGTTTTACTGATCGGTGGGTGTAATAGTGGACATCCACTCACCCTATATATGCCTTTAAAAAAAATCGAAGCTTAAAAAAACAAAAACAAAGCCTTCAATTGATAAATTATAATTTAAATAATTTGTTTTTATCACGTGGTGAAACAACCCTTAATAAATAATTTGATTATAATTATTACTAATTCAGTTAAACACTTACGTATGTTTTACTGATTGGAGGATAGGATAGAGGCCACCCACCCACCCTACATATACTTTTAAAACTTTAATTGCCGATACGGTTTTAGTTTCCAGTGAAAAGAAAGTAGAAACGTTAGTGTGTACACTAAAAACTAAAAGATCTTCCCTTGAAATTTAAATATGTATGTAGAGTGTGTAGCTAGGCTCTATTCCACCCTCCAATAAATAAAACAGAATCGCAACTTTCAAAACTAAAACCCAAAACAAAGTGTTAATTGAAAAATTATAAATTAAAACAGTCGATGAAAATTATTATTAATTCAGTTAAACACTCGCATATGATTTACTGATTGGAGGGTGGGATAGTGGCCACCCACCCACCCTACATATATATTTGAACTTTAATTACTGACACTGTTTTAGTTTTCAGTAAACGGTAAATAAAAATATGAGTGTGTAAATCAAAAACCATTAAACATGGTCCTACTTTAGAATTAAAGTATATATGTAGGGTGGGTGGGTGGCCACTATCCTATCCTAAAATCAGTAAAACATACGCGAGTGTTTAATTAAATTACGTAATAATCTAATTCAACTCGTTTAATTTATAATTCATAGATTGGAAGCTTATTTTTGGACAAAATTTTAAAACCCTCGCTTGTGTTTAATTAATTGAAGGGTGGGATAGAAGCCACCCACCCACCCTACATATATATTTAAATTTTAAACCAAGACTTTGTTAATGGTCATCAAAATCATCAACCATTTTACTTTCCTTTTTTTTTGGAAACTAAAACAGTATTATTGGTTAAAATTAAATTGTATATGTAGGATGGGTGGGAGCCTCTATCCCACACTCCAATCAATAAAACACAAACGAAGCTTTAAATAAAAAATACCTAAAATAAAGCATAAAGCTAAAATATAAATTAAATTGATTAAAATTATTATTAATGCAGTTAAAACACATTTATTTTACTGATTGGAGAGTAGAAAAGTGGACACCCACCCACCCTACATATATATTTAAATCGAAGTATTACCCTACATTTTTTATATTGTATATGAATGGTGGGTGGGTGGCCTCTATCACACCCTCCAATCAATAAAACATACGCTATTGTTTCATTTATAATTGAGGGCACGCCTTTAAAATATATGTATTCTTCACCACATATTTGAAACGTTGCCATTTTGTTTTCCAATGGAATCTAGCAATTGTTTTTGTGTAATTTTCAAGCCACACTTATTTTGTATATATTTTGTAATTTTAACACTAATTCCTTTGAAGATAATTTATTTACAATTTTTTTAAATCACCGAATGTATTTTTTCATTCCCAACCTCAAATTTGAGACGTTGCCATTTTGTTTCCTTGTGAAATATATCAATTGTTTTTGTTGAATTTTGAAGCTACACTAATTAAGTATATATTCTGCAAATTTGAAGCCAATCTCTCTGAAGATTAATTATATACAGTCTTTTAAATCCTTGAATGCAATTTTTAATTCCCAACTTTAAGTTTGTACCGTTGCCATTTTATTTCTTTGTGGAATATATCAATTGTTTTAGTGGAATATTAAAGCTACACTAATTGATTATAAATTTTGTTATTTTGAAGTTACTCCCTCTGAAGAATATTTTTTTACAATTTTTTTAAATAACCAAATACAATTTTTCATTCCTCACCTTGAATTCGAAACGTCGCCATTTTGTTTTCTGATTAAATGTATCAATTGTTTTTGTGGAACTTTAAAGCTACACTAATTTAGCATATATTCTGTAATTTTGAAGTGAATTCCTTTGAAGATTAATTATTTAAAAAATTTTAAACTACCGAACGTAATTTTTAATTCCCAATCTCAAATTTAAAACGTTGTCATTTTGTTTCTCCGTGAAACACATCAATTGTTTTTGTTGAACTTTGAAGCTACACTAATTAAGTATATATTCTGCAAATTTAAAGCTAATCTCTTTGAAGATTAATTATTTACAATATTTTAAATCACCGAATGTAATTTTTCATTCTCAACCTCAAATTTGAAACGTTGCCATTTTGTTTCTTCGTGAAATACATCAATTGTTTCGGTTGGATTTTGAAACACTAATTAAGTATATATTTTGCCAATTTGAATCCAATCTCTCTGAAGATTAATTATGTACAGTTTTTTAAATCATTAAATGCAATTTTTAATTGCCAACAAGTTTGTACCGTTGCCATTTTGTTTCTTTGTGGAATACATCAATTGTTTTTGTGGAATATTAAAGCTACACTAATTGATTATAGATTTTGTAATTGTGAAGTTACTCCCTTTAAAGAATAATTTTTTACAATATTTTTAAATCACCGAATGCAATTTTTCGTTCTTCACTTTAAATTCGAAACGTCGCCATTTTGTTTCCTAATTAAATGCATGAATTGTTTTTATGAATTTTTGAAGCTACAGTAATTGATTATAGATTTTGTAATTTTGAAGCTAATCCATTTGAAGATTAATTATTTACAGTTGTTTAAATCACCGAATTTATTTTTTTCATTTCCAACCTCAAATTTGAAACGTTGCTATTTGGTTTCCACGTGAAATATATCAATTGTTTTTGTTGAATTTTGAAGCTATATTAATTAAGTATGTATTCTGGAAATTTGAAGCTTATCCCTTTGAAGGTTTACTTTTTACAATTTTTTTAATCACCGAATGCAAATTTTCATTCCTCATTTTCAATTTGAAATGTTGCCATTTTGTTTTGTTATGGAATAAATTAATTATTTTTGTGGAATATTAAAGCTACACTAATTTAGTGTATTTTCTGTAATTTTGAAACTAATCCATTTGACGAATATATTTTTACAATTATTTAAATCATCAAATGCAATTTTCCATTTATAACCTCGAATTTAAAACCTCGCCATTTTATTTTCTTAATAAATACATCAATTACATTTGTAAAATTTTAGAGATACATTAGTTTAGTATATATTTTGAAAATTTTAAGCTAATTCACCTGAAGATTAATTTTTTACAATTTTTTAAATCACCGAATGTAATTTTTCATTCCCAACCTCAAATTTGAAACGTTGCCATTTTGTTTCCTTGTGGAATATATCAATTGTTGTTGAATTTTGAAGCTACACTAATTAAGTATGTATTCTGCAAATTTGAAGCTAATCCCTTTGAAGGTTAATTATTTACAATTTTTTAAATTCTTGAAAGCAATTTTTCATTCCCAACCTCGAGTTTGTAACGTTGTCATTTTGTTTCTTTGTAGAATAAATCAATTGTTTTTGTGGAATATTAAAGCTACACTAGTTTAGTATATATTCTATAATTTTAAAGCTAATTCTTTTAAAGATAATATATTTAAAATTTTTTAAATCAGCGAATGAATTTTTTCATTTCCAACCTCAAATTTGAGACGATGCCATTTTGTTTCCTTGTGGAACATATCAATTGTTTTTGTGGAATTTTGGAGCTACATTAAGTTAGTATACATTTTGAAAATTTAAAGCTAATTCCTTTAAAGATTTTCCATTCCTAACCTCAAATTTGAAACGTTGCTATTTTGTTTCCTCGAGAAATACATCAATTGTTTTTCTTGAAATTTAAAGCTACACCGATTAAGTATGTATTCTGCAAATTTAAAGCTAATCCATTTGAAGATTAATTTTTTAAATCACCGAATGTAATTTTACATTCCCAACCTCAAATTCGAAACGTCGCCATTTTGTTTCCTAATTAAATGTATCAATTGTTTTTGTGGAATTTTAAAGCTACACTAATTTAGCATATATTCTGTAATTTTGAAGTTAATTCCTTTAAAGATTAATTTTTAAATCACCGAATGTATTTTTTCATTTCCAACTTCAAATTTGAGATCAATTGTTTTTGTTGAATTTTGAAGCTGCACAAATTAAGTATATATTCTGCAAATTTGAAGTTAATCCCTTGAAAGGTTAAGTATTTACAATTTTTTAAATTCTGAAATGTAATTTTTCATTCGAAACCTCAAGTTTGTAAGGTCGCCATTTTGTTTCCTAATGAAATATATCAAATGTTTTTGGGGAATTTTAAAGCTACACTAATTAAGTATAAATTCTGTAATTTTGAAGCGAATACCTTTGAATGTTAATTATTTACAAATTTTTAAAATCTTGAAAGCAATTTTTCATTCATAACCTCGAATTTAAAACGTTGCCATTTTGTTTTCTTGAAAAATACGCCAATTGTATTTGTGGAATTTTCGAGCTATATTAGTTTAGTATATATTTTGAAAATTTGAAGCTAATTTCCTTGAAGATTAATTTTTTATAATTTTTTGAATCACCGAATCCATTTTTCCATTCCCAACCTCATATTTGATACGTTGCCATTTTGTTTCCTGGTGGAATATATCAATTGTTTTTATTGAATTTCGAAGCTGCACTAAGTATATATTTTGAAAATTTGAAGCTAATCCCTTAGAAAATTAATTTTTTATAATATTTTGAATCACCGAACACATTTTTTCATTAAACTCAAATTTGAGACGTTGTCATTTTGTTTCTTTGTGAAATATATCAATTGTTTTTGTGGAATATTAAAGCTACACTAGTTTAGTATGTATTTTGTAATTTTATTATTGAAGAATAATTTTTCTAATCACCGAATGAAATTTTTTATTCCTCACCCTGAATTCGAAACGTCGCCATTTTGTTTCCTAATTAAATGTGAAAATTGTTTTTGTGGAATTTTAAAGCTACACTAATTGATTATAGATTTTGTAATTTTGAAGTTAATCCCTTTGAAGATTATTCATTTACAATTTTTTTCATCACCGAATGTCATTTTTCATTCCCAACCTCAAATTTGAAATGTTGCCATTTTGTTTCTTCGTGAAATATATATCAAATGTTTTTGTTAAATTTTGAAGTTGCACTATTTAAGTATGTGTTTTGCAAATTTGAAGCTAATTCCTTTGAAGATTAATTATTTACATTTTTTTAAATCACCGAATGTAATTTTTCATTCTCAACCTCAAATTTGAAACGTTGCCATTTTGTTTTCTTGTGGAATTTATCAATTGTTTTTGTTGAATTATGAAGCTGCACTACTTAAGTATATATTTTGAAAATTTGAAGCTAAACCCTTTGAAGGTTGATTATTTACAATTTTTTAAATCCTTGAATGATATTTTTCATTTACAACCTCAAGTTTACAACGTTGCCATTTTGTTTCTTTTTGGAATATATCAATAATTAAGTATACAGTTTGCAAATTTGAAACTAATATCTTTGAAGATTAATTATGTACAGGTTTTTAAATCCTTCAATGCAATTTTTAATTCTCAACTTCAGGTTTGTAACATTGTCATTTTGTTTCCTCGTGAAATACATCAATGGTTTTTGTTCAATATTAAAGCTACACTAATTAAGTATATATTCTGCAATTTTGAAGCGAATTCCCTTGAAGGTTAAGCATTTACAATTTTTTAAATCCTTAAATGTAATTCTTTATTCCAAACATCAAGTTTGTAGCGTCGCCATTTTGTTTCCTAACGAAATGTATCAATTGTTTTTGTGGAATTTTAAAGCTACACTAATTTAATATATATTCTGCAAATTTGAAGATTAATTATTTACAATTGTTTAAATCACCGAATGTAATTTTTCTTTTCCAACCTCAAATCTGAAACGTCGCCATTTTGTTTCTTCGTGTAATTCAATCAATTGTTTTTGGTAGAATTTTAAAACTACACTAATTAATTATAGATTTTGTAGTTTTGAACAAGATTTACTGATTTGAGGGTGGATTAGAGTCCACCCATCTTATACATAATTTTTTTAAATTTATGTCGTCGATATAACTTAAGTTTTCAAAAACATTCACACTAAATTTAGTGTAGATGTTAGGAAATTTATAAACAGAGTTTTAGTTTAAGTTTTTATGCATATGTGGGGTGGGTGGGTGGCCACTATCCACTATTATGTTTAAAACAACCTCACTCTAAGTGTACTTTTTGTTAAGGAATTTGTTAACAGAGTTTTAATTAAAATTCCTGTGCATATGTAGGGTGGGTGGGTGGCCTCTATCCCACCCTCCAATTTTTTTAAAACCACTCCAGTCGATTTCAAAGAAAAAATTGCACTCAGGATGGAAGTAAGGATTGAAATTATTTATTAATCGAAGAGATTCGTAATTATCCAACTCGTGAAGTTCGTAGAGATATCGATTGATTAAACTAGCGGAACGAGCAGAAGTTGTGGAGTAGTTGGGTGTACAACTTGTGCACATGGCGTAGTTTACATGCTGCAGCAACATTATCACCTCTCTGCACGGATGAAATCGAGATTATTAGATTGACTCGAACGGAGGAAGCGACACAAACTTTACTTCACCCGAAGTTTGTGACAAGTTCGTATCACGACTTTATTCGAATAGACAATAACAATGGATCAACGGTAAACGTGTTGTTGGATCGAGTTTATATGAAGAGGAACAATAATTAATCGTGTTATTTCTATACACTAAAATTGTGATGGGAAATGCAAACAGTACGGAGATATTCTTTGTGTTGTTTAATAAAACAAAAGCATTAAGTTTTGAAGGGTAGAAAATTTTAACAAATGAATAAAAGCTTCATTAAGTTTTGAAGGGTAGAAATGTTTAACAAATGAATAAAAGCTTCATTAAGTTCTAAAGGTTAGAAATGTTTAATAAATGAATAAAAGCTTCGTTAAGTTTTGAAGGATAGACATTTTTTAACAAATGAATAAAAGCTTCCACTTTCATGATTTGTAGGTGGCACCTCTACTCCGTACAAATTGCAACGTGACCTTGAAGTATTAAGGAAAGAACGCCAGAATGTAAACAAGTGTAGGATGAGAAACATCTGGCACAGCTTTTCGCATTGGAAATGGATCAAAACAACACCTGATAAATCCCTTCCTCCTTTTAATGAAGAAGAAGAACTTCCGTCGATACGCGTAGTTTAACTCTCCCGCCGGCTCTTATCCAATCATCATCTATCTGTCCGATCAGAGTGATCAGAAGATTTAATTACCACACTACACTCTTATGAGTTTGTTTTTTGGCTCGTAATCGATTTATTTACCGACTTTCCACGTAATGGTCGAAAGTTGGGTTTCTCGGCGAACTTTTAAGACACGTTAAGCTTTTAATAAACACTTGAATGGCTAAAGTTTCCTCCATAGAAATTAGCTGTTAAATATGGAATTTATTCATCACCTTAGTGTATAAAGTTTTATTTAATGTAAGAAACTGGCGACCTTTATCATTGGATGTTTTTAAGTCTACATCCAAGTATTTAAAGCTAATAAATTCTTCTTGTGCTGCAAGAAATATTCAACTTGATGTAAAATCAATGAAATTGGACAAAGTTTTTAAGCTATAATATATAAAATATTGTTTTTTGATCAATATAAACTCAATATTACACTCATTTACAATAATTATACAGTGGACGGTCTACGTGGTCGATATCCAATCATTACTTTTACTTCTACTACTAAAAGACTAGATAAAATTTTGTTATTTATTATTATTTTTATTTAAAATATATATTCTGGTTCAGTTTTCGCATGTGCAGTTTTAATTTAAAACATTTGCAACCGTGACGTTTCGTTCGATTGTTTTTTCTGTACTATCCGAATTCGCCGACAGGGAGCGCTAGGCTCGTACACCGGAGAGAACTGTTCGTGCCAAATGAGCGTTTCGGAATTCGCGGAATTTTCTGCGGATGTGGACGTGTTCTTGAAACAACAGGAAAAAAAAAATATATGGAAAATACGAGCGAGCGTGTATAAATAAGTTATTTATCAGGAAATCGTAAGCAAAACGTGACTAAACGTCGTCTACTGTTTTTTTAAATAGTTTCTTGCACTTGTAAAAATTATAAAAACGTTACAGTTTGAAGAAATAAAGACAGATAGTTATTTTTTGTTTGAAGGGCATCTACCCACCCTAAATATATAATTGTATTATAACCAATATTTCTAAAGACGTTTACAAAAACAAACAAAAGAGTTTTAATGTAGATGTTTATTAAGGAATATTTCATCATAATTGTACTTTATGTTTCTGTACACAATGTACAATCATTGATTTGTGATTTTTGAAACACTCATCAAACATTTAAAAATAATTTTAAACCATAAACAGCGTTGTAATTAAAGTTATAAGTATATGTAGGGCGGGTGGGTGGCCTCTATCCCACCCTCCAATTATTGTAAAACTCGCGAGGTTTCATCTAAAATTAAATTAACACAAAACAAAGTCTAATGTAACTTAGAAGTACATATTACTTTAGCTTAATTTGTAAGTATGTTTTTAAATTGAAAAGTGGGTGCCTTATATACCCACCCATCCTATTTTATCTATACTATTTTTATAATTTTCAAGTCAAGTCATCAAAGTTTCCCACAATGCGGTTTAGAACACACATTGTGCTGAAGTTTGATTAATGTTTGGGGGATGGAGAACAAACGAGCCGAGTAAATGTTGTTGGAAGTACAAACAAGTGCAGTAAACGTTGGTGTGCTCTTGTTAAACTCCTCCGTATTACGATGATGGAGTTTAATTCACTCCAATTGTTTAATCAACGTAATTTATTACCGTGCATACAAACTGTAACCCTTATATATATAAAAAAAAAAACAGAGAAGTGTTGTGGTCAGTGAAATACGTTGTGCATACTTTATTGTAATGTCCTGGATAAAAACGTATCGAGTATGCGGAATTCGCAATGCGGTGTAGTAAAATCGCTGATTGAAATTTTAATTGCCGTCGCGGTTTCAACGCGAATGCTTAATTTAAATCACTATGTGTGTGTATGTGTGGGAAATAGGTCAGACCAACGTTGTGATTTTGACGATTTGAATTATTCATAGCAAAGCATTGTGCTGAATTTGATGAATAGTGCCTCCTGCCAGACCACATCATCGAAAATCAACGATAAAATTGATGTTGAAATCAAATTAATGATAATAAAATATTAGAAAATGAAAACTAGTTGAGTGTAGTAAATGTCTAGGGTGGGATAGAGGTCACCCACCCACCCTACAAATATTTTTTTTAAACTTAAATCACTATTTCTGTGGGAATGTTTGTACTAAAATATCATTTTCTTCTTTTTAAATAAACATAGTGAAAGAAATTGATATTTTAAACTTTTTTTAAATATTAATCACTATTGCTGCTTTATGCAGATATAATAAAAGCGTGGTTTATGTTGTTTATAAATATTATAAACTAGTGTTTTAATTAAAATTTTAAATATATATGTAGGTCGGGTGGCTGGCCACTATCACACCTTTTAATATCAACAACATAAACGTCACATTTATATAAATTTGTATATATAAATTTCTAAAATATGAATTTTATTATAAGCATCATAATTTATTAATTATAAATCTCTGGCGTACGTTTTGGTGATTGTAGGGTGTGTTAGAGGCCACCCACCCACCCTACATATACACATCAACTTAAACTGAACAACTGTTCGTGATTTAAAAATTTTAATTCCAATTTGTATTCATTATATTGCAATTTTATATAAATAATGTTAGATTTTTATATAGTAAACATATATAGAGTGGGTGGGTAATGCATTTAATATCTTTATAACCAGACTACAAAGGTGTATGTAAATTTTTATTAATTTAATGAATATAATTCATTGTATTTCAATTGAATTCTTAAAGAGTTATAATTTATTTTCAATCAAACGCTCGCTTATGGTTTTTGGATTGGAGGGTGGGATAGAGGCCACCCACCCACCCTACATATTTCTAAAAAATTAAACCACAACACAGTTTATGATTTTAAAATTTACACTCAAATTTATGATGAATATTTTTATTGTCATAAAACAAGTGTTTGTAATTTGTGTAAAATAAATATGTAGGGTGGGTGGGTGGCCTCTATCCCACCCTCCAACCCGAAAAACATACGTGAGGGTTTTATTGAAATTTTTCATGGACTAATAAAAAAAGTTATGAATAGATTTTTTTATTAATCACGAAAGTCGTATAAATTAAATTTTTAACGGATTAAGAAACGAGTAATAAAGGTATTTTTATATAAATCACGAACGTGGAACAATTAAAATTTTTATTAGATCCCTGTGTGTATTTTATAGATTGGAGGGTGGGATAAAGGCCACCCACCCACCCTACATATACATATAAAACATTAATTACAGCACTGTTGATGGTTTAATAAAATTATTCTTAAATGTTTGATGGGTGTTTCAAAAATCACAAATCAATGATTGTAACTTATGTAAAAAAATGTATATGTAAGGAGGGTGGGTATGTCCTTTATTCCACCCTTCAGTCCTGTTTTAATTTCTATGAAACGATTACAATGTTAATGTGAACGTAATTAAATTTCAATAAAGAATTAGATTATGTAATAAATTGCAAACGATTATAACAGTGTGTGGAATAATTACAATTTCATACTAGGATTTTAAGGGTGATAAAGATCACAAGTACAAGAGGGTGGCTTTAAATACAATTTAATTTAGTCACTATTTACATTGTTTTAAAATGTAACTAAATCAGGGTAAGTATGCATTTTTTTCAGAAAACTTAAAGTAGTGTTTTAGTTTAAGTTCCAATGTATATGTAGGGTGGGTGGGTGGCCACTATCACACCCTTCGACCCCAACAACACACGTCGGATTCTTAAAAATGATTTTTTTATATAATCCAAGACAATTATTTAATAAATTGCAAATTTTATAAGTTTCAATATATATTAAATATTTAGTGTATGTTTTGTAATTAGAGGGTGTATTTAAAGCCACCCATTCAACCTACAAAAACATATTTAATTAAACTAGAAAGTTTCATGATATTAAAATTTAAATATCATCGCACATTGTATGAATTATTTTTATAAATAATAAAAAGCGAGTGTTTGTATCAAATGTAATAAATATATGTAGGGTGGGTGGATGTTCTCTAACACATCCTCTAAACATCAAAATGTGTAGGGTGGATAGGACACACACCCTCTAATCACCAAAACATATGCCAAACATTAATAAATCTGGTAAGATTCATAATTAATTAATTTATCAGATTAATGTCTTTGTTTATTGCGAATCCGATGTTTGTGACGTTGAGGTTGGAGGGTGTAATAGTGGGTGGCCACCCTTCATATACATATTTACTTCAATCATATACCTGTGAGTATTTAAAAATTAATTCAATGATTCTATCCCACCCTCCAACCTGTAAAACATACACGAGGGTTTTATTGAATTTTTAATGGTTTATAAAAAGAGTGATTAATGGATTTTTAAAATATAAATTACGATCGTAATATATTTCAAATTTTTATTAAATCTTTGCGTGTATTTAATAGATTGAAGGGTGTGATAGAGGCCACCCACCCACCCTACATATACATACTTACTTCAAACAGACACTAGCTTTTTGTATTTAAAAAATTTAATTTCATAATTCTATGAAATATTTGGTAAAAACAAAAGCTCAGTGTACTTATAGTAATAAATATATGTAGGGTGGGTGGGTGGCCACTATTACACCCTCCAACCCCAACATCACAATCATCGGTTCTCAAGAAATATTTATATAGAGGAACATATTTTCAGGATTTATTAAATATTTGATGTATATTTTAATAATTGGAGGGTGGATTAAAGGACACCCACTTTAAATAAACATTTTCAACTTATTGTCAATGATGTAGTTTTCAAAAAACGACTACAGTGCTAGTGTAAATCTAAATCTAAATTTTCAAGACGGAATTAGAAGAAGAATATTTATGTAGTAAATTACAAAAAAAAAGAAATTTCTTTACTTAAATTTTAAATTAATAAAACATGGTTCTTTTAAGAGATTTCATTTTTTACAATTAAAACACAATCTGTTGACCAAAAATTATAGTTTATTACTAGAAAATGAAGGATGGAAAAAATGGGTAGAATGGAGGTTTTAAATCAGTAATTGTAGAGGCTTTCACTTACATTTTGATAATTCAAAATAGAAATAAAATAATTAATTTCGTTGTTTTAATTCATCATCACTATATTGATTTAAAATTCGAACAATCGTAGTAAGATTGTATACTTTATTTTTCAAAACATTTAAACTAGTTTCTACTTATGTTTTACATGTATATGTAGGGTGGGTGGGTGGCCACTATCACACATTCCAACCCCTACAACATGAACGTCGGATTCATTAAAAAGATATATATAAATAAAGACAGTTACTTATTTTTAATTATGATTAAGAATACATTTCAAAATTTATTAAATCTCTGATGTATGTTTTGGTGATTGGAGGGTGTGTTAGAGGACACCCACCCACCCTACATATTTATAACTTAAATTACAACACAGTTGATGGTTTCAAAATTATACTCAAATTTATGATGATTATTTTTATTGTTACAAACAAGTGTATAATTTATGTAAAATAAATATATGTAGGGAGGGTGGGTGGCCTCTATCCCACCCTACAACCTGTAAAATATGAATGGATTAATTTTTGTATAAATCACGAATGTGGTATAATTTAAATTTTTATTAGATCCTGTTTGTATTTTATAACCCACCCTACATATTTATAATAACTTAAACTACAACACTGTTTATGGTTTTAACATTATAGTCAAATTTATGACGGATGTTTTCATTACCACAAACTAGGGTTTGTAACTTATGTAAAAAATATATGTAGGGTGGGTGAGTGGCCTCTATTCCACTCTCCAATCTGTAAAACATACATGACGGGTTTATTGATTTTTTAATGGATTATAAAAATAGTGATGAATGGATTTTTTGTAATACAAATTGAGAACGTGGTATAATTTAATTTTTATTAGATCTCTGTGTATGGTTCATAGATTATAGGGTGGGATAGATGCCACCCACCCACCCTACATATACACTTTACTTCAGTTTTATTTTTCCAAAAAAAACATCAGCATAGTTAGAAAACGTATTGTCAGAAAATAGATTTTTAGTGTAAATTTCAATTTTAATCTAATGTGGGTGGGCCACTATCCCACCCTCCAATTACCGTCTCACCTTTACGTTCTAAAAAAACGATAACGGTTTAGTGTGAAGGTAACTAATTGATATCCTCATCATTATGGATTGTCTGGTTTTAAATTTTTTATTCCAGATTGTAATAGTTATTTTTTAAACATTAAAAACCATGGTTTTTACTGAAGGTATTGGATATATGTAGGGTGGGTGGGTGGCCTCTATTCCACCCTCCAACCCGTAAAACATACGTGACGGATTTAATAAATTTTTCATGGATTGAAAAGAGTGATGAATTAATTTTTTTTATATATAAATTACCGACATTGTATAATTTAAATTTTTGTTAGATCTTTGGATGATTTCATAAATTGTAGGGTGGGATAAAGGCCACCCACCCACCCTACATATATATAATGATTTAAACTACAATACAGTTTATAGTTTCAACATTATAATCAAATTTATGATGACGTTTTCATTATCACAAACAAGTGTTTGTAACTTATGTAAAATGAATATATGTAGGGTGGGTGGGTGGCCACTATCCCATCCTCCAACCTGTAAAACATACATGAAGGTTTTATTGAAATTTTATTGGATTATAAAAAGGGTGATGAATGTTTTTTATATAAATGACAAACGTGTTATAATTCAAATTGTTATTATATCCTTGTGTGTTTTTCATCAATTAGAGGGTGGGATAGAAGCCACCCACCCTACATATACAGTTTAACTTCAGTCACTGTAGTTTTATTTTTCAAAAAAAAAAAAAAACATCAGCAAAGTTAGAAAAAGTATTGTCAAAAAATATAAACCATAGATTTTTAGTGTAAATTTCAATACATATGTACTGTGGGTGGGTGGCCATTATCCCACCCTTCAATTATCGTCTCAGCTTTATTTTCCAAGAAACGATAACGGTGTTAGTGTGTAGATAAGTAATTCACATCCGCATCATTGTGGATGATGTGGTTTTAAGATTGACATACCAGATTGCAACTGTAATTTTTCAAACAAAAAATCAGGGTTTGTACTGATTTTGGATTTATGTAGGGTGGGTGGGTGGCCACTATCACACCATCCAACCCCAACATCATACAACATAAGAATATAGAGGATGGTTTATTCAAACAAAGATACTTTATTGTAGGTGTTAATTCTTTAAGTCGATGCGTGTGTGAAATAATTGGTCTTTTTTAAGTAGAGAAAAACAATTGAAACTAAATAGATGAAAAAAAACTTGTGATAGTTTTATTTTTCAAAAAAACATCAGCCAAGTTAGAAAGCGTATTGTTAAAAAATATAAACCATAGATTATTAGTGCAAATTTCAATTCATATGTACTGTGGGTGGGTGGCTATTATACCACCCTCCAATTACCGTCTCAGCTTTATTTTTCAAGAAACGATAACGATGTTAGTGTGTAGATAATTAATCCAAATCCGAATCATTGTAGAATGTGTGGTTTTAAGATTGATATTCCAGACTGTAACTGTAATTTTTCAAATATAAAAAAAAACAGAGTTTGTACTGATGGTATTTGATATATGTAGGGTGGGTGGGTGGCCACTATCCCACCCTCCAACCCCAACATCATAAACATAAATACGTCAAGTATGATTAATTCAAACGAAGTTACTTATTTGTTACATTTTATTGTAAATATCAATTAATTAAATTATTACTAATGAGTAAAACAATTGACTGATAAAATTATTTTTTTTATAACATTACTACTACAAAACGTATCTAATTAAATTTAGTTTAGTTAGTTTAGTGTATTTCCTTTACAAGTCTTACTAAAAAAATTGATACAAAATAAAATAGATACACTCACAATAACTTCAAAATTTAAATCGCAAGACTTGAAGGCGGAGTTCACAGTGCAGTGTTCTTCCACTCAACCCATTATTCCCTTTAGCTGACGATGAATATCCGCAGACGATTCTTGTCATTTAGGTTATATTTTTGCCATTGATGGCTTCTATTTTTGTTCCAATTTTAAGGAACTACTTTATGTTATGTATGTCAATATGACATTTTAATTTCATTCAAGGTATACCACAAAGTAAACGCCTATGGAATGAAATATTAAAGAAAGGAGATGTTTTTTTTTAAATCAGATTGTCGATTAATACAAACATTTTTAGGCGAGGATAAACCAGAAATTAATTCATCGTATAGAAAAGGTTAATTTTAAATAATTAATAAACAATTGCTATCGATAAAATCACCAATTAATTTTATCGATAGTAATTGTTTATTAATAAGAAGTAACCTTTTCCATACACACATTTCGACAATTGATAGTTTTTAAATTACTATTAATAATTTTGAATTGTATTTGTTAAAAGTAATAAACTGACTCAAATAATAGTTAATTAATTATTAATAAACAATTGCTATCGATGAAAAAAAAACAGTTGACATTTTAATGAGACTTTCTAAAGCGGTCGTTTGAATATATTTACATTTAAATTATTTCATACGGTCTGAGATTTGAAGACAAATTAAAATAATTTAAAAAAAAACTACAGTGTTTCATAATTAAACGGTTGATGGTCCGTTACGCGCCTATTTACATTATTTATTTATAATGCCGGCATAAAGTGTTGAAACGGTTTCACATGTGTGCCGCGCTGCGAAATGCAGTTGGAGAGCGTCCATCTTTTGTTTTTTTTTAAATTGATTTAATGAAGATGCACGAGACAGAGATAGTTTTATAGGAAGTACAATAAACTAATAAATAAATAAATAAAATAATAATAAATAATCCAAGTCGACATTTTTTTTTTGTATACAGGGTGACTGACGAAAAACCTTTGGTGCTGTATCTCGCTTATTTTTTATCCGATTTTAATAAATAAAACATCAAATTAAACCATTTTTAAAAGACTTTAATAGAATCTACACTGTTATTTTTTCTCGCATCCAGGTTTTGACAAAATACGATCAACATTTTTTTTTTTAAATTGCACTGTATATATATTTTTATTGATTCGCAAGGAGATTTTTTTTCTGAATATAAAATTGTAGACAAATTTATCCATACATCAAACTTAAGTCGAGAAATTGAGGATTAAAAAAATAAATAAAAAGTCAAGTATCCATTGTAAACAATATACAGACCCTATTTTAAATGTCAAAAGTGACAGTGACAGCCATTGATACAATACTGCAACGATTTTTAATTATTTCATAATTAAAATGTTGCAATATTTCAAACACTGTACTAGAATTTTGTGCTTCTACAGAAATCGTTTTTCAGTTTTTGAAATCTTGCAACATTTTTATTATGAAATTATTAAAAATCATTGCAGTATTGTACCAATGAATGACACTGTCACTTTTGACATTTGGAATAGGCTCTGTATATTGTTTACTATGGGTATTTGATTTTTAATTTTTTTTTTAATCCTCAATTTCTCGACTTTGGTTTGATGAATGGATAAAATCGTTTACAAATTTAGATTCAGAAAAAAATCTCCTTGCGGATCAGTACAAAATATATATAGTCCAATTTGAAAAAAAAAAGTTGATCGTCTTTTGTCAAAAACTGGATGCAAGAAAAAATATCAGTACAGTTCATTTTAAAAATCATTTAATTTGATGTTTTATTTATTCAAATCGGATCAAAAATAAGCAAGATATGGAGCTGCCCGTTTCTTAGACTCTATTCTATTGCCCCTTTCTATTGTGTGCGGTTGTGGTTGTGTTAAATAATAATTGCCGATGGTTAATAAAAATGTCAGCGCTCCTTCCCTGGCACGCGCTGTACCCTTCGGCCGAATCAGGTAGTCGGTCAGTTTTCTGGGCGAACGTTTTCTAAGGACGGATAGTATATAATTATAATTCGCTTATCTACAGAAAAATGTTTTTTTTTTATTTGGAAACGGGAAATGTTATATCAAAAAAAAAACTTAATGAAGACATTCACTTACGGGACTTATTTAGAAAAGATAAAATGTTATTAAAGTAACAAATCATAGTAGAATAATTTATTTATACACTACATGAAAACTACATGAAAATAACAAATGGATTTTTATATACAAAAAAAAAACTTGTTACACTTTATTTTTTCATCTTTTCAATTAATTTAATTATAAGTCTGTGCCTCAATGTTGTACAATAACACTATTTATAATTCCGTTGGTTCGTTATTTTACATCCAAAGACAAGAGGACGTAACAGCAAGAAAATGAACAGAAGTAATAAAATAAAATTAATTGAAATGAATAATTTTATGCAGATTAATAAAAAATAATCAGAAAATTGAATGGAAGCCGTAGTTGGCTAAAAGATAATTTTTTCTCTTTACTCCAATATCACATATGACATAGTTATTTCCAAAAATAGTGAGTTATAATCATTTTTAAGTTTTATTATAAATTTGTTTCGATGCAAAAAATATTTTCGATGCAGTGAATATGAGAAATTTTAGACGCAACAAATTCTATACATGAAGAAGTTTGCTTACAAACCTCCGAATGTGGGACATAGATGCGCTAATTATTGTATTATTATTCATTCATTAATATCTTTGTTATATATAACACATTTCTCCTTTTCTATATAAACAAAAAACATGCTTTCCCTGTAGATAAGGGAATTATAATTTCATATTATCCGTCCTTAGAAAACGTTAATCCACTACCTGAGACGGCCAAATTTATATTATAAATAAATATATGTAAATTTGGCCGCCTCAGGTAGTGGATTACTTGTCGGTAGGTTATGCCTAACGTGATTTCGGCCTTTGAGAGATTACCGAATTTAGAAAACAAACCCAGATGTTAATTGTAAGTGTATAATCTGGAAATTTCCATTATTTAATTACTTGATATAATATTCCGTTTTAACCGTTCTTCCAAGGGTAAGAGAAGTGCAGGTACGGATAACGCAAAGGTTAGGTAATGCCTAGTCTTACTAATTCGGGAATTTTATTTTAATGACGTTTGTTTATGTACTGATATATGATTACTTGTCCGTAGTTTGCGCCTAACGTGATTTCGGCGTTTTAGAGATTACAGAGTAAATATGAGATTTCGACCGACCTTTTTTTTTCCCTTGCGGTCCTTTACTACCTGCCCCTTCGCCGGTTATAAATCACAATTTCTATTCACTACAATCTGAATAGATTTCCTAATTTATGATACAAAACAAACCATAAACTGCACCCGTTTTTATAACCGCCTGGAGGCATTTTTCGGAGAAACGGTATGTTCGCAGCAAGATACAGCACCAAAGGTTTTTCGTCAGTCATCCTGTATAATTCTCTTAAACAATGAAACAAACCAAGAGTAAATTGTGTTATTCCTATAATTCGCTTGAGTTAAGAATTTGAATAAAAACGACCTAATACTTCATCAAAGATGAACATTACATGATAATGTCATGAATAATAATGAACTAACAATCGATTACTCTTATTACTAACGTAGGTTCAAAAAAAACATTTCACCAAGTGATATATAAGCAATTATAAGAAAATGTTTGTATTGTAAAATCAAGTAGGCCAATTTTTTTGTTTTTTAGAAGTAATGTGAGTGTGTTTGTGTGTGTGTGTGTGAAGAAATACAAGGTTAATTTAATTATCACTTATACAAAACAGTAAGGTAACGGTCGTCACATTTTTTTTTAAACCAATTACTTGATTTTACGATGGTATTTATATTTAGGCATCTATATAAAAAAAAAAAACAATTGAAGGAACGATGCGTGTTTGTTTTTTTACGTTTTATAAAAAAAACACGCATCGTTCCTTCAATTTTTTTTTATATAGATGAAAGCAATAACCTGTATTCTTTTGTTTTTTTATTATTATTATTTATTGAAATTGCTTCCACTTAACAACGCTCGACGTTCTAAACGTGGCGTAACACAGTCGAATAAATCGACGCGAAATCATTGAACGGTAAATACAGTAAACTTTCCACTCCACTTGTTCCGTGTGTATCGAAATCTGAGTTAATTACGACACTAATAAAACACTTCGCACTTTATTAGTTTTCATTCCTGTCGTATTTTATTGCCTATTGTTCGTACGTTCACGCGCTTAATGTAACTTCCATTGTTCGCTGGCTAATTAATCAAGAAGAATTTATACGGATATATGTATATAATGCTAGATATTATTGTTTGGTGAAAGAAATAAGTATTGAAATGAAAGAAAAAAAAATGGGTATTTGTGTTGGCGAATGAAGTCAAGGAGACAACTGCACCGTCTGAATCAGCGATTCAGCAGGCGTCACGCTTGAAGGGAACGGTCGTTTCTATGTCTGTATATATGTGTATGTATGTATTATATGTATATGTGTGTGTGTGCGGGGGGCTCAACAAGGGGGAGAGAAGGAAGGCGCGCACTGCAGTCACTGACCTCTATTGGTTGAGCCACATTGCGTGATCACATAAAACGCCGATCGAAAACCCGTGGAAAAACCGTTTTTCCTCCCGGTGATCGAGAGGTCGTTTAGAGGGCGAACGATCCCTTCAAACGCGCACAATTAGAGAAATAGTTAATGGTGATTTAAAGAAGATTAGGAATAAATGCACCGTCGCGCACTTGCGAAGGAGAAATCGGCCTGAATTATCATTTTAACATGATTATCATTAACACACCAAGCACTTTCACATGATTTTCATTAAACAAACGAAACGAAATAAAAAAAAAAACAAAAGGCGGAAAATGAGGGAAGCGCGCGTAATGGAATAACAACCTCCACATCCAATTCATCCATCCGTTCGTTCCGAGGGGGATTCGTCCACGTCGCGCACTCAATTCACACACTCCTCGTCGACACAAAGAACAACGCGCCACGCAGTACTACTACGAACGACGTACACCACCTCTTTAACGACGGGGCGATCAGCACTTACCAATAAAATAAAACAAAAACGATTAAACACCGTTAACTCCTATCTTAATCCATGTATATTGGGGAACTGAACTGTGGCACTTTTTTTTGTGGAATGTCCTTGAAACGGCGCGGAGAGCGCAACGTGTCCGCACACTAACACTGCGCACAAAAGACTGCCGCGTCGCAGTGAGGCGGGAGCGAACGCCGAACGCCACCAGAACCAGTCGACGGACTCGACCGACGACGAGTTGAGTCCGCGCTCACAGTTTAGTCTCCACTCGTCCTCCGTTCATCGCCGTTCAACCAGCAACAAGTGATACATACGCAAACGAAATGTAATTCTTCGGTGACTCATTCCCGCATTAGAAATTAATTAATTTCCGCTTACGACGACAAACTTTCTTCTTCGGCGCTCGTCCGCTCGAGTAACTCCCGATTTACAAGAACGCTAATTAACCGACCACGATTCATCATTACAGAACAACTTCCACGCTTTAAAATTCTATTACAATCGATTACTCAAAACCGAACAATTACATTGCAATTTGCGCAACGGCAAGTTTAACATTGCTCTCTAACAAAGCACCTAATACGGCGCATTCGACCTGAATATTTCTCTACGGTAATTAAATTTATAATTACACAAAACACAATAACAAAAATAATTATAATTAATATTAATTAATTAAAATATTAACGTTCTTACAATCAAAATTGATCAATTAAATTAACTCAAAAATATAAAGTACAATATATATATATATATAAAGTTACTCTCAAACATCTTGATGTAACATATTAATTACTCAGAATTGATGTGCAACATTTTCAGAAACTAAACTATAGGAAGGTCAATGCTATTTCGGTTAGCAATCATCGAAATGTATCCCTCAAGGCCGCCCGAATGAATTTCCACCGTGGCAAAATACAAAAAAAAACACATTGTTGTTCGCGTGAATCGACCTAAAAATAGACATTTAATGGGATGACCGCTCGGAAAGCACTTGTGTAACACGAACACATACAATAATAAAAAAAACAGCTCGTTGATTCCGACAGGCATTAATTTACCGCGACGGCACTCATTACCGGTAAAACAATCATGAGGAATTCGAATCGGTTTTATTATTATTATTTTTTGATGAATCGCCTTATTTGCGCGCGCGCCGCCATCATTGTTTCCGCGAGAGTGAAACACGTGAGCGTGTACGAATTCTTGTGAACTTATAATGAGCGTCGAGTTTTTTTCTTCTTCGGCGATCCCGTCGCCATTGTTGTGCGCGCAAACAAAGACCGCCGTTGAGTCACACCGAACGAATGAATAGGCGATTCGAAATTCCAGTTCTTTTGCGATACGATACGATAATTTATGTGTTCCTTTTTTTTTGTGGCTCATTAAACCGTCACAGATGTTGCAACATGTTTTTTCCTTTATTATTTAGTGGAAACATGATTTCTCAAGGTCATTTTAAAGTCAAAGAATTTATACGCGGGAATTCAACTCGTTTGTTTTTTTTTTTTTTCTTCTTTCGGATATATTAGAAAATGTAAATTATGTTGACGCCTGATAACCGACGTTTACTACAGATAAACACCGGCTTGAAAAAAAGTAGTTTTTGGAAATGTTTATCTTATCAATTCCGACGCACGGAGCGGCGAATTAATGATTCGAACAAACACTCAATAATTGAAGTAAGTAATAGTTATTTAAAGTACAAGTGTAAAAAGTGATGCTTTAAAAAAACTCGCTCGTGTTTTTAAACGCCAGTTCGTGCAATAAAGAAACTTTTTACACGTGTGCCTTACAAAATTTTATCTTCGATCGTAAAGGATTTCAAAGAATATATTCTTATGAGTAATATTTTAATGTCATTTCAATAATTCAATTAATGAAAACATATTTTACCCGCAGTGCACTAATGAAAGCGTTACTTAGCAACCAGTAAACAAGTTTCACAAATGTCGGCCTCCATTATTATTCATGGAAAAATGTTCGCTTTATTGTAATCGCTTCGACTTGCATTAAATGAAATTTTCGGAGTTCTTAAATCTGCCATTTCGTTTGTATTATATATTTTATTTATAGTTTATTAGTTATTTGTATCAATTAATAAAAAATTAAGTTTTTCGTCGAATATTTGTACTATTCATTCATCTGTCAAATTTGACATTTCTGTGCAATAAAACAGTTTGACATTACCGTGCAATAAAAACGTAAAAAAGCACTAGTGCTTTAAAAAGCCACTTTTACAATGAAAAATGATGCAAAAAGCGTCTACTTTCTGCACGATCATAGATAAATAATTAAATGATATGCGTGAGAGAGAGAGAGGGAGAAATTTTAAATCGAAACAGTCTACTCATCCACCCTCCTACGCTAACACCGCGGGGGACAATGGCATCGTTCCTGCGTCCCTAATACAAACACACACAGGGGTCTTTAAGCGCTCAAGGTGACCTTGACAACGACGAAGGGTCCTAGTATATATGTATATATGTATGTGTGTGTGCGACAAGAAAACACCACACCACACCTTGACGCCCTTTGTTAGGCAAATCGCATTCCTACCCACCCCCCTCGCTCTACCCCCCGACTGCGGATACCGGAGGATGAATTACCGTAATCGCTCGCCCAGAAACAGGAAGGCGCAATTTCTTTAATGGCGCATTTAATCCGACGTTCGAAAGTGAAAATAATCTATCATTATTTACGAAAACAACAAAAAATACACCTTAATAACACCGCATATAGAAAGAAAGGAATTTGCGTAGCTCAGTAATTTAATTACCAACTGTTATATATTCTATTACCTACAAAAAAATCGAAATAATGTAAACCCTCCGTTATAATCCCTTATTGGACTAATTACTCCCTGGTTTTTCCCTATAATCTTTTTTCTGTATATATCCGCACTAATAGTTTTAAGAATTTAGTTTGTTATTGATAATGTTCACCTTCTGCACGAAATGTACATCTAACACTTAAATAAACAAGTGAAGTAAGGAATAAAACTGTGTATTATTTTCATTTGTTATATAATAGCTAATATTTAAATAAATTGTGTTATAATATATGTATTATAACCCATAATTAAATTAATGGATTACGCGCAATAATCTTAATATTGAATTACTTTATATTTATCGATTTATTTAATTAAATTTATGTTTAATATATTTAAGAATTTCATTTGAAAAACCCTCGTTCGTGATGTAGTAAGTAGAGGGTGGGATAGAGGCCACCCACCCACCCTACATATACAATTTAATTCCCATCAAAACACTGTTTTTGTATCAGCAATCAAAAGTAAAATTTTTGTTAGTGTTGTTCGAAACTAGTAAATAAATTTTAACTGACCTTTACAATTTATTTGTAATGTAAGTGGATGACCACTAACTCAAAATCTAATCAGGTATTGATAGGCGATGATTTTATTTATTTATACATTAATTATCACAGTAAATAAATTTTAAATATTAAAATAATGTAATTGAAGATTGAATTAGAAGCCACCCACTTTAAAAATGTAATTTCCTCCGTATTAAAATCATAATTTTTAATTAATTTTTTTATTAACTCTAATTTGATGTTATTGTTAAGCAAAACTAAACGAGGGTTGTTGTTGAAATAAATATGTATATGTAGGGTGGGTGGGTGGCCTCGAACCCACAATCCAATCTGATACGATTGATTACGATGTTAAATTATATTGACCAAAATTAACACTGATTAATTTATGTTAACATTTTTAGAAACTTTATTTAAAAAACCCTGGCTTGTGTTGAAGGAATTGGAGGGTGGGATAGTGGCCACCCACCCAACCTACATATACAAATAAATTCCCATCAAAACACTGTTTTTTTTTCAATCAGCAATCAACAATAAAATTCTTGTTTGTGTTGCTAAAAACTCAACAAAAAATTGTAACTAAAGTAATAGTTTATTTGTAACATAAGTGGGTGGTCATAATGTAACAAATTAATTATAAGCGGTGGTTTTATTAATTTAAACATTAATTATCAACACCAGTTTATGTAATTCATATCTTTAATAAATAAATATTTAATATTATAACCCAATAAAGAATTATTTGTTTTTGAGGGGTGAATTAAAAGACACCCACTTTATAAAAAATGTAATTTCCTTCGTATTAAAATCATGATTTTTAATTAATTTTTTTAATTAACTCTATTCTTTGATGTTGGTGTTCCGCAAAACCAAACGAGGGTTGTAGTTGAAGTAAATATGTATATGTAGGGTGGGTGGGTGGCCTCGGATCCACCGATCCGAGGACACCCACCCACCCTACATATACAATTTAATTCCTATCAAAACACTGTTTTTTTCAATCAGCAAACAATAATAAAATCCTTGTTTGTGTTGCTAGAAGCTCAGCAAAAAATTCCAACTAAAGTAATAGTTTATTTGTAGCACAAGTGGGTGACCATAATGTAATAAATTAATAATAGACAGTGCTTTTATTTCTTTAAACATTAATTATCAACACCACCTTGTGTTATTTCATATTTTTAATAAATAGATATTTTATAGTTGATGCTTGAAGCCATTACTTTGTGATACATTTTGAAAATTAGGACGATAAATAAAATTCACTTTGTTGTTATCACACACGGTGTGAATAGATATTTAATATTATAAACCTATATACAATTATAGTTATTGGTGGCTAAATTAAAAGCCACCCACTTTAAAAATGTAATTTTCTCTGTACCAAAATCATGATTTTTAATTTAATATTTTTTATCAACTTCATTCTTTGATGTTTGTGTTACTAAAAACTAAGGAGGGTTGTAATAAAAATAAATGTATATATGTAGGGTGGGTGGGTGGCCTCGGACCCACAATCCAATCATTTGATTACAAGCAAGAGTTTTAAAGTGGATTTAATTTATATTCATCAAAATCAGCACAATTTTTTATGTTAATCTATTAAGAAATACTATTTAAGAAATCTACGTTCGTGTTATTGTTATTGGAGGTTAAATAGAGGCCACCCACCCACCCTACATATATCATTTTATTCCCATCAAAACACTGTTTTTCAATTCGCAATCAAAAGTAAAATATTTGTTTGTGTTGCTTGAAACTATTCAAGAAATTTTAACTGAAGTAATAATAAAGTAAAATCAATAAACCAATGAATCAATTTATTTATAGCCTGAGTGGGTGACCACCAACTCAAAACTTAATCAGATATTGATAGGCAAGGATTTTACTTATTTACACATCAATTATCATAATAAATAGAATTTAAACATTAAAGTAATGTAATTAAAGAATTACAAGTCACCCACTTTAAACATGTAATTTCCTACGTACTAAAATCATGATTTTTAATTTAAGAAAAAATTATTAACTCTATTCTTTGATGTTGGTGTTCCGCAAAACCAAACGAGGGTTGTAGTTGAAGTAAATATGTATATGTAGGGTGGGTGGGTGGTCTCGGACCCACAATCCAATCAATGGATTACGCGCAAGGGTTTTAATGTTGAATTGATTTATATTTAATCAAATTAACACAGATTACTTTATGTTAACTTTTTTGAAAACTTTATTAAAAAAACCTTGGCTTGTGTTCAAGGAATTGGAGGGTGGGATAGTGGCCACCCACCCACCCTACATATACAAATTAATTCCCACCAAAACACTGTTTTTTTCAATCAGCAATTAATAATAAAAACCTTGTTTGGGTTGCTGGAAGCTCAACAAAAAATTGTAACTAAAGTAATTGTTTATTTGTAGCATAAGTGGGTGGCCATAATGTAACAAATTAATAATAGGCGGTGGTTTTATTGATTTAAACATTAATTATCAACACTAGCATGTGTTAATTCATATTTTTAATAAATACATATTTAAAATTATAACCCTTAATAAAATTGTAGTTATTGGAGGGTGAATTACAAGCCACCCACTTTAAAAATGTAATTTTCTCTGTAACAAAATCATGATTTTTAATTTAATATTTTTTATCAACTTCATTCTTTGATGTTTGTGTTACTAAAAACTAACGAGGGTTGTAATGAAAATAAATGTATATATGTAGGGTGGGTGTGTGGCCTCTATCCCACAATCAAATCAATTGATCACAGCAAGGGTTTTAATGTGGATTTAATTTATATTCATCAAAATCAACACTATTTTCTATGTTAATCTATTAAGAAATACTATTTAAGAAATCTACGTTCGTGTTGTTGTTATTGGAGGTTAAATAGAGGCCACCCACCCACCCTACATATACAATTTAATTCCCATCAAAACAATGTTTCTTGATCCGTAATCAAAAGTAAAATATTTGTTTGTGTTACTTGAAAACTAATCAAGAAATTTTAACTGAAGTAATAATAAAGTAAAATCAATAAACCAATGAATCAATTTATTTATAGCCTGAGTGGGTGGCCACCAACTCAAAACTTATCAGATATTGATAGGCGAAGATTTTATTTATTTATACGTCAATTATAATAATAAATAGTATTTAAATATTAAAATAATGTAATTAAAGAGTAAATTACAAGTCACCCACTTTAAAAATGTAATTTTTTTTGAAATTGGTGTTCCACAAAACTAAACGAGAGTTGTAGCTGAAGTAAATATGTATATGTAGGGTGGGTGGGTGGCCTCGGACCCACAAGCCCAATTATTGGATTACCCGCGAGGGTTTTAATGTTCAATTAATTGATATTTAATCAAATCAAAACAGATTAATTTATGTTAACATTTTAAGAAGCTTTATTTAAAAACCCTGGCTTGTGTTAAAGTAATCGGAGGGTGGGATAGTGGCCACCCACCCACCCTACATATACAAATGAATTCCCATCAAAACACTGTTTTTTTTCAATCAGCAATTAATAATAAAATCCTTGTTTGGGTTGCTGGAAGCTCAACAAAAAATTGTAACTAAAGTAATTGTTTATTTGTAGCATAAATGGGTGGCCATAATGTAACAAATTAATTATAGGACGTGGTTTTGTTGATTTAAACATTAATTATCAACACCAGTTTATGTAATTCATATCTTTAATAAATAAATATTTAATATTATAACCCTATAAAGAATTATTGTTATTGGGAGGTGAATTAAAAGGCACCCACTTTATAAAAAAATATAATTTCCTTCGTATGAAAATCATGATTTTTAATTAATTTTTTTATTAACTCTAGTATTTGATGTTATTGTTATTCAAAACTAACAGAGGGTTGTAGTTGCAGTAAATATGTATATATGTAGGGTGGGTGGGTGAATCGGATTACGCGCAAGGGTTTTAATGTTGAATTGATTTATATTTAATCAAATTAACACAGATTACTTTATGTTTAATTTTTTGAAAACTTTATTAAAAAAAACCTTGGCTTGTGTTCAAGGAATTGGAGGGTGGGATAGTGGACACCCACCGACCCAACATATACATTGAATTTTGTACCAAAAATCTATTGCTTGACTTTTTGAAAACATAACTTCTAAATCTGCTGATGTGTTTTTGGAAAAATAAAACTAGTGACAGTGACTGAAGTAACTTTATATATGTAGGGTGGGTGGGTGGCCACTATCACACCCTTCAATCACTAAAACATTACCCTCGATTTACCTATTTTTTTTTTTAAATCATAAACAGTCTTACTCAATAATAATTATTTAATTAGAGTAAAGAATTTACTTTCATGAGATCTAGTTTAAATACCAATGATTGAAGGGTGGGACAGTGGCCACCCACCCACTCTACATATACAATGAAACTTATACTAAAAATATATTGTGTCATTTTGTGACAACATATCTACTAACTCTTCTGATGAGTTTTTAGAAAAATAAAATTAGTAACTGTGACTAAAGTAAAACTGTATAATTATTAGTGAATTTTCTACAACGTAAAGGACTTATATATTTTTATTATTATATATCAATGATTAGAGGATAGGATAATTAATATCCACCCATTTTATATGTATATTGAAATGTACACCATAAGCCTTTTGTTTTATTTTTTAACATTTACACTGATTTTTAGAGAATTTAAGCAAGTGAGAATGATTAAAGTAAAACTTTATATGTAGTGTGGGTGGGTGGCCTCTAACCCACCCTCCAATTAGTAAAAAAACGCCCGTGATTTACTAAATACTTTTTTAAATACAAACAAATTTATTCTACTATAATTACGTAATTATTTCAGTATACACAATTCTAATTTTTCTAAACACTACTTTATGGATTGTGGAATGGGTGGAATAGTGGACACCCCTACACCACTATTCCACCCTACATGTAGATTAAAATTTACACTAAAAATCTATTGTTTTAGTTTTTGATAACATATCTTCTAGCTGTGCTGATGGTTTTTTGGAAAAATAAAAGTAGTGACAGTGACTGTAGTAAAACTGTCTATGTAGGGTGGATGGGTGGCCTCTAACCACCCTTCAACCAGTAAAACATTAGCCTCGATTTACCTGAAATGTCTTTAAATATAAACAGTTTCATTTTATAATAATTATTTAATTAGGTCCAAGAATTTACCTTTCGAAATGTGGCATTTGTGGTATTTTCTAAAATTGTATTGTTATGATTTATTTGAAAATTTTAAAATATACCCTATTATGAGAACGATGTGGGGAATAGAAAATTCTAATTAAACGTTTCGATTTAATTGATGGTTTTCAAGGTGATTCAATTAAACTAATTTTTCCAACTCGTTTAGGCAGAATAAAAGTTGTGGATTTTTATAATCTATACTGAATTGATTAGTTAATATGTTTCGTTAATTCGAGAAATCTATTTTGTTTGTCATTTCAAAAATTTAAAGTGCTAATAAAATTTCTCAATTTCTCAATAGGTTGAACGGTGTATTGTAGAAGGAAATATTCCAAGAATCGCAAACCTTAGTCCCTTTTTCCATTTCTAAAAATGTTGAATAGTGTCCCAAACATTACAATACGAGGAAAAGTAGTTTTTATTAGCATACAATTACCGAAGCCATTGTCGTAAACACGTGCATTACACCGCACACCATCAATTTACCTTTAAACCCCCTCTGAATCTCGTCCCTCATCCATCATCCTCAAATCCCAGGTTACTCAAGGCCCAATTCCGAAATGTCACGACCCGGTGTCCCGACGGTGTACGTTGACCTCGAACAGACACTCACACACACATACACTCGTAAAAAAAACTCAAACGGTTGTTTGTTGAGTGTGCGACGCATTGGGAAGGGCAAAGAGGGGATCGATGATCGCTCCGGAAAGTCTAGAGTGCCGAAATAAATTTGCGTGCGCCAAAATTAGCGGCGCACACAACAAACCCGAGAGAGAGAGCATAAATTCGCGGAATAAATAAATAAATTGGAACACGTGCGTATGTATATAATGTGCGCCCTGGCAAATTTCCCATGTTGCCTCTTTACACTCAATAAACAATTCATAATGAGGAGGCACGAATTTAAATATAGCAGGCCGAGCGCGCGTGAATGTATATATCTATGTGCACTGGCCCACATTTACCAAAATATATATATATATACATACGCTTTTTCATGCTGTGGGGGACCGGGTTCATAAACCTTACATCAAATAATAATAAAACTTTACGTAAAACCATAAAATCGGTAAAATGGCGACCGAACGTCTACGGAATCAAAACGGGAACAACGCGCGCGCTCGCAGAGGTCATTCCAATGTCAAGCGTTCATTCCTTCATCATACCGATCCACAATTCCACAATAAAAAAAAAAAAACAAACGTTAAACCGTTCCCCGTAACAAGACCGATAAGGGGATATTAAAAAAAAGTATTCATTCAATGAACCGAGACGGTCCAAGGTCACGCGGACGATCCAATTCCAGAAATAGACGGGCGTAATCGATTTCCAATGAAAAACAGGCGATAAATTTAGAGTTTCATAATAATAAAAACATGTATGTATAATAATGTCCTGACGTGCTGATGCAACCAACGAAGACGAAGGAATTATGTTTTTTTTTTGTTTTCAAATTCGCTTATCAATACCCGTTAGGTCGTTATCGAAAAATTATGTTTGCGCATGGAAATTGTTGTTATGATGATGATGAATTGCTCGACGTGATGAATCGGCGTTGTTTTTTTTTATCTAACGAAGCCATAACACATTATCTACTATTTTTTGTACACTAATCATAATTAAAATGACGAATCAATACAATTAAAAACAATTGAATTTATAGAGCAAATAAATAGTGCCTTCTTATTATATAAGCATGTTTAACAATTATCCGTCGACTTGGTTATTAAATAAAGTGTACATTTACATATTTTTTTTACATGACCTTCATTTGACCTTCAAGTTTAAATATGGTGGAGTAGCACTTAATAAAGTGCTGATGCGTTATTATTGTTTTGTAGCCTATATCGAAAGGTAAATGGCATTTTTGATAATATATATATATATATATATATATTATTGTTTTGCGCCATCATCAGGTAGATTACATTAGTATTATCAACTTATTGTTCATCAACATGATGGAATAATTGAATACTTTAAGATTCTTAATATTATTATAACAATTAATCTCTTAATTTAAGTTTACGTTTTTTTATTTCCTATAAAGATATTACATTTTTATTAATCATCAAACATTTCATTGATTGTTTCCGTTCGGTTTATTAATAATTACATCGAGTTTCAGACCCGTCCACCTTTAGCGTCTGCAAAAGTTCGGAGTTATGTTTTATTACAGTTGGGAACTACTTCTCGAGCATTCTTCGGGAAACAGGTTCAAACTTTCACATTAACGGAAAACTTTTCCCGGCGACCGCTTCCGCTCAATAATAGAGTTTGCGGTCGTATTAATCACGACGCAAACCGATAATTTATTATAACGCGACTATCCCGGACTGCCAGGAATTAATTACGAATGGTAAATATATACAGCGTGTGCAGAAAGAAAAAGAGAGGGAGAAATGTATCGATTAACAGGAGGAAGTAATTTTACGTGTCTATTTTGTTGTAATCAACGGATTTGTAATTATAAATATTAGATTGGTTCATAATGAGTTTGGCACTTTTTTCACTTAGTAATTTCAATTGTTTTTGGTAAAATAAATCAATTTTAGTAAGGTTTTTAAATTTTTGACTGAGTGAGTTACGTGAAGATGATAATAACTTGGTTAATACACTTAGAAACCTTTCTGTGCCAATAAAAGGATTAATTAAGCACTTGGTTATGTTTCACTATCTTGTTTTTGCCTTTAAAGTAATGAAGATGGGTTTTAATAATTGTTTTTAATTGTTTTGAGACACCCTGTAAAACTGTATAAATTTTGTTGATCTTATGTATTATTGGATTTTCCTATTGATATCAAAGACCTTTATATAATACTGTATCAAAACAATTTACACTTGTATAATAAATTACAATTACGTTACAATAATAAAAAGTGCGTTGATGGTAAACGAGAACATCTGGAGTGCGCTGGAACGCGCAACGACAGGTTCCGCCCGTATTATTACAACATACCCCTGCGGCAGTCGCTTGATGTTGAGGGGAAAGGGAAGGGGACCGAGAGGAGGAGGCAAACGCCAGAATTAGGCCGTGTTTAACTCAACTACCATCGAAAACAAAACACGACGCGCTGAAGACATTACGCGAGGACAAACATCTGCGGGCGAATACAGCAGCAGCAGCAGAAACAGCAGCCGATCGCATCTGCAGCAATCAATATAATGGCTGTGACCTCGGGGAGCTTGCATGCGCGGAATGGCGGCCACATATACATACATACACACATACGCACGCATTTATTGTATATATACATGTATAACAATTGCCGGTCAGGATTTACCTCCTCTACAAACAACCAGACCAGAAATGGAATCGCCGTGTCCGTAATGGATTTTGTTTTTTCCCTCTTCGGCAATTTTTTTTTTCTTCTTGCCTCCTTATTTTGTATTTCGTTCGGTGCGGTGCGGTGGGTGGCACTCTCTCGTGCTGCACAGCTGCCTGCCGGTCGTAAAAATATCAAATACTAGTCCGTGCGAAGCGCAGATGTCGGCCTACTCTATCTCACCGCGTTTATCTCGTTATTAACTAAACTGGTTTTTATGGCCACGCGAGTTTCGCAACTGTTTTCCTAGCCCCCCTTGTACAACGTCGACTTGCAGCAAATTAAATACGTGAAATGTTTCAATGCGGAGATCGGGACTTTCTCATTCTATTATTGCGTGGAAGGAAGGAAGGAAGGAAGGAAAGTCTCTTGTTGGTCAAGTTGAAAATAAAGAAAAAAACATAGATAAAAAAGATCAACGTGTTTGATCAATTTTGTAATACCTAAGCATTTTCATGTAATTTAATTCTGGTTTTAATAGTATGTTCTCTTTGTTTCAGGTAAGAAACTCCTCTACGAAAGAAATCAGTCTTTAACAACTAGAGTTGAGATTAACCTAATTAAGGTAGGAAGTGAAGGATCACCATACAAACTCGTCTAATATCATAAATATTATCCAAATAATAAAAGCTTCCAATTTTAAGCTAGTCGAATTTGACTAAATTAAGTGTTTTCTAAAATTAACCTAATCTACGGATTATTTATACACTAGAAAAATTTATTTGGACTTTGACGTTATAAAATGACTCAAAACTCAAAGGTTTTAAGGAAAACTGTCTTTTATCCTGTGTTTATTTGTTGTTAAAACATAGGTTATAGGTTAAATATGATCCTAGTGAGGTGTGTTAGCCTCTCGTTTACTACGACCTAATATATCTATTGTTCTACCCTTAATCAATCACTTCCCAAGCAGTCCCACGTCCTCCATAAACACACTTCTTCGTAGGATAATCGGTCGCTGCCGAAGTGTGAAAGAAGCTTGTGAAGAATCGCGACACAAGTGCATAATTTTTGCTCGGCTTAAAACATCGTGAATTTTTCAATTTAGTATAAGTATGGATTACCACTTAGTAACGGTCGCAACCATTCTCTTTACTGTCGTTTATCTTTAAGCAAAACTACAAAGAATCGAACATCCAAATGATAAAGAACTAACATTTTTAAAGTACATTCTCACAACAAACCTCTTCATTCTATTAGGCGATAGATTTTTAGAGATTCAGCATTAGCAAATGTTAACAGTTAAAACTTATTGCTTAACCATAAGAGAACGTTATGGTTACGAATTCATTTAGACTATCTCTAGAAATCACCATTTTCCAAGTAATGAACTTTAATGGATTAACATAAAACTCATCAAAACTTATATCTAAATGATAACTACCAACCTTAGAAGCTAATAATTATTGAATTAATCAGTCAATTTGGTTATATATTGGGTTAAAGGTAAACCACCCATCTTACGTATAGTCTGTCCGTTGGATCTTCCGTCGTACGTCACAAACTATCGCTTCAAAAAACGACGAAAGTTTTATAGTGCGTTCTTTTTCTAACGCATTTGGATTACTTTATCAGACTGAATGTTTTTGTGTCGTTTCTCGAAGCGATATTTTCTGACGTAGGACGGAAGATCCAACGGATGGACTATATACATATATTTTTTATCTACGATCGTACAGAAAATAGAAGCTTTTTGCATCATTATTCATTGTAAAAGTGGCTTTTTAAAGCAGTAGTGCTTTTTTACGTTTTTATTGCACAGAAATGTCAGATGAATATATTATAGCACAAATTTTCGACGAAAAACTTAATTTTTAATTAATTGATACAAATAACTAATAAACTATAAATAAAATATATAATACAAACCAAATGGCAGATTTAAGAACTCTGAAGATTTCATTTAATGCAAGTCGAAACGATTACAATAAAGCGAACATTTTTTCCATAAATAATAATGGCGGCCGACATTTGTACAACTTGTTTACTGGTTTCTAAGTAACGCTTTCATTAGTGCACTGCGGGTAAAATATGTTTTCATTAATAGAATTATTGAAATGACATTAAAACATTACTCATAAGAATATATTCTTTGAAATCCTTTACGATCGAAGATAAAATTTTGTAAGGCACACGTGTAAAAAGTTTCTTTATTGCACTCCTGGCTTTAAAAAACTCGCTCGTTCCTCGCTCGTGTTTTTAAACGCCAGTTCGTGCAATAAAGTATCACTTTTTACACTTGTACCTTAAATAACTATTTATTTATTATTTAATAATGACAATTTCCTGTGTATTTTTAAAAGCGATTAGGTAAAAAACGTTAAATTGTATGTGATAATGTTTTTTTATTCTAAATATGTTTTTATTTAATTTATTAATAATCTTTATTGTGTAATTTATATTGAGAATCAATTAATACACATGATATTCACAACGCGCATGCCAATTATTCGGAATCGGCGACCGGTAAATTCCAAAGACTTCATTCATAACACGTGAATAACAAACATGTTTTTGCGTGCATTCCGATGCAGAAATGTAAATTACCGGAGCGCGCATACCTCTTACTTACTTTTTCCTTTTTGCAAATCAAATATCGGCGTCGCTGTCGTTTTCTAACAATCGCGATTGCGATTTACGATGGCCTTCGTTTCTAATGACTTCATCAGCAAAATACAATGAATTATTGAAAAAGAACAAATTTATAGTCAAATTACGGAAATTGTGCAATAAGTTAACAAACTTATTATTACACTGAATTGAAAAATTTAATTTAGTGTAAGTATAGATTATTACGTATTTATATATATATATATACATCTTTATTGACAAATATGTACATTATTTAAATAATAAATAAATGATGAATGAGGTGTTATTATGTTAATCTGTCAAAAGGCTATCGACCAGAGGTCTTTCTGCCTTTACGTATTTATTAAACTTAATTTTTGGATTTTCTAAACAAATCAATATAAAATTATTTACAATGAAGAAGGAGACACGATCTACCACTTTCTAATAATAAAGAGGTAAAACAAAGTAATACTGTCTCCTTCTTTATTATATTCAAGATGGTATCACAAATTATTGTCTTTTTATAATTTTTCATTTAAATTCACATTGTTTCACTTTGTTTTCAACTGTTTTAGAGAAATTGTTGTTGTAAATTCAAATATTGTCAAAACTTTCATTGGAAGCATTCTTTTTGTGGAACAATTAATAAAAATGTTTTTTCATTTAAGTGTTGTAGTTGTTTTGCTTTCATTATTTTCATTGTGGGCGTCTGACTGGCTTAATTAAGTACATCGTGCGCGTATTGTTCAGTGTTATCACGTTGTTGTATTTACTTATTTTCGTGTGGGTGTTAAAGTGCACGTCGACAATGAGAGCGCGATAAGATTGTTCACGTGAATCATTTTCCTTTTTCAAATATTAAATTTTAATACCGACGTCGTCGGTTTCCCACAACAAACCTTGAATCCACGGCGATAATTGACATCGTTTCGATACGACGCATATTGGTGATATCAGCCGCAATTAAGATATGACCTCATTCCGACTGGTAACCTATGTAGAACGCCTTGATTCAGTTGTTTTTGATATGCGCGAGTCTTTTACTACGATAAAAATTAAAATTAAAAAAAAAAGAGTAACGCTTTTACGTACGTATCCTTGATTTTATGTTGATTGTTGATTATGTTATCGGTCGTTATTATAATTGCAAAGTTGAATTATTTTATTGACATTTTCATTATTAATTTATATATAAAATTAATACAATAATTAAAATAACAATTGTAATCTTGAAAGTAGGTGTTCATTTCGTAATACATGTTTAATTATTAAAATAAAACAAGTAAGTTTTATTATTACCTTTAATTTTTCTGTAGTGACTAGTTTTGATAATATGATAGTCAAATTAGGAGTAGCAGAACAAGTATCGATTAATATGATAGTCATTATCCAACTTATTTTCAAAATATAAACAGATTATTCAAAGAAGGTCATAAATATAATGACCTTTTAAATATAAAAAAAAAAAAATTAAATTGTATTTAAAATCAATAAAACTGTACTGACGAGATCGAGAGATCGAAACACGTGTCTGCAAAAAATAGTTTTTTTGTTTTTTCATTGCTTTAAATCAATAAAATTTAATGAAGCATTTGCAACATGTTTAATACGTTAGTGAAATTCTATCTAACCACCACGACGACCACCATCTCACCTCACCATCATCACTTTTGAAAGGAAATCCAGTTTTGATTACAGACCGCATCTCATCTGTGATTTCCGCGCGAGCTCGTCAATAGAAAGCGCCGATGGGAAACTCCACCTCCTCTTCACAAAGGAACTATATTTTCACCAGGCCTTACGGTGATCTCTCTCCGATCCGATCAAATTAAACCCGATACGATCATTATAACCCTCCCCCCCCGTGTCTCCTCTCCTCTATAATTTTCTCCGTTCTCGTGGCGATTAATTAATTAATTAATGCGCGCCCACTGATCCGCACGAACCCATTGACCTTGTACGGTCTTCTGCATTAATTGAATTCCACTTGCCGGAATTGAGGAGGAGAAGGAGGAAGGAGAAAAGGGTCGCGACGACCCTTCGGAATCGATTCGACACTCTGGAGAATCTGCATCGCTTAGTAATTTCCTCCTTCGGATGGAGGAGACAGTCGGCAATTATGTAATTTATGTAGTCTGTGTGTGTGTGTGTCAGTAGGTGTCGTAATTTAGCGAGGAGAGCCCCCGAGGCTGCACGATTTTTGCTCTCCTCTACGAGTGAGCGATTTAATGGCGTCATCTCTCGTTTCCTTCGTGATTCAGACAAAATGGCTGTTGCAGTAATAGCCTTGCGGATGAATACGATCCTCTCAGATCGGTGATGAGCAATGGTTTTGTTGTTTTCTTTTAATACAATTGCTGGAAGTCTACATTGTTGCTTTTATAAGCATTCAAAGTTATTTAAAACATTATTCTTTATAACTTTGCTCTTCTTGCTTATAATACATTTACAAAAGAATGAAACACGTACACAAATTTAGACAGCAAGAATCACGGGCGGAGTTCACTGGTTTCCAGTGTTCTTCCACTCAGACCCACATCCATCCACTGAAAGCTTCTGACTTCTTTATTTCGAATATATTGGAGCAAATATACTATTTTGTCCCTTTTTAAGAAATGTATTTGACATTAGTATGCCATTGTGACATAAATCTATTATAACATAGAAATAAGTTTAATTGCAAATTAAAGAAATTGGTTAATTACTAAAAATTGACCTTCCACTCTAACCTAGATGACCTATTCTATTCTGGAGGATACAGCGTGTCCTAATAGAAATATTATATTTCTTTAGCTTCCTGTGTGAACAGACCCAGAGCGAATGACCTTAGTTGTCGAAGCGCCCTATAAAACCAAACATCATCTGAACGGAACGAATCAATGGAATCATGGATTGATGAGGCTGTTACTTGTTGAAACTCCACACTAATCAGTATTTTATTTCAGTGATATCAATGGAATCAATAGGTAGTCTGGCTTTAAGAATTTTAGTCGCTATGGAGCGTTTGTCTACAGCGGACCGCGTGTTGTGCGTGCAAAACTTTTACCAAAATTGTGATTCGCGGACTGTACCAGAAGTTTTCTCCTCTTAAATGAGGCACCAAACATACCTCTCTTTCGAAAATAGCTGAAAAAGTTTGAAGAGACCAGTACAACATTAGAAACCAAAATGCTTCGACAAGATCATAAAAATAGGCAGAAAACGTAAATAGTATCAACACTAAACAATAATCTTTCATATTAATTAATAGTGAGAAAATTAAATTTTCTGTATGAGCATTTCTGCACTTATGTTTTTTACATTATTTTCAGTTGGTTAATAGATAGATTGTAAACTTTCATTCACCTGAAGAAGCAATAAATTTGCGAAACAATTGTAGTGAAAATACACACTCAGTTATTTACAACTTTAATCTACAAATAATCTTTTAAATACATATTTTGCTTTTTATTAAGTTACCAACACTTTATCACACAAATGGTAGCAAAGTTAATTTTGATATGAAATCTAACAAGTGTTCTAATTTTTTCTTAAAACACAGACATTTCCGTTAAAATTTTGAATTGTAATGTTAAATTTATACTAAACATTTCGTATTAATTTACTTTCTTTAACAAAAATCATACCACGATTTCGATCTATTTTTTTAAAATCTTTTTAGAGTTATTAACTTATCGATTTAATGCAATTATGTTTTAATATTTTCCTTCTCCATTTATTTAATATTGTATTTTTCATTAATCCGAAAAATTCAATATTAATCTATTTCGATACATTTTTAATATATTTGAATCCAGCGTACTCTTGACCTGCCTCAATTATTTTTGTATTTATCTAGCGTACCCTTGACCTACCCTAATCCAAAGTGTATTGACCTAGCGTTACCCTGACCTACCTCAATCAACCGTACATTAGGGTAGCTCAGGAGTACGCTATATGTTAATATACAGTATATTGTGGTAGGTCAAGAGTACGCTGGATTAATATAAAAATAATTGAGATTGATGGAAAAAAAAAACTTTTCCCCAAAAAAATATTGTGATGAATAAACGGAATAATTGTTAAAATAAAAAATAACAGCAGATTTTCAATATAAATTTCAAAATGTGTGTAGGGTAGGTGGGTGTGTCCACTACCCTATTATTCAATTATTAATATTTAAACTAGACTTTGTAAAAGTAAATTATTCGTCTTAATTAAGTAATTATTAGAGAGTAAAATTGTTTATAATAAAAAAACATTTTACGGAAATCGAGGATAATATTATACTGGTTGGAGGGTGGGATAGTGGCCACCCACCCACCCTACATATACAGTTTTACTACAGTTACTGTCACTACTTTTATTTTTCCAAAAAAACCATCAGCAGAGTTAGATTTGTTGCCAAAAATTAAATCAATAATTTTTTTAGTGTAAATTTAAATGTATATGTAGGGTGGGTGGGTGGCCACTATCCCACCTTCCAATCATTAATGTATAACGTAGCATGTAGTAAAAATAATTTTGTACACAGAAATAATTGCGTAATTATTGTAGAATAAATTTGTTCGTATTTAAAAAAAAAATAGTTTGTAAAACACGACCATTATTTTACTAATTGGAGGGTGGATTAGTGGCCTGGGTGGATGGCCACTAACCCACATAAATATTAAAACTTTAAACACACAAAATTGTTATTATGTTTCTAAACAAAACTCACACTAGTACTGCAGTTGTTTTTAGGAAAACAATAAAGAGAAACAGTGATTGATATTAAATTGTATATGTAGGGTGGGTGGGTGGCCTCTATCCCACCCTACAATCAATAAAACAACGCTCACGATTTGCTCTATAAAATTTTAATTGTAAAACTTTTTCTGCATTTATAATTACCTAATTATTCTTGTATTAAAATATAATTTCATTCATACTAGTTTATATATGTAAATTTGGAGGGTGGGATAGTGGCCACCCACCCACCCTATATATGCAGATTGTTTTAAACTAGAAATCTGATTATTGATCTTTTAACAATCTCCTCATTGACACTGTTTGTGATTTTGGGGAAAACAAAACGAGTGACAATAAATAAGCTGTAAAGAAAACTATGAAGGGTGGGTGGACGTACCCTCCTATTAATAAACAAACGCCAGTTATTTACAAAATTATTTTTGGACAATCTTGTTAATTACTTAAATATTCTACTATAAAAATATATTTTCATTCATTTAAGTTTATGTAATAATAATTGTGGGATGAGATACTGGCCACCCACCCACTTTACATAAATATTGACACTTTAAACATACAAAATTGTTATTAATGTTTTTAAACAAAACTCACATTAGTTCTGCAATTGTTTTCAGGAAACCAAAAAAAGAAACAGTGATTGAAATTAAATTGTATATGTAGGGTGGGTGGGTGGCCTCTATCCCACCCTCCAATCAATAAAACAACGCCCACGGTTTGCTCTATAAATTTTTAATTTTAAAACTTTTTTCTGCATTAATTACTTAATTATTCTTGTATTAAAAAATATTATCATTTATACTGCTTTATACATTTAGAATTGGAGGGTGGGATAGTGGCCACCCACCCACCCTACATATGTATATTATTTTAAATTATAAATCTAATTATTCATCTTTAATCAATTTCCTCACTAACACTGTTATTGATTTTGGGAGAAAAAAATCGAATAACTGTAAATGAATTGAAAGATAAATATGTAGAGTGGGTGGGTGTTTTTTAACCTACCCTCCTATTATAAATCAACGCCTATTATTCGCAGAATTAATCTTGAATTGAATCTCGAATAATTACTTAATTATTCTACTACAAAAATATCTTTTCATTCATTTTAGATTAAGTTATAATAATTAGAAGATGAGATACTGGCCACCCACCCACTATACATAAATATTAAGACTGTAAAAAATTGTTTTTATATTTCTAAATTATACTCACATTGCTAATGCAGTTATTTTTAGGATAACAAAAAGGGAAACAGTGATTGAAATTAAATTGTATATGTAGGGTGGGTGGGTGTCCACTATCCCACCCTCCAATCAATAAAACAACGCCCGTGATTTGCTTTATAAATCTTTTAATTGCAATGATTTTTTTATATTAATTACTTAATTATTCTTGTGTTGAAAAAATATTTTTACTTTTACTAGTTTATACGTTTAAAACTTGAGGGTGGGATAGTGGCCACCCACCCACCCTACATATGTAGATTACTTTAAACTAGAAATCTGATTATTAATCTTTAAACAATTTCCTCACTAACATTGTTATTGATTTTGGGGGAAAAAATCTAGTGATTGTGAATGAAGTTAAATATAAATAAGTATAGTGGGTGGGTGTCCTTCGAGACACCCTCCTATTAATAAGCCCATACCTATTATTCACAAAATTAATCTTGATTTGAATCTGGAATAATTACTTAATTCTTCTACTACAAAAATATCTTTTCATTCATTTTAGATGAAATTATAATAATTATAAGATGAGATATTTTCCACCCACCCACCATGCATAAATATTAAGACTGTAAAAAATGTCATTATATTTTTAAACTTTACTCACATTAGTACTGCAGTTGTTTTTATGATAACAAAAAGGGAAATAGTGATTGAAATTAAATTGTATATGTAGGGTGGGTGGGTGGCCACTATCCCACCCTCCAATCAAAAAAAAAACACGCCCGCGATTTGCTTTATAAATTTTTAACTGGTAAACTTTTTTTCAACATTAATAATGACTTAATTATTCTTGTATAAGAAATATTATCATTTTTACTAGTTTATACATGTGCAATTTGTTTTAAACTAGAAATTTGATTTTTCATCCTTAAATAATTTTCTCACCGACACTGTTTTTGAATTTAGGGAGAACAAAAGGAATGCACTTAATGTTAATGAAGTTAAAGATGAATATGTAGGGTGGATGAAAGGCCACCCCTTTGATCTGGCCTCCAAATAATAAAACATGAAACAACGACCATGAATTAATTGTGAATTATAAAAAATGAGTTTTAAATAATCACTTAATTATTCTGCAATAAAAATATAATTTCATTTAATTTAATTTGTGTAATAATAATAATTGAAGTATGAGATTTTGCATAACCACCCATCTTACATAAATATTTAAACTTTCAATGAATGAAATTAATTTTTCAACAACACTCATATTAGTACTGTAGTTGTTTTCAGGACAACAAAAAAGGGAAGAGTGATTGAAATTTAATTGTACATGTAGGGTGGGTGGGTGGCCACCATCCCACCCTTCAATCAATAAAACAACGCCCGCGATTTGTTTTATAAATTTTTAATTGGTAAACTTTTTTCATTTACAATGAATTATTCTTGTATAAAAAATATTTTCATGTTTACTAATTTATACGTTTAAAACTGGAGAGTGGGATAGTGGTCACTCACCCACCCTTCATATGCAGTTTGTTTTAAATTAGAAATTCGCTTTCATCTTCAAAGAATTTTCTCACCGACACTGTTTTTTTTCATTTTAAAGTTAACAAAACGAGTGAGTGTTAATGAAGTTAAATATGTAAGATGGGTGGGTAACCTATGATTAGGTCTTCAATTAATAAAACAACGCCCATAATTTACTGAATTCATTGTGGGTTATTAAAAAATTGATTCTGAAACAATCACTTAATTCTTCTACAATAAAATCATTCATTTTAGTTTGTGTAATAATAATTAGAGGATAAGATTTTGCATACCCACCCATCCTACATAAATATTTAAATTTACGACGAATGAAACTGTTATTAAATTTTTAAACAACACACACATTATTTTTGCAATTGTTTTCAGGAAAATAAAAAGGGAAACAGTGGTTGAAAATAAAGTGTATATGTAGGGTGGGTGGGTGGCCACTATCCCACCCTCCAATCAATAAAACAACTTCCACGATTTGCTTTATAAATTTTTAAACTTCTTTCAACTTTAAGAATGAATTAATCATACTTGTATAAAAAAATATTTACATTTTTACTAGTTTATACATTTAAAACTGAAGGGTGGAATAGTGTATACCCACCCACCCTACATATGCAGTTTGTTTTAAACTAGAAACTCATTTTTTTCATCTTTAAAAACTTTTTTCATCAACACTGTTTTTGATTTTAGAGTTAACAAAACGTTTGAGAGTGAATGAAGTTAAAGATAAATATGCAGTGTGGGTGGGTGACTTTTGATGGTGGCAACCACCCACCCTACACATGCAGACGAATTTAAAAACATAAACGTTCTCATTTATTAATAAGTGTTTTTCTTTATTTAATAATCGAAAATGTACCACGAAGTAAACGCCTCCAAAATTCAAGAATTAAAGTTCTCATTTATTTTTATTTTATTAATTAATTCTCACTGAAAATTATTTGTTCTAAATTATACAATACAAACGTGGAAAATATACAGGGTGACTGACGAAAAACCTTTGGTGCTGTATCTCGCTTATTTTTTATCCGATTTTAATAAATAAAACATCAAATTAAACCATTTTTAAAAGACTTTAATAGGATCTGAACTGTTATTTTTTCTCGCTCCCAGTTTTTGACAAAATACGATCAACATTTTTTTTTTAAATTGCACTGTATATATATTTTTATTGATACGCAAGGAGATTTTTTTTCTGAATATAAAATTGTAGACAAATTTATCCATACATCAAACTTAAGTCGAGAAATTGAGGATTAAAAAAATAAATAAAAAGTCAAGTATCAATTGTAAACAATATACAGACCCTATTTTAAATGTCAAAAGTGACAGTGACAGCCATTGATACAATACTGCAACGATTTTTAATTATTTCATAATTAAAATGTTGCAATATTTCAAACACTGTACTAGAATTTTGTTCTTCTACAGAAATCGTTTTTCAGTTTTTGAAATCTTGCAACATTTTTATTATGAAATTATTAAAAATCATTGCAGTACTGTACCAATGACTGACACTGTCACTTTTGACATTTGTAATAGGCTCTGTATATTGTTTACTATGGGTATTTGATTTTTATTTTTTTTTAATCCTCAATTGGTTTGATGAATGGATAAAATCGTTTACAAATTTAGATTCAGAAAAAAATCTCCTTGCGGATCAGTACAAAATATATATACAGTGCAATTTGAAAAAAAAAAAAGTTGATCGTCTTTTGTCAAAAACTCGATGCAAGAAGAAATATCAGTACAGTTCATTTTAAAGTCTTTTAAAAATCATTTAATTTGATGTTTTATTTATTCAAATCGGATCAAAAATAAGCGAGATACAGCACCAAAGGTTTTTCGTCAGTCACCCTGTATAGTTTCAGCAATTTATGTGCCACAAGGTTTAAAAAATAATGTTTAGTTCCACACAGAAGTTTTTAATTAGGAGAACCTTTTCAAATATAGTATTTTCAGTAAATCTTGGCTAAAATTGGTTAAAGTTAATGAATAATAAATATGTATTTTAATTGTTGCAAAATTAATTTATCAGTCGTGACTAGTTTCAATTACAAGGTCATCATTTTGATAATGATTACCTTAAATTTATCATTTGACATCTCATTTTTTAGATGGAAAACCTTTAACTTTTAACTTCAACTACCTTATTTTTTCGAAATTTTGATATAATTTTTTTTATAATTTTGAATTTACTTCTAAATCACGAGAAAAATACAGTTTTGCATTAGCAGAAGAAGGGCGTCCTCTTTTGGGTGTTAATGATGTTTCCATTTTACACATTTTTTCCTCTAACTAAATCCGAAATGGCATCACAGGATAGAAATAAAAACACTGTGCAATTAAGGGTTAAACTTTAAATGAAGAGATCAAAAATCACCTGAATCATTTATTTTTTTTGACAGCAACGTATAAACATTTTATTCTATTGTCAGAAAGATGGGGAAAAGTATTGGATTAGAAACAGCTAGTGTGGATACCCAAGGACCAAAAAATTATTGGACACTTGGGGGCCCGACTTGCTGGCTAAACAAGATAGATTTATAACGGGTGTCCAACAATTATTGCAGTCCCGGGTGGCGTTGGAATCAAAAACGTAGGTCAATTCTTTCATGTGCCAAATAAATGAACTGACATTTTAATTGTCAAACATAACTTAAATGTGCATTAAAAATGTCAGCTCATATTTGCAACCTGTAAGAATCGACCTACGTTTTTTATTCCAACGCCACCCGGAACTGCAATAATTGTTGGACACCCGTTACATTTATTTGTGCATTACATATTAGTTTACACAGGTCAGGAATGGCAATTAAATAAAAATAATTAAAAAGGGGCAGTAGGTGAATTCATAGGACCTGAACCCGCTTTCGGTATAGCCCATGAAACCGGAAAGGAAATAATCCGATGCAAGTTAGCAGAGGAGTAAAGGCATGGCAAAACCAAAATGGAATGAGGCATACGAGACTCTTCCTAGATGGTACGGTACCTGACAGCATGCTGAAGCTGTCTAGACTGAGCAGATTGAAACTAAGAAAAATCACTGTGATCTGAACAATCACAAACATAGGATGGGTATTGAGAAAAGCCTCCAATGACGTGGGTGTCTGGAAGAAGAGGAAACTCCTCAACACCTACTGTGTACTTGCGAAGCATAGAAACAAGAACGCAAGGCCAAACTCGGAAAGCTTCTTGCAGAACAGTTAAGGAATATACCAAGGCAGAAACTCCTGGACTTCTTAGAAGATATAGGAGTTCAAAAGGAGTAAAACATCCAGAGGCACACAAAAGGACCATGGAGACCGCTAAGTGACATCACCTCATGAGGAAAAAAATTGGATTAGAATGAAATGAAAACTTACTGTAGGTAATCTCTTGAGGAGGTGACTTGAATTTGCACAGTGTGGGTTCTTCTGAAGTCGTGAGTTTGTTTGTTCATTGTCATATTTTCATTGTAGGAATTGGATGAGAATGTAAAGATTTTCGCTTCAGTTAAACGAATGAGAATTTGAGTGCCGCGAATGATATAGGGAGTCGACGCTTGCCAACTAGGGCATTCTGCTACGATAATTTATCATCACATTAATAATATAACTACGACTTCTAAAAAAAAATTAATCCGTATTGAATATACCAAAAAAAAATATATCGTGTCGACTGGCGGCGGGGTTTGTTGTTTTGCAGCAGGTGTCGTCGTTATTAATTTCCGCGGAGAGGAGTGCCCCCCCTCGCTCACTCGTGCCCTGGTGATTTGCGCCTTGTCTGGTCTGGTGACGTGACATCAAAGGGCGAAATGGGCGAGCGAGAGAGAGAGAGGTTGTCTGGAACAATTCCGTGGCGTCCCGCGGTTGCCATGGCGACTGTCAATGTCATACATCGCGCGCGTCCCACACGTCCGCACGCGCTGCCACCCCCCAAAGCTGCCCGGGCTGAGCGCCGCCTCTCAACCCAATAACTGTTGCCCTGGCAACCCTCCACTCCACTCCACTCCTCCATGTCCTCGTTTCCATCCCCTTCCGCGACCCCGCGAGCGCTTCCGACTAAATGTTTATGTTGTTGTTTGAGAACACCAGTAATTATGCCCAACATTTTAGAGATTAAAAAAAATAATAAAATTGATTAATCGCGCAGGTTTAACCATCCGAGATAAATGCACGTATGTACGTTGCGTAGAATCTGTCATCGTCTTTTTTTACGAAATCTATTTATGTTACCGGCCGGGAGTGTTTTGGCCGTGTTCCAGCAGCTAGTCGGTTTAGGTGACGCAGACACGAATGGCGCACATTAAAGGAGAGCTACGCTTTCGAATCGAGCAGACATGCACCGCACAGCTGTGTCAGTAACCCGGACGACCGTCGCTTCGCTTCGCCTCGCCTGTGCCGCCCACGCCGCCGCTTGCTTGGGCGTGTCAACCGAGGAGAGCTGCATCGTTAATACCTCTAGATACCTGGACCTGGCCGCATTCGAAAACATCAATGCTCTGCGCGTTCGGAATGACTAACGGGACATGATGATGATGATGAGCCACTTTGTCGTGTCTAACCGCAGACTTCCGGATCCGCGAGTCAACTTCGACCAACAACTGGAATCAATGGTTCATGGTTGCCAAGCAGCTAATTAGTCCAGACGCACACGGCGGTGATGTTTTATTCGGTTGATAAGCCCGATTTGCATACAAAGAGCTCTTCCTGCAAACACCCCACGCTCGCATGACTCAAGTTGCATTCATAATCAAAACTGGCGAGCGAACACTCCCGGACGGACGGACGTTTCACTCTGTCTAATCCGGGAAGATATATAGGCTAAACGTTAATACCATGGGCGGATGTAAACACCGGCCTCGAAAATCACGCTCAAGCGTCAGGGGACGGATGTCCAAATGTAAAATCGTCTCCAGAAACAAATACAATTATCATTTCTAAAAGCGATTTATACAACAGCAAATGTAAATGCTGATAGACTGGTTTAGATAACAAGAAGGAGGTAGTATACAAACGTGCTGGAATTGAAGAAGCCTCAGCACATTTGAATAAACTGCATGACCTTCATTTGTCATTGAACGTTAAAAGTAAAATCCTTATAAATCAGAAGGCTGAAAAAGATTCTAGTGAAACATTTTCGACTTCATCAGTAGTAACTCATCAAACTATTACTTTATTAGAAAGTACTTTTCTAATCGATTTTGATAAATGCTTCAATTTTCAAGTTTAAAGAGCGAATTCGCCCATCTGATTCTGTTTGCGTAAGGTTTGAAAGTTTTGAAATTCTTTTCCCTCCCCTATCTACATCCTCGTTTTTTTTTTTTTTTTGAAGTAGTTGGGCAGGAAAAGGAAAGTAGAAGCGTAATAATAATCGAGTCACGTTTTCCCCCTTGAGTAGTGGCGGTGGTGGTAGTAGTACTAGTAGTAGTAGTAATAGTCGGTGCTGGAAAACTCGCTGAACAGATCGATATGGAGAAGCGGGTTACGGCCGTCGTGCAAGGGGGTGCACGGAAGCAGCTGTCGCTCCTCGGGCGAGTAGAGAGGAGGCATTTAAAGTACGCAAAAGGTCGGAGGCAGGTGATGCACACGATCCGGTTTTTAAGGGGGCCCCGCTCGCATAAGGGCAACATGTGGCTGAGGAATGCGCGCCACCATCCATCCACATCCATCCCTCTTCTGCCCCGAAGGGCAACCACCGGGACGGACAGGTGCCTGCCCGCCAGCCTGCTTGTGTTAATCGGTCGACCTCTAAACGACATTGAGGGAGAGTTTCGGAACTGGATCGAAGTCCATTGACGGGCGGTAGAGGAAGGTAATTAACGGGACGATTAAATCGAAGCGTTTTCTTCGTTTTCGGATTTCGTTGGCTCGCAGCCAGAGCACGACCCACACGGAGTTTAGAGTACAGAGCGCGCGCCTCTCTTTCCATCTCGCTTTATCTCTCCGGTTGCCCTTGCATGCAACGCGTGGGTCGTAACACGCCAACATAAATATAACTGACAGATACTCTCCAACCCAACACAACATTCCTATGCATTTTATGTGCGCATTCTATATCGACTCTTAATAGCAGCCAGCCCCCTCCAGCGGGTTGAATTGAGTCGACCAATTAGGTCGATCTGGCGCTTCTCCAAGTATTCATCTCCATCCTAAATTATTTATTGGACTTGTACCTCGGGCAAGTTTACCCAAGTTAGGAACTTGCCGATTTTTTTCTTCTTCTTGTTGTTGTTCGAAATGTTTACGCACTTTCCGAAAGTTTAGTCTTCTAGACCACACTAACATCCCGATATCTCACGTTACGGTCTAATTGTACGGATAATCTCCGATCTCGTCCAATGGAAGAGAACGTGACCGTGATGCCGGCAGAGCAATTACCATCATCATCATCATCAACATCGTCGTCGATGCCCAGCGAGATGGAAATGGAATCACGAATCGTCGCCGCCGTCTTCCGCGACTTTCGCGAATGAAAAAAAAAACTGCCGCCAGTGAATGGAGGAACATATCATCCTGGCCCGAGCGGCATAATATAAAGATGTTGTTTTAGTTGTTTACGAATCATTAAGTAGACAAACCGCCAAATTTATGATCGAGCGTATCAAGTTACTGTTTCGAAATATATACGCACGGGGAATTACTTCATGTGAAATGCGACATAAACAATAATATCCATTTATATTGGATACTAATTGTATTATATCTACTGGAATGTTTAAATTGCTGCCTTAATAAATTAAAAATAATGGAAATTATATATAATTAAAATTATATTTCCTACTGTTTCTTCCTTATTTTAATGAATTACAATATAATATTATTAAAAAATTTAATGCAAATACGTGAACTTACATTTTTTAGTTTGTATACATTCATTTAATGTTGAATTTTGATTATATTTCATAAAGTATATTAAATGTATATGTGAATAATAATTATAATAAGAATAATAATATCTTTATTTTTAGATTAGGTCAGGTTAGGTTAGGTTTAGGTGAGGTTAGGTTAGGTTAGGGTTAAGTTAAGGTGCATTTTTGTAGCAAGCGAAATAAGTTGTTTCGCCAACTACACGATTTTTCAAATAAATGAAATTTTCATAAACATAATAACTTTTACAAGAATCTTTTATAACATCCATGTTTAAACAACGAATATTACAAAATAAGATCAGCATATATGAGTATTAATAATAATAATTAATATAATTAAAATTTATTTGTTTATATGTTTAGGTTAATTAATATTTCTAGATGAACTTGCAACAGAATGACTTAATTAAAATGTATACAAAATAATTAACATTTATTATTAAGAAAGAATGGTTGAAATAGAAAAAAATAAGTCTTACTTTATGATCTGAATGTTCTTGGTCGATTTTTTATAAATTAAAATAAAATAATTATTTTTAATGATTTGATCATGAAAATTTAGTTTTCATGTTAATCAATTGGTAGTTAAAATTTAAATAAATATCCGTTAACGCTTCCTAATTATCACTTATTTGTACACGTATGCTAGAAAAATTTTGTTCATATTCTCACGATGATGAGTTTCGCCATATCCTGCGCGCGTGCACAATTGAGCAGTGTTTATAGACGCCGATAAAAGACGCTCGTTAATTTCGCGGCATCCCATTAATAACGATTTATTGATGTTAAAATAACTTCTTTATATTATGCCGCTCGGGCCAGGATGATATGGTCGCGTGAATGGTCTCAGCAATTTGCAAACGAATTCCGTCCGCAATATCTCTCTCTTTCTGTCTTTACTCACCGTCACGACTGTGTGCGCGCCGGTTCCCTTCTTTTACACATGCACGCTTTTTATCTGCGTGTAATTTGCAAACCAGTTTTCTCACATACATATTTTTAGACGTTAACGGGCGCTCGTGAATAATTCAGAAGTTTTTTTGCTGAATGTGTGTGTGTGCTAGTCGTCGACGCGAGTGTAATTTAGAATTTGACAAGAGCGAGAGAAAAAAAAAAGACGGTGAATTGGGTTACCTTCGGTCATTCAAATTAGTTTTGGTCAAAAAAAACTTCAAACATAAATTAATTTTTATTGTATGAGAAAAAAAAAACACTTATGATTGTGAAAGCTTTAACTTTGTGATAAAAACAATGGTTGAAACCCAAATTAAAGAATAAGGAATAAAATGACTCAGATGATGTTGAAGAAGATGAGGATAGTGCCGATGTTAGTGATGAAGTTGGTACATTTGAATCATTAAATGAAATATCTGACGATGATGGTGATAGTGATGACGATGAAGATGATGATGATGAGTATGAAAAAGTTGGCAGTGATGATGATCTGCTTCCTATTGAGAAAGAAAAATTTTCAGCTCAAGAAGAAATTGGAAAGAGGCTGAAGAGGAGAAGCAGTTAAATATCCAGAACCAAGAGAAGTTTCAGTTTCCTGAAGTTGAAGAAGATTATCAGCAAATTAATTTACAGGACGAGATATTATTCTAGTATTAATGGACTTTAGCAAATTGAATAATCCTTCAAAATCTCGCGGCGACTATCTGGACTTATTAAAGAAAGATTTGTGTACATATTACAGTTATAATGAATTTTTGATGCAACTATTTTCTCTAAATGAGTTGTTAGAGTTTTTGGAATCTAGTGAGTATTACCTGATTTTGAAATAAGACACTTGTTTGGTTTCATATTGGTATATTCAGTTTCCTGACAATAAAATTAATTTTGTAATTCCTTTGAGAATAGTCGCAATTGACCGAAACACGTGTCATGAAACTGAATATACCAATATGAAACCAAACAAATGTCTTATTTAAAAATCAGTAATATTCTATTTTCGTTTCATTAAGAGTGCAGTGAGCAAAGTATTTATCGAATCTAGTAAGGTTCAGCGTCCATTAACAATTCGTACTAATAGTTTAAAGACTCGGCGAAGAGATTTGGCTCAGGCATTGATCAATCGGGGAGTTAATTTAGATCCCACTGGAAAATGGTAGAAGGTTGGTTTAGTAGTTTATTCATCACTAAGTTCCAATTGGTGCTACATCAGAATACCTTACAGGCCATTATATCATTCAAAGAGCCTCCAGTTTGCTTCCAAGAAAATGAAAGTATTTTACTGGAAAAAGAAAACGAGATCACTTTGTTTTACCATTTTTTATTTAACAAATTACACTTATAACAAAGTGATCCTGTTTTCTTTCTCCAGTATATTCAAGATGTATCACAAAGTAAACGCCTCCTCAATTAAACATTTGAAATTTTTTTAGTTAAGTATGCTGCACCAGGTGGAAAAGCTTCAAACATTGCTTCAATAATGAAGATTTCCGTTTGCTGTTTGTAAATGATGTTTACATTAAAGCTGTTGTAGCTAATTTTCATCGTTTAGGAATTTTGAATTCAGTTATCTCAACAGTTGATGGAAGGAAATTTGGTACCATTATGAAAGGCTTTGACAGAATTTTACTAGACGCACCTTGCTAAAAACCCAAGTGTGAAAACAACTAAAAATGAACAAGACATACAAAGGTGTTAAAACTGTATTGACTGTGTTAATGCAAAATCCCCAACTGGCGGTTATATTGTTAATTCAACATGTTCAGTACTTCATGAGGAATATGAATGAGTAATTGATTATGCATTAAAGAAGCGCACGGAAAACTGCTGTTAATGTCAAAACAATTGGATGGTGGGATAGTGGCCACCCATCCACCCTACATATATAATTTTACTTCAGTTACGATCACTGTTTTAATTTTTAACAAAACATACAGCAGTGTCTCTACTGATTGTGGGAAGCAATTTAAAAACAGTGTTTTAGTTTGAGTATAAAATGTATATGTAGGGTGGGTGGGTGGTCACTATCCCACCCTCTAATTCATTTCAACATATCTCAGGGTTTCACTAAAGAAAAATTCATGGAACTAAAAATAAACTTGAAAATTAATTGGGAAAAAGGAAACAAAATGAAAATTCAAGTTGAACAACCTTTTACAAATTTAGTTATTATATGGAAAACCATTGTTAATGTTCAAAGAATTAGAGGGTAGGATAGTGGCCACCCACCCACCCTACATATACATTTTTAATACAAACTAAAACACTGTTTTTAAATTGTTTACCACCATCAACAGACACACTGCTGTATGTTTTGTTAAAACTTAAAACAGTGTCAGTAATTGATGTGAAATTATATATGTAGGGTGGGTGGGTGGCCACTATCTCACCCTCCAATTTATTTGCCCACTTTCCAGGGTTTTAATGAAAAAAAGTGCACGGAACAGAAAAATACACTTGAAAAATCAAATGAAGAAAGTAAAATTGAAATTAATGTTGAAATATTTTTTGTTTCGTGCATTTTCTTCAATGAAACCCTGGGAAATGGTTAAATGAATTGAAGGGTGGGATAGTGGCCACCCACCCACCCTACACATGCAATTTTCCTTCAGTTACGATCACTGTTTTAATTTGTAATAAAACAAACAGAAATGTTTTTGTCGATGTTGTAAAACAATTCAAAGACAGTGTTTTAGTTTGCGTTTAAATATATATGTAGGGTGGGTGGGTGGCCACTATCCCACCCTCCAATTCGTTTAACCATTAAACAGGGTTTTATTGAAAGAAAATGCATGAAACAAAAGAAACTTACTTGAAAATTTAAATGTAAGCAAAATGGAAGTTTAAGCTGAAATATCTTTTATAAATTTAATTATATAATTGAAAACTGCTGCTAATGTCAAAATAATTGGATGTTGGGATAATGGTCACCCACCCACCCTACATATATAATTTTACTTCAGTTGCGATCACTGTTTTAATTTGTAACAAAACAAACAGGAATGTTTCTGTCGATGTTGTAAAGCAATTTACAGACAGTGTTTTAGATTGAGTGTAAATATATATGTAGGGTGGGTGGGTGGCCTCTATCCTACCCTCCAATTAATTTCATCATACCTCAGAGTTTTACTAAAGGAAGATTCATGGAACTAAAAATAAACTTGAAAATTAATTGGAAAGAAACGAAATCAAAATTCAAGTTGAACAACCTTTTACAAATTTAGTTATTATATGAAAACTGTTGTTAATGTTCAAGGAATTGGAGGGTAGGATAGTGACCACCCACCCACCCTACATATGCAATTTTTCCTCAGTTACGATCACTGTTTTAATTTGTAATAGAACAAACAGCAACGTTTCTGTCGATTTTGTACAGCAATTTAAAGACAGTGTTTAATTTGAGTTTAAATATATATGTAGGGAGGGTGGGTGGCCACTATCCTACCCTCCAATTTATTTCATCATCTCTCAGGGTTTCACTAAAGAAAAATTCATGGAACTAAAAATAATATTGAAAATTAAATGGAAGGAAACAAAATTAAACTTCAAGATGAACAACCTTTTACAAATTTAGTTATTATATGGAAAACTGTTGTTAATGTTCAAGAAATTGGAGGGTAGGATAGTGGCCACCCACCCACCCTACATATACATCTTAAACACAAACTAAAACACTGATTTTAAATTGCTTTAAATTTAATTGAAAGAAAATTCACGGAACAAAAAAATACACTTGAAAATTCAAATGAAGAAAGTAAAATTGAAATTAATGTTGAAATATTTTTTGTTCCGTGTATTATATTCAATAAAACCCTGGGAAATGGTTAAATGAATTGGAGTGTGGGATAGTGGCCACCCACCCACCCTACATATACATTTTAAACACAAACTAAAACACTGTTTTTGAATTGCTTCCCACAATTAGTAGAGACACTGCTGTATGTTTTGTTAAAAATAAAAACAGTGAGAGTAATTGAAGTAAAATTATATATGTAGGGTGGGTGGGTGTCCACTATCCCACACTCCAATTCATTTAACCATTTCCCAGGGTTTCATTGAAAGAAATTGTATAGAACAAAAAAAAATACTTGATAATTAAAATGTAAGCAAAACAGAAATTTAATGAATGAAACTGCTGTTAATGTCAAAATAATTGGAGGGTGGGATAGTGGCCACCCACCCACCCTACATATGCAATTTTCCTTCAGTTACGATCACTGTTTTAATTTGTAATAGAACAAACATCAACGTTTCTGTCGATGTTGAAAAACAATTTAAAGACAGTGTTTTAGTTTGCGTTTAAATATATATGTAGGATGGGTGGGTGGCCACTATCCCACCATCCAATTAATTTCATCATCTTTCAGGGTTTCACTAAAGAAAAATTCATGGAACTAAAAATAATATTGAAAAGTAATTGGAAGGAAACAAAATTAAACTTCAAGTTGAACAACCTTTTACAAATTTAGTTATTATATGGAAAACTGTTGTTAATGTTCAAGGAATTGGAGGGTAGGATAGTGGCCACCCATCCACCCTACATATACATTTTAAATTCAAACTAAAACACTGATTTTAAATTGCTTAACACCATCCACAGGGACACTGTTGTATGTTTTGTTAAAACTTAAAACAGTGTCAGTAACTGATGTAAAATTATATATGTAGGGTGGGTGGGTGGCCACTATCCTACCCTCCAATTTGTTTAACTATTTCACATGGTTTAATTGAAAGAAAATGCACGGAACAAAAAAATACACTTGAAAATTCAATTGAAGGAAGTAAAATTGAAATTAAAGTTGAAATATTTTTTGTTCCGTGCATTTTCTTCAATGAAACCCTGGGAAATGGTTAAATGAATTGGAGGGTGGGATAGTGGCCACCCACCCACCCTACATATATAATTTTACTGCAGTTACGATCACTGTTTTAATTTATAATAAAACAAACAGCAATGTTTCTGTCGATGTTGTAAAACAATTTAAAGACAGTGTTTTAGTTTGAGTTTAAATATATATGTAGGGTGGGTGGGTGTCCACTATCCCACCCTCGAATTTATTTCATCATCTCTCAAGGGTTCACTAAAGGAAAATTCATGGAACTAAAAATAAACTTGGAAATTAATTGAAAGGAAACAAAATGAAAACTCAAGTTGAACAACCTTTTACAAACTTAGTTATTATATGGAAAATTGTTGTTAATGTTCAAGGAATTGTAGGGTGGGATAGTGGCCACCCACCCACCTTACATATACATTGTAAACCAAAGTAAAACACTGTTTTTAAATTGTTTACCACCATCAACAGACACACTGCTGTATGTTTTGTTAAATATTAAAACAGTGAGAGTAACTGAAGTAAAATTATATACGTAGGGTGGGTGGGTGGCCACTATCCTACCCTCCAATTTGTTTAACCATTTCACAGGGTTTAATTGAAAAAAATGCACGGAACAAAAAAATACACTTGAAAATTCAAATGAAGGAAGTAAAATTGAAATTAATGTTGAAATAATTTTTGTTCCGTGCATTTTCTTCATTGAATCCCTGGAAAATGGTTAAATGAATTGAAGGGTGGGATAGTGAAATACCACCCACCCTACATATGCAATTTTCCTTTAGTTACGATCACTGTTTTAATTTGTAATAGAACAAACAGCGACGTTTTTGTCGATGTTGTAAAACAATTTAAAGACAGTGTTTTAGTTTGAGTTTAAATATATATGTAGGGTGGGTGGGTGGCCACTATCCCACCCTCTAATTCATTTCATCATCTCTCAGGGTTTCACTAAAGGAAAATTCATGGAACTAAAAATAAACTTGAAAATTAATTGGAAACAAACAAAATAAAAATTCAAGTTGAACAACCTTTTACAAACTTAGTTATTATATGGAAAACTGTTGTTAATGTTCAAGGAATTGGAGGGTAGGATAGTGGCCACCCACCCACCCTACATATACATTTTAAACACAACCTAAACACTGTTTTTAAATTGCTTCCCACAATTAGTAGAGACACTGCTGTATGTTTTGTTAAAAATAAAAACAGTGAGAGTAATTGAAGTAAAATTATATATGTAGGGTGGGTGGGTGTCCACTATTCCACCCTCCAATTCATTTAACCATTTCTCAGGGTTTCATTGAAAGAAATTGTATAGAACAAAAAAACTTATTTGAAAATTAAAATGTAAGCAAAATAGAAATTTAAGCTGAAATATCTTTTACAAATTTAATTATAGTATCAAAAACTACTGTTAATGCTAAAATAGTTGGAGGGTGGGATAATGGCCACCCACCCACCCTACATATATAATTTTACATCAGTTACTCACACTGTTTCAATTCATAATAAAACAAACAGCAACGTTTCTGTCGATGTTGTAAAACAAAATAAAGACAGTGTTTTAGTTTGAGTTTAAATATATATGTAGGGTGGGTGGGTGTTTACTATCCCACCATCCAATTAATTACATCATCTCTCAAAGTTTCACTAAAGGAAAATTCATGGAACTAAAAATAAACTTGAAAATTAATTGGGAAAAAGGAAACAAAATGAAAATTCAAGTTGAACAACCTTTTACAAATTTAGTTATTATATGGAAAACTGTTGTTAATGTTCAAGGAATTGGAGGGTAGGATAGTGGCCACCCACCCACCCTACATATACATTTTAAACTCAAACTAAAACACCGTTTTTTAATCTGTACGATCGCCATGGCGACGAACCAACGCGTGCCCTAAATTAAACGTTTGGCGCCCGACCCGGGGCCCGGAAACTATTCGCAAACTATCTTAATCTTAATCTTAATTAACATTGGTTTTATTCAATTAATAAAAATTAATCAAGAAAATGGAAGCGATGTTTTACTGATTGGAAGGTAGGATAGCGGCCACCCACCCGCCCTATATATCCATATGAACGTAAATTAAAACAGTGACGATGATTTCTTATAATTTCATCAACATTTTAGATATTATTTTATTGGAGACTTAACGCCGATCAGTAATTGAAATTACCAAGTATATGTAGGGTGGGTGGGTGGCCTCTATCCCACCCTTCAATTTTTACAAGATTCTCGAGGGTTCCTTAAAAAAATTCATGCACACGACCAGTAATTTATTGATTGTGTTTTACATCGGTTTTATTCAATTAATAAAAATTTAATCAGCAAAATGGAAGCGATGTTTTACTGATTGGAAGGTGGGATAGTGGCCACCCACCCACCCTACATATAGATTTAAACATACATTGTAACAGTGATGATAATTACTTATAATATCATCAATATTTTAGGTTTTGTTTTATTTGACTTAACTTAACGGCGATCAGTTGAAATTACCAAGTGTTTATAGGGTAATGTATGTATGTAATTTTTTTTGGTTAATACACATCCTCATTTTGATTGAATATAAAAATAAATATAGGAGCGAAATATAATTAAAAATAAAATTTATTAATTAATTATAAACATTTTATTTCTTTTAACAAGAAGGCAGTTTATAATATCGTTATACATATAGTTTAAAAATAGAAGAATTTAAATATATTATATGTTTTTCGGTAATTTTAAGTTTTATTTTTACCCCAATGTTACTGTGTTTTACAATTATTTTCTAGGTTTGTAAGAAATTTAGTCTATTTTTAAACTGTACACATTTTGTAGATATCATATGAAATTTCCATTATAAAGTTATGTAACTTCTTGGAAATAAATATATTATTATTATTATTATTATATTCTTAATTTTTCTGTCAATATCAATCATTGACTGGTTTCGATCTATTTGGTATCTCATCAGCGTAGTGCAGTTGAAGGCAAGAATGGATTATTTTATTTTATTAATGAATCTAATGTAAATATTTACAAACCAATAACATAAACACACAATATCCGTTCGATTGTCTCACGTAGGCGAATGGTAATCACTGAGTTATCGCATCGTTTCGGGTGCGTTAATGTAATTTTAGACACGTCGCTCGTTGCTCCTTCCTTCCACCATTTCTAAATTTGGTCGCCGTGGAATTGATGTCCTTTCTAGTTCAACGAGCTCTCTTGCACAAGGATTCCGCTCCATATACACCGGTTCCGCGAATACGAGTTAAACGTGTAAGCGTCGACAATTAATCGGCGCACAATTCTGGGTTAAACTCTACCCATTATTATTAATGTTTCATTCCGTTTTACTTTCTCCGTTTGTTACGTTTATGTATATACATATATCATAAGAGGCAATTCTCGAAAAGTGTTTGGGCCAAGGTAAAGCCGAAACTTTCACGCGAAACCCGACCAAGGACACAGTACACGAGTAAACAAGATATAGATAACGTTACGTAAGCTGAATACGTATCAGACTGTTACGGGCCTTTGCAATAAAGAAAACGGCTCTAACTATTTTATAATTAGCGTGTACACAACACACATAACAATCGGATGAGATGCGCGTCCGACCTTGTTTGCCGCGAAACCGTTTCCATTAAGAGAGTTATGCGCTCGTTTAATTGGAGGCAATTTGCGCCGCGGGCCGCAGACGGCCAGGTAGAAAGAGAGGCGGCCGTAGCGGCAGCATCCTTGATCCCTAGTCTGTACGGTCGCCATGGCGACGAACCAACGCGTGCCCTAAATTGAACGTTTGGCGCCCGACCCGGGGCCCGGAAACTATTCGCAAACTATCTGGACGGCGCGCGCGCTCCGCTTTGGATGTGCAATTCCCGGCCGAACCTTGACAACTTTCGCAACTTAAATTGGATTTATCGCGTACACGAGCTTTTCTTTAATATTACCACCGGCAACAACATCGTCATCACAATCCCTATACAGGTATAAACGTATATAAAGCCGCGCCCTTTACGGAACAACTAACTGTGAGTTTGCGAGTTTCCGCTCTTAATTTAAGCCGAGGCGAGGCGGCTTTATTTATTCACGGGGACGGGAAATTAGGGAAAGGTTGCGGAGATGATAGAGCGCGATGAAAAGAGACGGCATTCCAGACTCGCATTCAACACGAGGGGCACTAAATCAATAGTGCAATCTCACAGTTGGGCGGGCGGCGGCAATGCAAGAGAGAATGGCTTAACGGTACTCCCGGCAAATGTATAATCGACCGGCGGACGAGAGCGCCGCTCGCTTCCTCCTTTTACAAACATCCTCATCATCAAAGATCGTACATCAAATGGAGTCTTATAATTGAAATCGTGGGAGTTGCCTTTTGAGACTTGTTTTTTCCTTTTTTTTTATTTCGTCGTCCGTGCCGCTCCCCAGACGCGACCGACGATCATCAATCAGTCTGTATGGGTTGGTTTCCTTCTATGTAATCAAACGACGCCTTATCAATCGAACCCGGTATTAATTAATTCGTTTTCGTCCGTTTCAATTCTAAATTCTCTACCTTCACAAATATTACCATTAATAAATAAGGAGTATACAATTATATCAGATTGATTACCAGACAAACAAACAATTGAAGAAAATGCTAAGCCATTAAATTTTCTTGAACGTTAACTTTATATAGTTTGAAGGTTAAATACTCAGGCTTTAAGTACAGAGAATTTAGAGTGACTTAAAGTCTGTGTATGAACTTATACAGTTTTTCATGCGTGACCTTTATTTGTCATTGGATCAAACAAACGATTTTTTTATTAAAAAGAAACAAATAAATCATTGAAATAAATTAATACCTTATTCAAAATTATTAAAATTATAGAAAATCGCCTAATTTTCAATAAATTAACACATATCTTCATCGACGACCTTCATTTGTCATTGAACACATTCGAACTCCTATTGGCGTTTTTCTTATTCTTACTTATTTCGTTCGCGTTCACTCCGTGATTTAATTATGAGTTATTTATAGATTTTTCGTGATTCACAAGGTACGACCGGCGTTTTTAGTATAGATATTTAAAACGTTCGGCAATTGTTTTTATGTCCATAATTTTTAATAGCCCAATAATGCACAAGCATTTCACCTTGAGTTTTTTTTTAGTACGTTTTTATCTGGCAATTTGGTGAATGGGTGTGTTAATATGGTTAGGATATTCATTAAGGTAACGATTTTGAATATGGTTGTTACGATTCAAGTTAGATAAGAATTAATTTTGAATAAATTTGGACAGTTTTATTATTTTTTTATTTGTCTAAACTCTGAATTAAACTGTGGTGTTTCAAAATTAGGTTTTCTGATTTTAATAAAGTTTTATGTTTAGATTTTTACCTAAATTATAAAAAATGGATTTTGGATAAATTTTGAGTCTTTTAGGCGTGTGGTATTTTTTCTTTGGCGTTTCTTAACGCCTAAAAGAAGAAAAGTTGCAGAAATAAACTGTAGTGTTTCAAAATTTTGAGTTTTGGGTTTAGATTTTTTCTTAAATGATAAAAAATAAATTTTGAATACATGTGGAGGTTTTATTAAGCTTATGGCAATTGTTTGTTCATTGTTTCTAACATCTTAAGCTGAATAAATTGCAAAATTACACTCTGATATTTCAAAATTGGATTTTTTTTAGTTTTATTGGAGTTTGAGGTTTAGCATTGTATCCAACTGAATATGGAACGGATTTTAAATAAATTTGATAGTTGTTGAAGTTTGTGGCAATTGTTTTTCCATTTTTCTCGGACCTAGAAAGTGGAGAAATTTCCGGATTATATTGTGGTGTTTCAAAATAAGATTTTTCGATTTTTTCGGGAGTTTCACGTTTAGATTTTTATCTAAATGTTGAATAGAATGGATTTTGAATAATTTATTAAAAAAGCACTAAAAACCTTTCTTCACAATTTCATTTAAATTCACAGATATATATTTCGGACACAAAGTGACCATTGTCAATGTTTTAATACGTTTGAATACATTTGTGATATTCTTAGGTGTGTGCCAATTGATCTTGAAGTCTTTTAAGCGTGTGGTAATTGCCATTTTCATTTTTCTAAAACCTAAAAAAGGTGGAGAAATTGCAAAATTACACTGGATTTTTTGAGTTGTAATGAAGTCTGGCGTTTAGAATTTTATCTAAATGATAAAAACATGGATTTTGAATCAATTTAGAAGTTTTTTTTAAGTTGGTGGCAATTGTTTTTTCCATTTTTCTAACTCCTATAGTAGATAAATTTTAGGATTACAGCGTGGTGTTTCAAAATTGTATTTTTCGAGGTTTAAAGAAGATTAATATTAAGATTTTTATCCCACCGAAAAGTAGAATGGATAAATTTGAGAATTTTCTAAGTCTCTAGCAATTGTTTTCTTTTACTTTTTGGCGCCTAAAATATTGAGAAATTGCATTATACTGTGACGTTTCAAATAATTTTAGATAGGATTTTTTCGAGTTTTAATAAAGTTTGATAATTAGATTTTTATCTGAATGATATAAAGAATACATTTTGATTAAATTTGCTTTCTTTAAGCCTATGGCAATTGTTTTTTTTTCTATTTTTTCAGCGATTAATGAATGAAGGACATACAAATTTATAATGTGGTGTTTTTTTGGGATTTTTTTATGTTTGATGTTTAGATTTTTGCCTTAATTATAAAAATTGATTTTTAATAAAACTAGAGTTGTTTAAGACTGTAGTAATTGTTTTCTTCCGTGTTTTTAACTCTTGAAAGTGGAAATATTGTAAACTTACAACTGTGGGGTTTAAAAATTGTATTTTTCGAGTTTTAATTAAATTTGAAGTTTAAATTTTTGCTAAAGTATAAAAAAATAATTTTAGTTAAATTATGAGATTTTTAAAGCCCTTTGGCAATTGTTCTACTCTTATATCTAGCGTCTTTAAGAGGGAAAATTGCAAAATTAAACCTTAATGTTTCAAAACGGGCTTTTTGGTGTTTTATTGAAGTTTGATGTTTATATTTTTGATTAAACTATAAAATCTGAAATTTTGATGAATTGTGTGGTTTTTAAGCCTGTGGAAATTATTTTTTTCTTATTTCTAATGTCTAAAAGTATTAAAATTACCAAATTAAACCATGGGGCTTAAAAATTGTATATTTTTTTGAGTTTTAATAAAGTTTGACGTTTACATTTTTACTAAAGTATAAAATAATAATTTTGGATAAATTTTGAGGTTTTTAAAGCTCTTGGCAATTGTTTTTTCCGAAATATCTAGCGTCTTAGAGAAAAAAAGTTGTTAAATTAAACTGTGGTGTTTCAAAATGAGATTTTTTTAATGTTTTAATGAAGTTCGACGTTGAGATTTTTGAGTAAACTATAAAATCTGAAATTTTGATAAATTGAGAGGTTTTTAAGCCTGTGGCAATTGTTTTTTTTCTTATTTCTAATATCTAAAAGTATAAAAATTGCTAAATTAAACTATGGGGTTTAACAATTGTATTATTTTTTCAGTTTTAATAAAGTTTGAGGTTTAAATTTTTGCTATATATAAAAAAATATTTTTGGATAATTTTTAAGGTTTTTAAAAGCCTTTGGCAATTGTTTTTCCCATATATCGGTCTCAAAAAGGAAAAATTGTAAAATTAAACTGTGGTGTTTCAAAACGCATTTTTTTGTGTTTTATTGAAGTATGCAGTTTAGATTTTTGACCAAACTATAAAAACTAAGATGTTTATAAATTTCAAAATTTTTAAGCCTATTGTTTTTTCCTTATTTCTAAGGTTTAAAAGTGGAAAAAATTTCAAAATTAAACTGGTGGGTCTTAAAAATTCATTTTTTTTAGTTTTAATGAAGTTTGACGTTTAGATTTTTACTAAAGTATAAAATAATAATTTTGTATAAATTTTAAGGGTTTTAAAGCTCTTAGCAATTGTTTTTTCCCATATATCTAGCGTCTTAAAGAGGAAAAGTTGCTAAACTATTTTGTGATGTTTCAAAATGGGTTTTTTTATTTTTTTAAAAAAGTTTGTCGTTGAAGTTTTTGACTAAACTATAAAATCTGAAATTTTAATTAATTTTGTGGTTTTTATGCCTGTGGCAATTGTTTTTTTCTTATTTCTAACGTCTAAAAATGGAAAATTAAACTTTGAGGCTTCAAAATTGTATTTATTTTTTATTTTTAATGAAGTTTGACGTTTAGATTTTTGCTAAAGTATAAAATAATAATTTTGGATAAATTTTGAAGTTTTTAAAGCACTTGGCAATTATTTTTTCCATACATCTAGCGTCTCAAATAGGAAACATTGTTAAATTAAACTATGGTGTTTCTAAATGGATTTTTTTGTGTTTTATTAAAGTTTGAGGTTTAGATTTTTGATTAAACTATAAAATCTGAAGTTTTGATTAATTGTGAGGTTTTCAAGCCTGTGGCAATTGTTTTTTCCTTATTTCTAACGTCTAAAAGTGTAAAAATTGCTAAATTAAACCATGGGGTTTAAATTTTTTATTATTTTTTGAGTTTTAATGAAGTTTGACGTTTAGATTTTTACTAAAATATAAAATAATAATTTTGGATAAATTTTGAGGTTTTTATAGCTCTTGGCAATTGTTTTTCCCATACATCTAGCATCCCAAAGAGGAAATATTGTTAAATTAAACTGAGAGGTATTTCAAAATTGATTTTTTGTGTTTTATTAAAGTTTGAGGTTTAGATTTTTGACTAAACTATAAAAACTGAGATTTTTATAAATTGTAAGGTTTTAAGCCTATAGCAATTGTTTTTCCTTATTTGTGGGTTTCTAAAAGTGGAAAAATTGCAAAATTAAACTGGTGGTGCTTAAAAAGTGGTATTCTTTAAGATTTAAAGAAGTTTGACGTGCGATTTTTAAGAAAACGATAAAAAAATAATTTTGAATAAATTTTTAACCTTTTTTCAAGCTTTTGATAATGTGTTTTTCATTTTTTTAACGTCTGAAATTCGAGAAGTTGCTAAATTAAATCCTAGTGTTTAAAATTGTTTTATTTTTACTTTTAATAAGATTTGACGTTTAGACTTTCATATAAATATAAAATAGAATGCATTTTGAATAAATATGGGAGGTTTTTGAGCGTGTGGCAATTGTTTTCCCCATTTTTCAGGCGCCTAAATAGTGGAAAAATTCCTGAATTACACTGTGGAGTTTCAAAATGGGAATTTTTGAGTTTAAATGAAGTTTGAGGTTAGATTTTTACCTAAACTATAAAAAAAATAATTTTAAATAAATTCAGAGGTTTTTAATGCCGTTGGCAATTGCTTTTTCTATGTATCTAACGTCTCAAAGATGAACAATTGCAATAAGAAATTGTGGTGTTACAAAATGGGATTTTTTTTTGAGTTTTAATAAGTTTAAGGTTTAGATTTTTATATGAATAAAAAATTAAATGCATTTTGATTAAATTTGGTAGGTTTCCGAGTGTGTGGCAATTGTTTTCTTCATTTTTCTGACGCATGAAAACTGGAAAAAATCCTGAATTACACTATGGTGTTTCAAAATAGGAATTTTTGAGTTTAAATGAAGTTTGTTGTTTAAATTTTTATCTGAATGATAAATAGAATGGATTTTTAATGAATTTGGAAGCTTTTTAATTGTGTGGCAATTGTTTCATCCTTCCACAGACGCTTAAAAAGTGGATTGAATTGTTAAATATTTATTTGTGGTGTTTCAAAATGAGATTTTCTTAAGTCGTAATGATATCTGATCTTTAAATGATAAACTATAGATTTTAAATAAATTTAACAGATTTTAAAGTTTGTGGCAATTGTTTTTTCCATTATTCAAACGCCTAAAGGTGGAAAAATTGCAAAATTACACTGCGTTGATTCAAAAAGGAAATTTTTGCGTTTTAATAAAGTTTGACGTTTAGATTTTTACCTAATCTATAAAAAACATAATTTTAGATAAATTTGTAGATCTTTAAAGCTTTTGGCAATTGTTTTTTCCATATATCTCGCATTTCAAAGAGGAAAAATTACAACTCGAATGTGTGGTGTTTCAAAATGAGATGTTTCTGAGTTATGATAAGTTTGAGGTTTAGGTTTTAATATAAATAAAAAATTAACCCTATTAATGGATGTTGAGCTATTGGATTTTGTAAAAAATAAATAAATAATTTATTTTGATTAATTTTAATTTTTTCTGATGCATGAAAAGTGGGAAAAATTCTGAATTACACTGTGGTGTTTCAAAATGAGTATTTTTGGGTTTAAATAAAGTTTGATGTTTAAATTTTTATCCGAAAGATAAATATAATGGATTTTAAATAAATTTTGAAGCTTTTTAATTGTATGGCAATTGTTTTACCCTTTCATAAACGCTTAAAAAGTGGATTGAATTGTTGAATATTTATCTGTGGTGTTTCAAAATGAGATTTCCTTGACTTTTAATGATAGATTTTTTTCTAAATGATAAATTATGCTTTTCAGATATATCTTAAACATTTTTAAGTTTGTGGCCATTGTTTTCATTATTCTTCGAACGCCTAAAAATAGAAAAATTGCAAAATTAAACTACGTTGTTTTACAAAATAGGAAATTGTTGAGTATAAACAATAAGAATAAAATTTTGAATAAACACGGAGGTTCTTAAGTCTGTAGCAATTGTTTTTTATTGGTTTCTAACGTCTAAAAGTAACAAATATTTTAAAATTACACTGTGGTGTTTCAAAATTGGACTTCAAATGGAGTTTGAGGTTTAGATTTTTACCTAAGCAATAAAAAATTGAATTTTTAAATAAACCGTAAGGTTCGTAAACCTATAGCAATTGTTATTTTATGTATCTAACGTCTAATAATGAAGAAGTTTCAAAATTACACTGTGGTGTTTCAAAATGGGATTTTGTTTGAGTTTTAATTAAGTTAGAGGTTTAGATGTTCATCTAAACGATAAAAAATTAATTTTTAATAAGTTGTGGCAATTGTTTTTGTAATGTTTCTAACGCCTAAAAGTGGAAAAATTTTACTGTGGTGTTTCAAAATGGGATTTTTTGAGTTTTAGTGGATTTTGAGATTTAGATTTTTACCTAAGCAATAAAAATTGAATTTTTAATAAACCATAAGCTTATAAAGCCTATAGCAATTGTTTTTTTTTTTATTTCTAACGTACAAAAGTGAAAAAATGCAAAATTAGACTGTAGTATTTCAAAATGGTATTTTGTTTGAGTTTTTAATGAAGTTAGAGATTTAAATTTTCACTTAAACGATAAAAAATTAATTTTGAATAAATTGAAAGGTTTTTTAATCCTGTGGCAATTGTTTTTGTCATGTTTTTAACGTCTAAAAGTGGAAAAAATGAAAAATTATACTGTGGTGTTTCAAAATGGGATTTTTTTGAGTTTTAGAGGAGTTTGAGGTTTAGATTTTTACCTAAACTATAAAAAAATTAATTAAAAAAAATTTGAAGGCTTTCAAAGCGTTTGGCGATTGTTTTTTCTATGTATCTTATGTATCAAAGAGGAAATATTGCAATATATAAGTGTGATGTTTCAAAATAGAATATTTTTGAGTTTTAATTAAATTTGAGGTTTAGATTTTCACTTAAGCAATAAAAAATTTAATTGTAAATTCAAAGGTTATTAAAGCCTTTGGCAATTGTTTTTGTCGTGTACCTAAAGGCTCAAAGAGGAAAAATTTCACAATGAAAGTGTGGTGTTTCAAGAGAATTTTTTTGAGTTTTAATTAAATTTGACGTTTAGATTTTTACTTAAATGATAAAAATAATAGTTTGAATAAATTCGGAGGTTCTTAAGAATAAAGCAATTATTTTTTCCATGTTTCTAACGTTTAAATGTGGAAAAATTGCAAAAATACACTGTTGTGTTTCAAAATGGTATTTTATGAGTTTTAATAAAGTTTGATGCTTGAATTTTTATATAAATAAAAAATTGAATGCAATTTGAAGAAATCTGGAAGATGTTTGAGTCTGTGGTAATTGTTTCCTCCATTTTTCTAGCGCCTAAAGTGTGAAAAAGACCTGTATTATACTGTGGTGTTTCAAAATGGAAATTTTTGAGTTTTAATGAAGTTTGAGGTTTCGATTTTTGCTTAAACGATAAAAACTAAATTTTGAATAAGTTGAAGGGTTCTTAGGTGTGTGCCAATTGATCTTGAAGTCTTTTAAGCGTGTGGTAATTGCCGTTTTCATTTTTCTAAAACCTAAAATTGCAAAATTACACTCTGGTGTTTAGAAATAGATTTTTTTTGAGTTGTAATGAAGTCTGGCGTTTAGAATTTTATCTAAATGATAAAAACATGGATTTTGAATCAATTTAGTGGTTTTTTAAGCTTGTGGCAATTGTTTATCTCCGTGTTTCTAACGCCTAAAAGTGGAGGAAGTACAAAATTACACTGTGGTGTTTCAAAATAGGATGTTTTTTTATTATAATGGAGTTTGAGGTTTAGATTTTTACCTAAACGATAAAAAATTGAATTTTGAATAAATTTGGAGGTTCTTAAGTCTATAGCAATTGTTTTTCCATGTTTCTAACGTATGAATGTGGAAAAATTGCAAACATACACTGCTGTGTTTCAAAATGGCATTTTTTGAGTTTTAATGAAGTTTGACGTTTAGATTTTTATTTAAACAATAAAAAATGGATTTTAAATAAATTTTGAGGTTTTTTTAAGTATGTGATAATTGTTTTTTTCATTTTTCTAACGCCTAAAAGTTGAAAAATTGTTAAATTAAACTCAAAATGGTTTTTTTTTGATTTTAAATAAAGTTTGATTTTTAGATTTTTATGTAATTTAGAAAATTGTATGAATTTGGAAGATTTTTGAGTCTGTGGCAATTGTTTTATCCATTTTGCTGGGGCCTAATTAGTGGAAAAAATCATGAATTACACAGTGGTTTTAAAATGTGAATTTTTGAGTTTAAATGAAATTTTATGTTTAAATTTTTATATAAATGATAAATAGAATTGATTTTGAATAATTTTGGAAGTTTTTTAAGGGTGTGGCAATCGTGTTTCCATTTTTCAAACGCTTAAAAGTTGAAGAAATTGTTGAATATTTATAAGTAGTGTTTCAAAATTAGATTTTTTTAAGTTTTAATGATGTTTGATGTTTAGATTTTTCTTTAAATGATAAAAAATGATTTTCAGATAAATCTTGATGATTTTTAAGTTAGTGGCAATTGTTTTTTTTTCCATTTTTCTAATGCCTAAAGGTAAAAAAATGCAAAATAAAACTGCGTTGTTTAAAAAAAAAAGTAATTATTAAGTTTAAGTGAAGTTTGGCGTTTAGATTTTTACCAAAACGATAAAAAATTGAATTTTGGATAAACTTGAAGGTTCTTAAGTCTATAGTAATTTGTTTTTTTCCATATTTCTAACGTCTAAAAGTGAAAACGTTGCAAAATGACACTGAGGTGTTTCAAAATGGATTTTTTTTACTTTTAATGGAGTGTGAAGTTTAGATTTTTACCTACACAAAAAATAATTAAATTTTGAATAATTATGGAGGTTCTTAAGTCTATAGCAATTATTTTTTTCCATGATTCCAACGTCTAAATGAGGAAAAATTGCAGAATTACTTCTTCTTAAGTCAGCAATTGTTTTTTCCGTATATTTAACGTCTAAATGAAGAAAAATTGCAAAACTACACTGTTGTGTTTAGATTTTGATATAAGTAAAAAATAGAATTGATTTTGAGTAAATTTGTAAGTTTTTTAAGTCTGTGGCGACTGTTTTTTCCATTTTTCTAAAGCCTAACAAGTGGAGAAGCTGCAAAAATAAACTGGGGCGTTTTATAATGGAATTTTCTTGGGTATTAATAAAGATTAAGGTTTGAATTTTCGTAGAGGTGTTAAGCAGAATTGATTTGAATCAAATTTGGGATATTTTTAGTCTGTGGCGTTTTGTAAAATTAAATTATTTTGTTCAAAATTAAATAAAACACTTTTAACTTTGTTTTACTACAATAGTTGGTGGTAAAACAAAGATAAAAGTCTTTTATTTAATTTTAATCAAAATGTACCACCAAGTAAACGCCGACAACATTCAATGATTATGTTTAAAATTGTTATTAATTCTAAATATTAGTATAGTGGAATTATTTAATGTAGTTAGATTATATTCAGTAATAAATAAAGTGTTTAAACACCTCAATGTCAAATAAAGGTCAAACGTGGGTCCACCGCGAAATATTCGTTTTCGTCACCGATCCATCATCAATGTGTTAATGACGATTTATACGCACGAGGAAACGCATAAATCGCATTGATAATTATGCGGATCCTTACGAAATTGTCCTTGATTCGAATTACGAATGCAAAACGGCGAGTGAGCGCCGCTGCTCGGTTTGTTCACGGCTTTCTACTTAATTATTTACCAGAGTGTGATGATGATGATGACTTTCAGTTTTTAGACACGAAACGAAATCCGCACACACACACACACACACACACAAATCATTCATTCCACGCTTACATAAAGTCAATGTCGGTTAGAGGTCGTGAGAAAATGTGTTTGTACGTTTGTCGTGGAAGTTGTTGAATGCGTTTTAAGATTTTAAGATGAAATAAAATTAATTAGTGACAATACAAAATTTTCAATACAACATGAATTAATTTATTTGTTTATAAATCTTTGGACTCCTTTCTTAAACAAAATTAGAATTGTTAGAAAACCATAGAACCAAATCAGCATCTGCATTAGAGAGGAAAAAACTACCCAATCTATGTTGAAACGAATTCTGGGCAATTTTTTCCTTTCTAATGCAGATGCTGATTTCATTCTTTGATTACAACCCATTTCATCACTTCTCTACCCTACCCTGATCTATCAAAATAGGTCAAAACTGATCTGTGGATGTTGTTCATAGAAAAGCAATAATTCAAGAGATTGAAATAGTTCGTACGTTTTTTTTAAAGTTGTTTAATGAGTTTTAGTTATAGAGGTCATTTAACCTTCACGTAATGTAGAGCATTCGTAATCATTCGAAATCCATTAACTGATAATTACAAATGTCAGTGTGTAAACGAGCATTGTTATTACAGCGATAGGTATTCATGGCGTACAGATAAGATAAAATATTTGGAGTGTGTAATTGGGGAAAGCAAATAAATAAGTAATTACGTTAGATAAAAATAGCCTTTATTTATGTGCGTCTGTTCGTGTGTGTTATTCAAAGGAAATTCCGGTGAAGAGTTAATGTTTGGCCGGAAGCCAGACGGTCGTGTATTCGTGTGTGTATGTGTTTGTGTGTGTGTCACGCAAGGCATTTGATAAGCTCAATTTATTTATTCATTTATTTATTGGCACGACCTTGTCGTGAATAATTCGTGGGAGGAGGCGATGGGTTATTTTCAGCTGGTCGTTTCAGTCTCTCACCTTTGTCCGGCGGTTCCGGGGAGGTCTGCACGATCGATTCCGGTTTTCCTGTACGCGGCTTCCTCGTACTCACCGCTGTTGCAGTACTCGCGTTCACACCGGAGAAACCACGAACTACACGACCCTGCAAAAGAAAATTACAATTATAATCAATTAATTAAGGAAGGAATTAATGAAAAGTTTAAAGCAAAATGTTAAATAGAAGAGTGGCGCACATAAAACCGGCCCGAAACATTTGAATAAAAATTCTGATTCAGTTGTAGAAATCTATTTCCTCAGTGTTTATTAATAATCTTAAAATAAAACATCAACAAATTAATTAATCAGTAGGGATTGATAATGCACACATGGAATGTATAAAAGAAACAAAAAACTGCATCTGTTTTTATAACTGCCTGAAGGCATTTTTAGAGTTTTTGGCATAGTCGCTAGTAATGCTTCAGGTATGGTTAATAAATTTGTAATAAAATATTATTTTCTATTTCTAAATGTACATTTTATACAAACATTGATTTTTTGTAATGTCTGTATAAACCTGGGCCGATTTTATCAACCAACGCCTTCACGCCGATTACCATTTTAACGCCGTAGTTCAATTAGCGACCGTTTGATCCCACCCCGACCGTCGAGGGATGGTGGGAGTGTAATTGGTTCAATTAAACCAGCTTTGGGATTAGCCTAATAAATTGGTCATGCACGCTGCGCGTCGCGTTTTATTGCTAAAACGTTGGGCTCCAATTAAAATAATTTCGAATTTAATTCCGTTGCATTCTCAAAATAATTATGCATTTGCAGAAAGAATTATAATATTAATGTTAATTAATTAATGCTCAAATTTAATTAAGTCATCAAGTGTAGATATTCGTATGGTTGTTTAAACATTAAGTAAAAGTGTGGAGTGTGTTTTGAAGTTGGAGAGTGGGATAGAGACCACCCACCCACCCTACATATACAGTTTCACATCAGTCAGAATTACTTGTTTTGTATCCTCCAAAAATCGTTTAATTATAGTGGTATATTTTAATAAATATTTAAGGTGAATGTGTGACCACTAACCCACCCACCAATTAATGATAAATAAATTAGTCTATATAAAAATTATTTGAAAACAGTAGTGCAATTAATTCAGAATAAAGCTGTTTATAATTTAAGAAAATTTAATTAGAACGATGATAATGTTTTACTGATTGGAGGGTGGGATAGAGGCCACCCGCCTACCCTACATATATAATTGTATTTCAATCACTGTCACTGGTTTGGTTTCCCAAAAAAACATCAGCAGAATAAGTGTAAATGTTAAAATATTAAAAAAAAACAGTTTCGTTTTAAATTTAAATAAATATGTAGGGTGGGTGGGTGGCCACTATACCACCCTCTAATTACTGATAAATAAACTAGTCTATATACAAATTATTTGAAAGTTATAGTGTAATTAATGCAGAATAAAGCTGTTTATAATTTAAACATATTTAATTAAAACGAGGATGATGTTTTACTGATTGGAGGGTGGGATAGACGCCACCCACCCACCCTACATATATAATTGTATTTCAATCACTGTCACTGATTTGCTTTTTCAAAAAACATCAGCAGAATAAGTGTAAATATTAAAATTTTTACAAAAAAACAGAGTTTCGTTTTAAATTTAAATAAATATATAGGGTGGGTGGGTGGCCTCTAACCCACCCTCTAATTACTAATAAATAAACTAGTCTATATACAAATTATTTGAAAGCTGTAGTATAATTAATGCAGTATAAAGCTGTTTATAATTTAAGAATATTTAATTAAAACGATGTTAATGTTTTACTGATTGGAGGATGGGATAGAGGCCACCCACCCACCCTACACATGTAGTTGTATTTCAATCACTGTCACTGTTTTGGTTTCCCAAAAAACATCAGCAGAATAAGTGTAAATGTTAAAATTAAAAACAAAACCGAGTTTCGATGTAAATTGAAATAAATATGTAGGGTGGGTGGGTGGCCACTATCCCACCCTCCAATCTTGAATACATAAAAAAATATTTATTGAATTAAATTTTGCAAATTGAAATATTTATGTAATTGTTGCAGAGTTAATTATTAAACTTTTTTATAATTAATATTCAGTAAATCACAGTTCTTGTTTTAATAATTTGATTGTGGCTACCCACCCATCCTACAAATACAATTTTATTGGTATTAATAACGTTTTGTTTCTTCAAGTAAAGCACGATCAAATTTATACTAATGTAGTTGGAAATTTAAAAAAAAAACAGATTTTTAATATAAATATCAACATATATGTAGGATGGGTGGGTGTGATCACTATCTCGTTATTTAATCATTGCTATATAAACTACAATATACAAATACATAAATAAATTCTGACAATAAAATTAATAATTATTAAAAAATAACAATTTTTCTAACGAAAGAAATAATTAGTAAATCTCGCACGCTGTTTTAATGATTGAAGGGTGGGTGTGAGGAAGAAAATTTGGAACATTGTTTTAATGATTGGATTGTGGATCAGAATTTAACCCACCCATCCTACATTTATATTAAAATTTACATTGAAAATCTGTTGTATTATTTTTCAACAAGATTTATTTATAACAATGCTGATGTTTTAAAAGAAATATAATTGTGTATAAGTGTGACTGAATAAAAATTATATATGTAGTATGGGTGGGTGCTCTCAAGTACTCCCATCAATGAAAAATTACGTTCGTGATTTTCGTAATATTTTTATTATATAGAAAAAAATGAATTTTGCAATAATTACATAATTATTTTAATTTGCAGAATTTAATTTCACAAAGATTAGTTTATGTATTAATGATTGGAGGGTGGGATAGTGGCCACCCACCCACCCTACATATATATTTAGATTTACATCTAGACTCTGTTTTATTTTAATATTTAACATTTGCACTTATTCTGCTGATGTTTCTTTGGGAAACGAAACGAGTGACAGTGATTGATATAAAACTATATATGTAGGGTGGGTGGGTGGCCACTATCCCACCCTCTAATCAGTAAAACACAATCCTCGTTTAAATTGAAATTTACTAAATTATAAACAGCTTCATCCTGCATTAATTACACTACAGCTTTCAGATATTATTTCTTTAAAAAAAAGTTTATCTATTATTAACTGGAGGGTGGAATAGTGGCCACCCATCCACCTTACATTTGAATCAAAATTTACATCTATTATTTAACATTTGTACAAGTTCTAATGATATTTTCGGGCATACAAAACAAATTATTGTGACTGACGTCAAACTGTATATTTAGGATGGGTGGGTGGTCTCGTACTCATCCTCTAATTAAAAAAATACGTTCGTGATTCACTGAAAATTTTTAATTTAAATAAAAAAGTGTTTATTGCAATAGTTACATAAAAATATTTAATTTTGCAGAATTTTTCAAAGTTTTGTTTATGTATTAATGATAGGAGGGTGGGATAGTGGACACCCACCCACCCTACATATGTACTTAAATTTACATCAAAACTCATGTTTTTTAAATATTTTAACATTCACACTTATTCTGCTAATATTTTCTGGGAAGACAAACAAGTAACAGTGATTGAAATTAAACTGTATATGTAGGGTGGGTGGGTGGCCTCTATCCCACCCTCCAATCAGTAAAACATAATCCTCTTTTTAATTGAAATTTACTAAATTATAAACAGCTTTATTCTGCATTAATTCCATAAACATTACAGCTTTCAAATATTATTTTTTATAAAGAACAATTTATTTATCAAAAATTGGAGGGTGGGATAGTGGCCACACACCCACCCTACATATATAGTGAAATTTACATCAAATCCCTTGTTTTTTTTTGAAATATTTTAACAGTTACACTTATTCTGCTGAAGTTTTCTGGGAAGCCAAACAAGTGACAGTGATTAAATTACAACTGTATATGTAGGGTGGGTGGGTGGCCTCGGACCCACAATCCAATCAGTAAAACATTATCCTCGTTTTAATTAAAGTTTACTAAATTATAAACAGCTTTATTTTGCATTCATTCCGTCAACACTACAGCTTTCAGATATTATTTTTTATAAAGACTAGTTTATCAGTAATTGGAAGGTGGGTTAAAACATCAAAATGTATATATAGGGTGGGTGGGTGGCGTGATACTCACCCTCCAATTAAAACATTACGTTCGTGATTCACTGAATTTTTTAATATAAACAAAAAAAAACTGTTTATTACAATAATTATATAAATATTTCATCTTGCAGTATTGAATTTTATAAAGTTTCGTTTATGTATTAATGAAAAGAGGGTGGGATCGTGGCCACCACCCCATACTACATACATATATACTTAAATTTTCATCGAAACTCAGTTTTTTTTAAATATTTTAACATTTACACTTATTCTGTTGGTGTTTTTTTGGGAAACCAAACCAGTGACAATGATTGAAATAAATCTATATATGTAGGGTGGGTGGGTGGCCACTATCCCACCCTCAAATCAGTAAAACATTATCCTTGTTTTAATTAAATTTTATTAAATTATAAACAGCTTTATTCTGCATTGATAACAGTACAGCTTTCAGATATTTTTTTTATTAAAAGAGTTTATTTATCATTAATTGGAGGGTGGGTTAGTGGCCACACACCCACTCTTACATATGAATTAAAATTCACTTCTATAATTAAACATTTGTACAAGTTTTGATGATGTTTTCGGGGATACAAAATGAATGATTGTGGTTGATGTTAAACTGTATATACAGGGTGGGTGGGATACTTCGATCCCACCCTCTAATTAAAAAAATTACGTCCGTGATTCAGTGAAAATTTTTAATATAAATAAAAAAGTGTTAATTGCAAAAATTGCATAAATATTTCATTTTGCAGAATTTAATTTCATAAAGATTAGTTTATATATTAATGATTGGAGGGTGGGATAGTGGCCACCCACCCACCCTACATATATAGTTAAATTTCCATCGAAATTCCTGTTTCTTTTTTTAAACAAAAAAAGTGTTTATTGCAATAATTATATAAATATTTCATCTTGCAGAATTTATTTTCGTAAATATTAGTTTATGTATTACTGATTGGAGGGTGGGATAGTGGCCACCCACCCACCCTACATATATAGTTATACTTACATCAAAACTCTTGCCTTTTATAAATATTTTAACATTTCCAATTACTCTGCTAATGTTTTTTGGGAAGCCAAACAAATGACAGTGATTAAAGTACAACTGTATATGTAGGGTGGGTGGGTGGCCTCGGACCCACCCTCCAATCAGTAAAACATTATCCTCGTTTTTATTAATTTTCCTAAATTATAAACAGCTTTATTCTGCATTAATTACATCAACATTACTGTTTTCAAATATTATTTTTTATAAAGATTAGTTAATCATTAATTGGAGGGTGGGTTAGTGGCCTCGTACTCACCCTCAAATTAATAAATTTCGTTCGTGATTTACTGAAAGTTTTTAAAATAAATATAAAAATGTTTATAACAATAATTACTTAAATATTTTATTTTGCAGATTTTATTTTGTACAGAGTAGTTTATATATTAAGGATTGGAGGGTGGGATCGTGGCCACCCACCCACCCTACATATATACTTAAATTTACATCTAAACTCTGTTTTTTTAAATATTTTAACATATCCATATATTCTGCTAATGTTTTTTTGGGAAACCAAACGAGTAACAGTGATTGAAATAAAACTATATATGTAGGGTGGGTGGGTGTTCTCGAACCCACCCTCCAATTAAAAAATTACGTTCGTGATTCACTGAAATTCTTTAATATACACAAAAAAGTGTTTATTGCAATAATTACATAAATATTTCATTTTGCAGAATTTATTTTTGTAAAGATTAGTTTATGTATTAATGATTGGAGGGTGTGATAGTGGACACCCACCCACCCTACATATATACCTAAATTTTCATCAAAACTATGTTTTTTTTAAAATATTTTAACATTCACACTTACTGTGCTGATGTTTTTGAGCAACCAAACGAGTGACAGTGATTGAAATTAATCTGTATATGTAGGGTGGGTGGGTGGCCACTATCCCACCCTTCAATCAGTAAAACATCATCCTCGTTTTACTTAAATTTTCCTAAATTATAAACATCTTTATTCTGCCTTAATTTCAACAACACTACAGCTTCCATATATTATTTTTTATAAAGACTAGTTCATTTATCATTAACTGGAGGGTGAGATATTACCCACACACCCACCTTAAACATTTATTAAAATTTACTAACATAATTGAACATCTTTACAAGTTTTGGTGATATTTTCAGGAACACAAAGCATTTTTATAAGTTGTGGTGTATCTGGGGATACAAAATAAGTGATTGTGACTAGAGCAAAACTGAATGTGTAGGGTGGGTGGGTATCCTCTGTCCTACATTTCAATCAGTAAAATATTGTTCGTTATTTACAAAATATTCAATTCATAATACGAAAATCTCATTAGTAATAATTACTGAATTAGTGTTAGAATATTTATTTTTATAGGCCACCCTCCCACCCTATTTACAATTTATACTTCAACCACAAACATAGTATTATTTTTTTAAATCATAAGTGATACTGATTTATTTTGGGAAATGAAAATAGTAAAAGGGATTCTAATGAAGATAATAATACAAAAATACGTCAAGTGGGTGGCATGTAAAACAACCTTCAAACTATCACTATTTGTGTACTAAAATTATTTATATTTAATCGCAAGAATTTTCATAATTTATTTTATCACGAAAATATTTGCTTTTGTGCATTTTTTTTTCAGCAACTCAAGCGAAATAAATTGGTGGGCGAAATATAAAAACCACCCAACCTATAAACAATACTTTTCGTTACTCTCTTAGTTCGAATTAAAAAAAAAACAAAATGACGAGTATTAATCTTTATAATAATTTTAGCAAAATTGTATCGCCTATTTTAGTAATTAGAGGGTGAGATAAAAGGACACCCACCCACCCTACATTACTATTGTTACTTAATTAAAACATAGTTCCTTTCTTCACTTTTTATTTTTTCACAGCTATTATCAATAGCTAACTAAGTTAACTAAGTTAGCTATTGATAATGGGTACATAGTGCCCGAAATGTACATTTAGCTGAGTAAAAATAAAAAATGAAGAAATGAACTGTGTTTTAATTAAGTGATATTAACCTTCACGTACTCAAGTAACTATATTAAATTATTATTGTTGGTTTGAGTTTATGTGAAGTGTTTTGTCAATGAAAATAACACACAGTTTATTCCTTAATTCACTTGTTTATTTAAGTATTAGATGTACATTTCGTTCACAAGGTATAAACAAGTGAAGTAAGGAATAAACTGTGTGTTATTTTCAACCGACATTTATATTTATATTTCAGCCACAATTACTGTATGATTTTCCATATAACAACACCACTATCACTACTGATGTTATTATGTAATTAAAAATTAGGATTTAGTTTAATTTTTCTTGTAGATGTAGGGTGGGTGGGTGTTTACTATCCCACCATCCAATCATTAATATAAAAACTAACCTCTATGAAATAAATTCTGCAAAATAAAATATTTGTTTAATTATTGTAATAAACATTTTTATATTTATATTTTTAAAAAAATCAATGAATCGTGTACGTAATTTTTTAAGTACGAGGACACCCACCCACCCTAAAAATGCAGTTTGACACAATCAACTGTTTTGTAACCCTGAAAACATCATCAGACTAATAATTTAAATTATTCTTTAATTTTCTACAACGAACTAAAGGATATTAATACATTTTATTACATCATCAGAACTTCCACCAAATGTTAAATAATAGAAGTAAATTTTAATTATGTTATATATGTTGGAGGCTTCTACTTCGTTATACATTTTTGTAAATTGAATAAAACACGATAACTTTGTTTGTATAACTTGAAAACTTTTTATTGTACATAGTGTTTGATAATGACAAGCTAAATTTGTCGAAACTAGTCACAATAAAAAGTTTTCAAGTTATACAAACAAAGTTATCGTGTTTTATTAAATTTTAATTCATATGTAAGATGGGTGTGTGGCCACTAATCCACCCTCCAATTGATGATAAATTGGTCTTTATAAAAAAAATAATATCTGAAAGCTGAAGTGTTGATGGAAATACAATTAATAAAAGGGAAGATTTACATTTAAAAAAATATATTATACATCTTTCTATTCATGTATAAATATTAAGCAAAACTTTGAAATATGTTTTACTGATTGGAGGATGGGATAGAGGCCACCCACCCACCCTACATAAATATGGAAATTCAAACCATAATACTACTTTTTATGCAAAGCAACATCAAAGTAATTCCTCTTATTGTTGTTTTATCAATTACAATTTGAAAGGAATTTAAATGTAAGGTAAATATTAAAACAAAACAGTGGGGTATGTTTAAATAATTGGAGGGTGGGTTAGAGGCCACCCACCCACCCTACATATATATAAAAATTTAAGGTATAATACTACTTTTTTAATAACTGAATAGTTGAGGCTGTTAGTTTACTTTTTTAAATAAAACTACACAGTTGAGATGATTTCACATTTATTGTTGAACACTGCAACTTGTTTCTCCGCACAGTGACTTCATCAGGCAAATCGTCTCAACTGTGTAGTTTTATATTATGGAGTTTCATTATGTATCCGCGTCGTCAATTCAATATACTACTTTTTAATTGCTTAAATAAATCATAAGTAATACTGTCATGGTTGTTTTTAAAATAAATTAAAGTGCGATTGTAATTTCAATAGAATCTTACGTATACGTTGGGTGGGTGACCTTTAATCTAGATTCCAACCAGTAAAACTTATCACAAACTTTAATTGAATATATACATTCGTTTGGTTAGATCTGTAATTTATTTTTTACGAAAATATTCTCGCTAGGGTGACTGACGAAAAACCTTTGGTATCTGTATCTCGCTTATTTTTGATCCGATTAGAATAAATAAAACAAATTAAATGATTTTTAAAAGACTTTAATATGAACTGTACTGATATTTTTTCTTGCATCCAGTTTTTGACAAAAGACGATCAACTTTTTTTTTCAAATTGCACTGTATATATATTTTGTACTGATCCGCAAGGAGATTTTTTTCTGAATCTAAATTTGTAAACGATTTTATCCATTCATCAAACCAAAGTCGAGAAATTGAAGATTAAAAAAAAAATTAAAAATCAAATACCCATAGTAAACAATATACAGAGCCTATTCCAAATGTCAAAAGTGACAGTGTCAATTATTGGTACAATACTGCAATGATTTTTAATAATTTCATAATAAAAATGTTGCAAGATTTCAAAAACTGAAAAACGATTTCTGTAGAAGCACAAAATTCTAGTACAGTGTTTGAAATATTGTAACATTTTAATTATGAAATAATTAAAAATCGTTGCAGTATTGTATCAATGGCTGTCACTGTCACTTTTGACATTTAAAATAGGGTCTGTATATTGTTTACAATGGATACTTGACTTTTTATTTATTTTTTTAATCCTCAATTTTTCGACTTAAGTTTGATGTATGGATAAATTTATCTACAATTTTATATTCAGAAAAAAAATCTCCCTGCGAATCAATAAAAATATATATATACAGTGCAATTTAAAAAAAAAATGTTGATCGTATTTTGTTAAAAACTGGGTGCGAGAAAAAATAACAGTTCAGATCCTATTGAAGTCGTTTAATTTGATGTTTTATTTATTAAAATCGGATAAAAAATAAGCGAGATACAGCACCAAAGGTTTTTCGTCAGTCACTCTGTATTATTCATATATTTAAGAATGATATTTAACATTCAAAACAAGTGAAGTGTAAGGAATAAACTGTGTGTTATTTTTATTAACATTCAAGAATAAGAATGTTGTTTGTTACAAGTCTTAAAATTGGAGGGTGTGTTAATGGCCATAGGATAGGGTGAGTACCCTATTTATACCTTCACATTTCAGCCTAAATTATTGTGTTATTTATAATATAATATAAAGTTGAAACCCTAACCGAAGCAAATGCAGATCTTTTTCAACCGAGGTCATATTAACATCGCAACTCTGAAGAAATTACTATCGTCGAAAATATGCATGACAATCTGAAATCAAAAACCACCCATACACTTGTAGGCAAAGGTTTTTTTTTTTGGTGATTTGAAGACTTTTGTGCCTTATAGGGCATAAAAGGCACAAGAGTCTTTAAATCACCAAAAAAAAAACATTCAAATAGCTACGGTTTTCACTTCATATCCAAAATTAACTGTTTTGGTTGATGTTGAAGACTTATACTTCGTAATACATGTTGACTAGAAATGAAACACACTTATAACATTCTTTGAATAACACGTAATTTATTTTTGTGACATAAGTTTGGGTAACTGCACGTACCATTTTCAAACAGAAATGAACTATCTCAACAACATAACATCACTGTTGCTACTGGTGTGTAAGGGTTAATAAGTTGACACTATTGATGATGTGGTGGGTTTGATATTTTTAGTGGGGAGTGTTTTGGCTAAGTTCAAACGTATATGTAGGGTGGGTGGGTGGCCACTAACCTATCCTCCAAGTTTAATGCTAGAAGACAAATAATGTTCGAAAATATTTACAGTAAGCAAGAGTAGTTAATTAAAATTGATTGATTAATGGTTGAGGCGTTAACTTCGTGATACATTTTGGAAAATTAAACAAAAACGTTTACTTTGTTAATATCACACTTTATAAAGTGTTATATTAACAAAGTAAACGTTTTTCTTTAATTAAAATTGAATGTAAACATCTTCGTATACATACGTAAATATTAAACAAAACTTTGTTTTATGTTTTAGAGGTTAGAGGGTGGGATAGAGGCCACCCACCCACCCTACATATACGCTTTCATTTCAGTCACTGTCACAGTTTAATTAACAAAAAATAATCATTACAGTAATATCGTAAATTGAAATGAAACAACAACAGAGGGCTTCTCATTGAGTTTTAGTACATTCCTCACAAATTCAATACCGTAAATGTTGAATTTAAAAACAGTGTTATAATTTTGATTTTTATGTATATGTAGGGTGGGTGGGTGGCCTCTATCCCACAATTCAACCTGTAAAACATAAGCCAAAGTTTTGTTTAATATTTATGTACATATACGAAGATAGGACTATTAAAAATTGACCAGAGTAGACTTTTAGACTTGAAAAAAAGCTAGAATTGGTCAAAAGAAGGGAGTTGTGTTCCATCAAAATAATTCTAGACCGTACTGATCATGACATGCAAGAAGTTACGAGAGCTTGGACGGTTGGTCCTATCACACCCACTAAGCCATTATTACCTTTTCAAGCATTTGCAAAATTTTCTTGTGGTTACAAAACTGACCTCAAGAGAAACTTGAGGATAAGCTGGTTAAGTTTGTTTTTTACCAACAGAGACGAGAACTTCGTTAAATAGATAATTGCGGAGGCCTCTACTTTGTGATACATTCTTATTAATAAATGATTGTAAATACCTTTTATTTATCACACACTTTTATCTTTAATGTGACTATAGTTTTGACAGATTTCTTGTCAGTTTGAAAATGACAGAAAATCTGTCGAAACTATAGTCACATTAAAGATAAAAGTGTGTGATAAATAAAAGGTATTTACAATCATTTGTTAATGAGAACTTCTTTAATTGCGGAATTATGAAATTGCAATGGAAATGAACAAAAGCTATCCATCAAAACGGACATATTTGATACATCATAGGAAGACGTTCAGAACTTTTTATCGAATCCATCAATTCCAATTTGCTATTGATAATAATCACTTCATGGTCAAAATGTGGATCTAGCTACAAATTATTTATGAAGTGTTTTATTCCAAGTTTATCTACTAATTCCAATTGATTCTACCTAAACAATTACTTTCAATGAATGAAGATACTCCAAGTCTTTTCATTTTGATAGATTCTAATCTTTTCAATACTGGATTGATGAGTGAGGCTGTTACTTCTCATCTACCTGACGAAGTCACTGTTTGGTGAAACATTGTTGTAGAATAATAAAAACGTTTTTGAAACCATACACTGTGTCAGTATTTTAGTAAGTCTATTTGACGTATTGCACTGCACCTATGTCCTCGATTTTCTTCATTTTATTTGAAATTCCTTAAAAAGTAGATACAATACGATGTAATTTTTTTTTTGCTGTCTAGAAATAATAAATGCAATTGGTGTCGTTTTCGGTTGCGTTCTCTCACAATGGGCGAACTCGATTTCCATTTAAGTATGGCGCGGAGCGAACGTGGTCGTGTCTAATTTATTCCATTCTCGTTTATGGAAGTAACGACTCATGCTCCATTAATCTTGCCAGTAGGCAAAACCGGTCTCCGTCGATTTGGCGGGGAAGCGCGGGGTCTTTCTACTACTACACGTATAATATATACACACATATATATATAAACGTATTCGTTATCGATTTATGGCATTGTAAATACACAACACGAGTGGCTGCCGTTTCGCGATAATATGCGTGAATAATTCAGGTCGCCCGAAATGTCAGAGACAGATGATGACGGATAAGAGGGTGGCGGTAGAAGGAAAGAAAGAAGGAAGGGTGGTGGGCTGACGTGTAAAGGGTAAGGACGTTTAGGTTTTCCGAGCACGTCCCGGGGAGTCTGAAGGCCGGCATAAATAAAGCGCCGGCATCAGGTAGAATTACGCTTAGCTCAACATTGAAACGTAAAACAAAGGACCTGTGTTATTACAAAGTTTTATATATGCAGATGGCAGCGTAAAGTTTGCGAAATGTACGGCTGCGTGTTTCAACTCGTAATTAATTACATTCTCCCCCACCCCACGTCTGCGGCAACTTTCGCCAGCGCCCCTAGCGAAGCCGGAATGTAATTACCAGACCCCAACACACAAGTTAAAACTTGCACACTTACACACATGCATATATAATACATACACGCTCTCCCCTGTGTGTTATCGCGATATAGCGCAATTTCGATCGCCTCTCCTTTGTTTTGGTGCTGGGTTGCAGCAGCAGCAGCAAAACGTACGCGCGTATTAAGATTTATCGTTCGAGACTAGAGCTGCCATTCCAAGGTTATACAGGTAAGTCCGGTTCCGAAACCTGTTCAAACGAATTGGAGAGTGTTCGCGAAAGAGTTTCTACGCTTTTCCAGATCCAGGGCGGCCATTTTACAGCGATTCCGCGAAAACGCGCGGAGTCTCCTCACCTTACACACTCACTAGGAACTAATCCGATCACCTCTCTTCTTCTCTTCCTCCTCCTCCTCCTCCTCGTGTTATTCTTCTCTCACCTACATCATCTCAACGCACTGTTGTGTTCCACGCTCACGCACAGGTGTGTCGTACCAGTAGTACTCGCAATCACTGAACAACAATAATAAATAATAACACTAAATCACTGTCGCAGATTGGTGGTAATTGTTATCCAGAGGATCCCCTGGCCGCTGGTGCCGGGGAAAGTGGCGTTCACAAAGGACCCGAACGAACGCGAAACAAAGAGCACACGGCCAGGCAGGTTCGAGTAGTCTGGGCGGAGTGCAGCACACAGCACGCCAGGGCAGGGCAGTCGCGAGCGCAGCCGCTAAGCTCTTCTATTTACCATCAACGGTCCTCTCTATATTGCTCTTCTGAATACTTTCATCGCTATTACCGACAACTGGACCGAATGCAAGTGCACGACGACGTTGCGTGTCGCCGGCCGCTCTCGTTCGCTCTCGGGGGTGGTGAGGCGGGTGGAGGGCGGCTCGGATCGTCCCAACCCACACTCGAACCTTCCGCCCTAGATATTGATTCACGTACACTCATTTATTTCCCCCCGGCATGAATGGGCCCGAGTAACGCGAAAAGGGGGAAAACTGACTGAACCGATAATTTAAGGCCACCCTACACTTGTTAACGTCGCACGAACGTAAACCCTACTACCCCTCAACCCCTTTCCTTCTCATCGCTAATTATGCAAAATAGTTTCACCAAACAATTATACACATTTCCTCCTCCTCCTTCCATCACACCTCTTCTCAAGGTTAACAATGATATTTCGTCGTTTTCACGGTTCGATCAATGACATTGTCATACCACGATTGTGTTCTCATTCAGGTATACAAAGTTATTGACCTAAAATAGCAAATTGGGAAACTCTATAGAATTGTACTTAATCGATTTAACTCTAAAATAAGTATTATTAGAACAACAAATCTTTGTAGTTATAATAAGAAACTACTATACAGAAAAGTGCAATGATCGCAGGTTAATCATAATGATGGTTGCGACCGTTTCTATGTGGCAATTCATAATGAACAATGTTGATTAGTTTAGTTCCTCATAACTTTAAAAGAAGCTGAATCATAGGTAAGAGATGTTTGTTTTTGCCCAGATGATCATACGAAGAAAGTCAATAGAATGATTTAGAATTATGGCTTAGAGCATTAAATTGAGATACATTGAGGTCAGGATGTTTTGATTACATCGTTTCTAATGTGTTCCTTAAGGCATGCTCATGTAATATTCACATCAAACTTGTGGAGTTAGATTTGCAGCATCTAAGCCAACAAGTTTGATGTGTGAACTGAAACTTCGTAAAATTTATTGAAGTACAAATAAAAATATTACAAAACTTGACTTTTGAACATAATGAAATCATCAAAGGAGATTTCCAAACAAAATGCATGAACTGTTCTTTAGTGTTGTTTCAGGTGGCTTTAGAAAGAAAATCACCAACTCTACCCCTATTCAGAATAATGAAGGCTATGAGTGATTTCTACTAAACAACATCTAGGATTGTCCATGAATATGTAATTTGTAATTAATTGTAACCTACAAAGATAATACCACCTCATCATCTCTAAAACACATTTCAAGTTGATTAATACTTAGCGCGACTCTTGAAGAGGTTAATTGACATCTCTCTGAGCGAAATGCATGAACTGTTCCTTAGTGTTGATTAAGGTGGCTATAGAATGGAAGTTCTCAACTCTACCCTTATTCAGAACAATTAAGGCTACGAGTGATTTCTACTAAACTACAACTAGATTAGCCCATGGATTTGCAATTTGTAATTGAAACCTCTACACAGATTGGGACGGTATCATCTCTAATTCACATGCCAAGCAGATTAATACTCAGCGTGTTGCAATTCGACTCTTGAGGAGGTTGATTGACATCCCTTGGCAGCATAACAATGCCCAACTATGTTAAGAGTTGATTGCTACAAAATCTTATAATACAGTTTATATTTCGGCACTTTGGAATTTCAACCTAAGCTAAAACTTTGGTTTAAATTCCAATAACAATATTAAATCAAATAATAACTTTATTTTTTGGAAAATTAAAAAAGGCGATAGTGGTTAAAATAAATCTATATATGTAGGGTGGGTGGGTGGCCACTATCACACCCTCCAATTCACAACACATACGCTTAGATTCTACTGCATTCATTCATTCCTTCAGCCATTCATGATAATTATTAATTTTTTATGTATCTCTATCCTACTCTCCAGTTTTTACAAAAAAAAAAACAAATATTACCATTAAAAAAACTGTTTAATAATTTAGTATATATTCAGTAGGATAGGTGCGTATTTTTTTTGGAAATTGGTGGGTGGGATAGTGGCCACCCACTATATATATATATTGAAACTCAAGCTAAAACTATGATGTGGATGCAACAATCTCAAAACACAAACCGCGTTTATTTATTTATTTATTTCTTAATAGAAACAGTAGTGATGACTGAAGTTAATATGCATATGTAGGGTGGGTGGGTGGCCACTATCCTACCCTCCAAATTCACAGCACATACGCATAGATTCTACTGCATTCGTGCTAAATTATAAAGCAGATTATTTAATCATTTTCTATTGCAGTTTTCAAAAACATTTAATTAATAATTTATTTTTAACTTTAAGGAGAGAAGGGTGGAATAGTGGCCACCCACCCACCCTACATATAAATGGAAACTCAAGCCGAAACTATGATTTGGATGCGACCAATCTCAACACACAGAGCGTTTTTTATTTATTAAAAAAAAATTAAAACAGTAGTTTTGACTGAAGTTACTTTATATATGTAGGGCGGGTGGGTGGCCACTATCCCACCCTCTAATCCCAAAAAAATACGTATCGATACTATTGAATTTATACTGAATCATTAAACAGATTTTTATAATAACCTGTTTTTTTTGTTCTAAGTACTGGAGCACACCCACCCACCCTACATAAAGAAATTAAACTTGAGCAAAATTTTGGTTTGAATTACAATAATCTCGTAAGAAATTCTAATTTAAATTTATTGAAAATAAAAAAGGCGATAGTGACTTAAATAAATCGGTATATGTAGGGTGGGTGGCTTTAATATATTTGTATATGTAGGGTGGGTGGGTGGCCACTAGCCTACCCTCCAATTCATGACACATACGCATATTTTCTATTGCATTCGTTCTAAATTATAAAAGAGATTATTTAATAAATTTCTTATGCATTTTTTGAAAAATATTTCGTTTTAACTTTAAAGACAGGGAGGTGGAATAGTGGCCACCCACCCACCCTACATATACATTGAAACTCAAGTTGAAACTATGATTTGTACGCGAACAATCTCAAAACACGCACAGCGTTTATTTATTTATTTTTTTGCGGAAAGAGTAGCCGTGAGTGAAGTTAACAATTTTTTTTTTAAGTAATCTGTTTTTTTTTTTGTTGTTGTAAGAACTGGAAGGTGTACTATAGGACACCCACCCACCTTACATAAAAAATTAAACTCGAGCCAAACTTTGGTTTCAATTTCAACAACCTCGTAAGAAATTCTAAGTTAAATTTTTGGAAAATAAAAAGGCGATAGTGGCTTAAATACATTTTTATATGTAGGGTGGGTGGGTGGCCACTATCTCACCTTCCAATTTATGACACATACGCATAGACTCTACTGTATTCGTGCTTAATTATAAAAGAGATTATTTGATAATTTTCTATTGCAACTTTCAAAAACATTTCATTAATAATTGTTTTTAATTTTAAGGACTGGAGGGTGGGATAGTGGCCACCCACCCACCCTACATATCCATTGAAACTCAAGCTGAAACTATGATTTTGATGCAAACAATCCCAAAATACACACAGCGTTTATTTATTAATTAAATTTTTAACGGAAACAGTAGCCGTGATTGAAATTAATATGTATATGTAGGGTGGGTGGGTGGCCACTATCACACCCTCCAATCCCAAAAAATACGCACCGATTCTATTGAATTTATACTGAATCATTAAACAGATTTTTTATAATAATCTACTTTTCTCGTTCTAAGCAATGGGGAGTGTTATATAGGCCACCCACCCACCCTACATAAAATATTTAAACTTGAGCAAAACTTTGGTTTAAATTTCAACAACCTCGTAAGAAATTTCAACACTCTATAGACCGAATTTTTGTTTTAAATCCAAAAAAAATTGCTTGTAGATTTTTAGAATTTTTCAGAGGGCTTAATTAAATTTTTCAGGAATTTTCTTAGAGTCTTCTAGAACTTTCTTCAGTTTTTTTGTAGGTTTTTAAAACTTTTCGTCATTCCACTTTTCAAGAATTTTCTTATCGGCCTCTAGAAATGTTTTCAATATTTTTTCTTAGACTTCAAGAACTTCTCAGCAACTTTCATCACATTTTTAAAGGATTTTTATAAAGGGTTCTTGAATCAATCAGTTTTTCAGGAATTTTCCTCGAGAGTTCTAGAATTTTCTTTAGTGTTTTTTTTAATAGATTTCTAGAAGTTTCCAGTAACTTTCATTCGATTTTTGAGAAATTTCCTCATGTGCCTCTAATCTTCTTAATTTTTTTGTAGATTTTTTGATAACTTTTATTATATTTTATGAGTTCAAGAATTTTCCTGATTTGTTTTGTTTCTACAGTTTATCAAGAATTTTCCTAGAGAATTCTAGAATTTTCTTGAGTTTCGAATAACTTTCATTCCATTTCTTAAGAATTTTCTTATGAGCCTCTACAATTTTCTTCATTTTTTTTTTGTAGATTTCTAGAACATCTTAAAAACATTTGTCACACTTTTGAAGAATTTTTCTAGGGTGTCCTTGAATTTTTCTTAATATTTTTTCTAGATTTCTAGAACTTTCCATTATCTTTAATTGAATCCTTCAAGAATTTTCTTAGAGTTATAAAACTTTATAACATATGCATAGATTTTACTGCATTTGTGCTAAATTATAAAAGAGATTATTTAATAATTTTCTAATCCATTTTTCAAAAACATTTCATTAATAATTGTGTTTAACTTAAGAATTGGAGGGTGAGGTAGTGGCCACCCACCCACCCTACATATAAATTGAAATTCAAGCTAAAACTATGATTTGGATGCAAGCAATCTCAAAACACACCAGCGTATATTTTTTTTAAAAGGAAACAGTAACCATGACTGAAGTTAATTTGTATATGTAGGTTGGGTGGGTGGCCACTATTCCACCCTCCAATCTCTAAAAAAATACGCACCGATTCTATTGAATTTATACTGAATTATTAAACAAAATGTATTTATAGTAATCTGTTTTTTTTTGTTGTTGTATGAACTGGAGGGTGTGATAGGGACCACCCACCCACCTTACAAAAAAATAAACTTGAGCAAAACTTTGGTTTAAATCCCAACAATCTCCTTTTAAATTTAATTTTTTTGGAAAATAAAAAAAGCGATTGTGGCTTGAATAAATCTGTATATGTAGGGTGGGTGGATGTCCACTATCCCACCCTCTACTTCATGACACATACGAATAGATTCTATTGCATTAATGTTGAATTATAAAAGAGATTATTTAATAATTTTCTAATGCATTTTTCAAAAACATTTCATTAATTGTTGCTTTTAACTTTAAGGAAAGTAAGGTGGGATAGTGGCCACCCACCCACCCTACATATACATTGAAACTCAAGTTAAATCTATGATTTAGATGCAAATAATCCCAAAATACACAGAGTGTTTATTTATTTATTTATTTATTAACGGAAACAGTAGCCGTGACTGAAGTTGATATATATATATATATATATATATATGTAGGGTGGGTGGGTGGCCACCATCCCACCCTCCAATCCCAAAAAAATACGCATCGATTTTATTGAAATTATACTGAATCATTAAACAGATTTTTTTATAATAAACAGATTTTTGGTTTTTAGTATTGGAGGGTGTTATAGAGGCCACCTACCCACCCTATATAAAAAATATACTTGAACAAAACTTTAGTTTAAATTGCAACAACCTCCAAAGAATTTAAATTTAAATCTGTATATGTAGGGTGGGTGGGTGGCCACTGGCCCACCCTCCAAACCCAAAAAAATACGCACCGATTCTATTGAATCTACACTGAATTATTAAACAGATTTTTTATAGCAATCTGTTTTTTTTGTTGTTGTAAGAACTGGAGGGTGTGATAGGAACCACTCACCCACCTTACATAAAAAAAATAAACTTGAGCAAAATTTTAGTTTAAATTCTAGCAACCTTGTAAGTAATTTTATTTATAAATTTTTGGAAAATAAAAAGGCGATAGTGGCTTGAATATATCTGTATATGTAGGGTGGGTGGGTGGTCACTATCACACCCTTCAATTCATGACACATACGCATATATTCTATTGCATTCGTTCTAAATTATAACAGAGATTATTTAATAAATTTCGTATTTTTAAAAAAAAATTTCGTTAATATTTGTTTTCAACTTTAAGGACAGAAGGGTAGGACGATGGCCACCCACCCACTCTACATATTAATTGGAACTCAAACTGGAACTATGATTTGGATGCAAACAATTTCAAAACACACTAGCCTTTATTTATTTATTTTTTGTTTGTTTATGGAAACAGTAGCCGTGATTGAAGTTAATATGTATATGTAGGGTGGGTGGGTGGCTACTATCCTACCCTCCAGTTCTTAAAATGAAAATACAATTATTAATGAAATGTTTTTGAAAGATGCATTAGAAAATTATTGAATAATCACTTTTATAATTTAGCGCAAATGCAGTAGAATCTATGCGTATGTGTCATGAATTGGAGGGTGGGATAGTGGCCACCCACCCACCCTACATATACAGATTTATTTAGGGTAGTACCGCCTTTTTTATTTTCCAAAAATTTAAATTAAAATTTCTTACGCGGTTGTTGGATTTCAAACCAAAGTTTTGCTCAAGTTTAATTTTTTATGTAGGGTGGGTGGGTGTCTTCTATTACACTTTCCAGTTCTTACAACGAAAAAAAATGGATTTAAAGTTTAGCCTACGTTGAATTTTTTATGTAGGGTGGGTGGGTGGCCTCTATTATCTCTTCCAGTTCTTACAAAAACAAAACAAGTTACTATAGAAAAAATCTGTTTAATAATTCAGTATAAATTTAATAGAATCGGTGCTTATCTTTTAGGATTGAAGGGTGATCAGTGGCCGCCCACCCACCCTACATATACATATTAACTTTAGTCATGGCGACTGTTTCCGTTAAAACAATAAATAAATAAATAAACGCTGAGCGTATTTTGAAATTGTTTGCGTACAAATCATAGTTTCAGCTTGAGTTTCAATATATATGTAGGGTGGGTGGGTGGCCACTATCCCACCCTCCAATCTCCAAAAAAATACGCACTGATCCTATTGAATATATACTAAATTATTAAACAGTTTTTTTAACGTTAATTTTTTTTATAATTTAGTACGAATGCAGTAGAATCTATGCGTATGTGTCATGAATTGGAGGGTGGGATAGTGGCCACCCACCCACCCTACATATACAGATTTATTTAAGCCACTATCGCCTTTTTATTATCCAAAAAATTAAATTAGAATTTTTTACGAGGTTGTTGAAGTTGAAATCAGAGTTTATTTCAAGTTTAATATTTCATGTAGGGTGGGTGGGTGTACTCTATCAAGTCCCCCAGTTCATGCAACAAAAAATAACAGATTACTATAAAAAAAATTGTTTAATAATTCAGAATAAATTCAATAGAATTGGTGCGTATTTTTTTGGGTTTGGAGGGTAGAATAGTGGCCACCCACCCACCCTACATATACAAATTAACTTCAGCCAGGGCTACTGTTTCTTTAAAAAAAAAAAAAAAAATAAGCACCGAAGTTTATAGAAAATACGCACCGATTCTATTGAATTTATACTGAATTATTAAACAGATTATTTCTATAGTAATTTGTTTTGTTTTTGTAAGAACTGGAAGAGGTAATAGAGACCACCCACCCACCCTACATAAAAAATTCAATTTAAGCTAAACTTTGGTTTAAATTCGAGCAACCTCGTAAAAAATACTAATTTATTTTTTGGATAATAAAAAAGGTGATAGTGGTTTGAATAAATCTGTATATGTAGGGTGGGTTGGTGGCCACTATCACACCCTCCAATTCATGACACATACGCATAGATTCTACTGCATTTGTGCTAAATTAAAAAAGATATTATTCAATAATTTTTTAATACATTTCTTAAAAACATTTCGTTACTAATTGTTTTTAATTTTAAGGACAGGAGGGTAGAATAGTGGCCACTCACCCACCCTACATATAAATTTAAACTCAAGCTAAAACTATGATTTAGGTGCTGACAATCCCAAAATACACACAGAGTTTATTTATTTATTTATTAACGAAAACAGTATCCGTGACTGAAGTTGCCATGTATATGTAGGGTGGGTGGGTGGCCACTATCCCACCATCCAATCCCAAAAATATACGCAACGATTCTATTGAATTTCTACTAAATTATTAAACAGTTTTCTTTTGTAAACTGTTTTTGTATTGTTGTCGTAAGAACTGGAGGGTGTGATAGAGGACACCCACCCAGCGTACATAAAAAAATTAAACTTGACCAAAATTTTGTTTTGAATTACAATAATCTCGTAGGAAATTCTAATTTAAATTTTTGGAAAATAAAAAGGCGATTAGTGGCTGAAATGAATCTATATATGTAGGGTGGGTGGGTGGCCACTATCCACAATCCAATCCATATAATATACGCAAATATTCTATTAAAAATTATCTATGTTATATTTCCAGGTTTGAAGGGTGGAATAGTGGACACCCACCCACCCTACATAAAAATAGTAGATAGTAGATAAAATCAAAATACATATACAGGGTGACTGACGAAAAACCTTTGGTGCTGTATCTCGCTTATTTTTTATCCGATTTTAATAAATATTAAATTAAACTATTTTTAAAAGACTAATAGGATCTGAACTGTTTTTTTTCTCGCACCCAGTTTTTGACAAAATACGATCAACATTTTTTTTTTAAATTGCACTGTATATATATTTTTATTGATTCGCAAGGAGATTTTTTTTCTGAATATAAAATTGTAGACAAATTTATCCATACATCAAACTTAAGTCGAGAAATTGAGGATTAAAAAAATAAATAAAAAGTCAAGTATCCATTGTAAACAATATACAGACCCTATTTTAAATGTCAAAAGTGACAGTGTCAGTCATTGGTACAATACTGCAACGATTTTTAATTATTTCATAATTAAAATGTTGCAATATTTCAAACACTGTACTAGAATTTTGTGCTTCTACAGAAATCGTTTTTCAGTTTTTGAAATCTTGCAACATTTTAATTATGAAATAATTAAAAATCGTTGCAGTATTGTATCAATGGCTGTCACTGTCACTTTTGACATTTGGAATAGGCTCTGTATATTGTTTACTATGAGTATTTGATATTTAATTTTTTTTTTAATCCTCAATTTCTCGACTTTGGTTTGATGAATGGATAAAATCGTTTACAAATTTAGATTCAGAAAAAAATCTCCTTGCGGATCAGTACAAAATATATATACAGTGCAATTTGAAAAAAAAAAAGTTGATCGTCTTTTGTCAAAAACTGGATGCAAGAAAAAATATCAGTACAGTTCATATTAAAGTCTTTTAAAAATCATTTAATTTGATGTTTTATTTATTCAAATCGGATCAAAAATAAGCGAGATACAGCACCAAAGGTTTTTCGTCAGTCACCCTGTATAAATTGAAATTCAAGCTGGAATTATGATTTGGGTGCAAAAAATCTCAAAACACACACAGCGTAATTTTTTTTTTGTAACGGAAACAGTAGCCGTACTGAAGTTAATATGTATATGTAGGGTGGGTGGGTGGCCACTATCCCATCCTTCAATCCCAAAAAAATACGCACCGATTCTATTGAATTTATACTGAATCATTAAACAGATTGTACAATACTTTCTTACGAAAATTTTGATTGCACATGGAAAGGCTCAAGTTAATAAAAATATGATCTTCCACTCTTGCCTATTGTTGCCTTGATGACACTGCTGCCACGTGTGGTTTCTTTGGTGGAGGTTGTTCCACCGTTTTCTTATCAAGTTTGGTTTATATTCCTCTGAAGAGAGGAGAATTCAAAATTTTAGTATAAATTCCAATAATTATTAAGCAATTTCTCACTATGTAATACAATAACTTCCTCCTATCTTATTGCAACAATTGACAAGATTAATCGTATTACTTTCCTATCGTAATATGTTTTTCTATTTAATTATTTAACCCAACCAATAACTTTGATATACAAAAGCATAATACTTAAACCTCAATTTAAACAAAAATAAAATCCAATGGATTTATAAAATGGTATATAGTATCGTACAGTGTAAATCCCATTAATATATTATTATAATTAAGGGTATTATTATTATCATTTTCCCTCAAACAGCTAAATATAGGTAATAATAAAAATTTTATATTTTAGTCCTGGAGGGTGGATTAGTAGAAGTAACGTATTGAAATTATGTTTAACCTTTTTTTTTTTATAAATCCCTGGAATGTTAATTAAAAAAAATTCTAGCACATTAAATTTACGACCTACGGAGGGATGATAATATCGATCCCTCTTTCCGAACCCCCCCGCACACGCACGTACGCAGAAAAAAAAGTATAACAGCGAGACATCCGATTAATCTGCGCGTTTTATTACGCACGCACAACAATGGCGGAACGACGAGGAGTCGGTTGTGGAGGGGCGGGGAGGGTTGAAAAAGTTTCATCCGACCGCCGCATTTATATCGTCTTAATAACGAGTTATTATATATTATTCAGACGGAAAGTTGCCAGAGAGAGAGAGAGAGCGCCGGCTCGAAAGTCGTAAAGGAAAGTTTCAACACAGTTATACCGTCGGTGGTGCTTCTCTTGATCAAAGTTTGGAAATAAAGCACACAGCGATAGCAACAAAGCGAGCCCGAGATAAAGTCAACAGACAACAGTTTAACATCGTTTCCGTAAAGTAGCTTTATTATTTTTGCCCCCCTCATCTCGTTTCCTAATTTCATTTCCGGGGCGTCGACTTTTTTCCGTTCCTTCTCGGCATTCCCTAGAGGAGAAGGAGGAGGGAAAATGGAAATTGTTAGAAACATGGGGTGTTCAGAATCCCTTATTGTTAGGGGTAAGGTGAGGTCATTGATGGTGAAATGAATATTAGGATTTTTTTTGAATGTAATAATTTAGATTACTTCTCACAATGTGGCGAAACAATTTTTGCAAGTCTAAGCAATTAAAAAATTAAATAAGTATATTCATTTTTCGCAATCATTCGCATTAATCTCTAGCGTACTCTTGACCTACATCAATATATCGGCTTCTCGTAAAATAGTTAAGGTAGGTCAGGATAACGCTAGGTCAATATTTTAATTGTTACGGTAGGTCAGGAGTACGCTGGCTCAAAATATTATTTACTAATGTTGGGATTATGTTGTTTCCTGATGAATCATTTCTTGAAATTCAAGTCAATTTCATCAATTAAGTAATTTTCAAAAAGGACGCATTGTTGGTATGAAACAGGCGGAATGCAGATTGAGGGAAATAGCTCGAAGACACGAAATTACACCCTCAACTGTAATGCGAGTATGGAGAAGATGGTCTGAAGAAAATGACTATCAGCGACAGAGATGTTCTGGTAGGCCTAGGATTATACAATCTGCTTGCAAGAAACACCTTCACATTTTGAACAGTGTTTTTGGAGTCACCTTCATGATTTTTTCTTAGAGTATGGATCAGATACAATTAGGACAATTGATTGTTACTTTTCGTTCAAAAATTTTCTTTAGATACTTCCAAAGATGTTTTCTAAAATAAGAAGAGGTTTTATGTTATATAAGTAAGAATTTTTAGTGTGAATGCTCGTCAATATTAGATTTTTTGAAAGGTAGGTTGTGTAAAATGCAATGTCTATGTAAATAATCCAAACGATTAGAAGTTATTGAGGCTTCGAAGCAAATTTAGTATTAAATTCTAGACTAGTTATGAAAATATTTTCGTTCGTGCTGGAAATAATCCGTACGTTGCGTTTATTTAATTTACACCAGAATCCCGTGTTTTATTTAAAGTGAATCTCCAAGAAGTGTACACGACGTAATCTATTTTGGAGAGGCCGCCGTGCGCACTGCGGCACTGTGATGAACTCGACCGATGAACCATAAATAGGACACCGCTGACCCGCCATCTTGGATCACCCATTACTTAGCATTCGGTCTATTGTCCGAGGTGGAGAGGTGGTGTGTGCTGTTTGCTGTTGCTGCTGCTGCTGGCAGCTGCCGCTAGCCAGGCGCGAGATCGATATCCTTCGTCATCCGCTGCCGGGCCCGAGGGTCCGGGTCAGGTATCGTAGAGCAAGAGGCAACAAACGGCGACGATAAGAGGTAGAAATGATCGTGCTCACGGACCAGAATAATCTAACAGGTGTAACGGTAAGCGCGGTAACGTTTAGAGGACAAAGAAAGGTCATCAACCTGGCGCCAAATTATCTAGCCGTTCGTAATTGTAAAAGTGCAATACTGTTACTCTCTCTATATATATGTGTGTGTGTGTGTGTGCTAAAACAACTTTCTCGCGGGCGCTTCGTGTGTCTGCGATGATGGCGTGCTGGAAATTATTAATCATTAACGAAACGAGCCAGTCATCAACGTCTTTCCATGTATGCGATTCATCCTTCCATCGTGTGTAGTATGGACACTTACCGGCTGTTGCTGGTGCTGGGTCTGCAGGACTGCGGACCGCGACCTGCGGGGAGTGATGCCCACATTCTCGCCACGCATGATCGACTCCACCACTGGAACACATCAATAAAACATTTATTCAAGCTTGTGTGTCGTTGACTCTTCGTCTTTTCATCAAAACAAGCGATTAAAGTATATATTTATGATGATAAACACGATGAATTCAATCCAAAAATAATAATTTTAATTGAATACACTAGCGCATTTTTGACACATTACAAAATCCCTTAATTGTAGGTATCGTACTTTTAACCTACCACAATTAACAGTATATTAAAGTTTATTATTAAGTATGATTACTATTAGGTGAAGAATAACACTTGTTTTGTTCCATAATAGTAATATCTGTTTCTATCAAGAGTGTAGCGCAACAAGCATTAACTTTAAGTATGATTGGAAGAGGATAGTTTTGGAGGCAAAATCCCTATGAGGGATGTAAAGGCTAAAAATGATAGAATTTCTTAGATGTTTCTCCCAAATAGAAGGCTTTTAAACTCGGTGTTCTATCCAAAGGCACCTTCAAAGTATTGCAACTTATAGTTATGTGGGTTTTGAAGGCTGAACTGATGTATATCGCATAATAACCGTGAAAGTTAGGACGGATTCGCGGAAAGTAAACAACTTCTTTCTTTTTCTTTTTGGCAACACTCGAATACACCAAATGGCAGTGATTGTCGCTGAATGCATGATTAATCCGCTCGTTATCGGTCCAAGTCCAAAGTGGGCGCCGCCGCCCAATCGATAACATCTGCGATGGTCGAGAGACGAGAGTGGATTGTACTTTCTAAAATTCGATTAGATTACAAAAAAAAAACTTTTACTTAATCACCGCGCTCGCTCGTGAAAGCCTCCTCTTCTTAATGTATGAGTGTTGGCGCTGTGTTGAGAAAGTAAGTTTTCCGTGGGCGCAGATTTTCTTCTCTGCTGTTTACGAAATGGAAAAGAAAATAACTAAATAATTGGACGGCGTGTGTGTATTAATACACCAAAGGGGGGAAGAAGGCGAAATTACGTTTCGTGTATTTCGGTAGAGCTGGCAGTGCGTGTCCAGGAAGAGCGATAAGGTTACAACTATAAACACAGTCCAACGACACTAAATTATACGGACGAAAATAAACCTGCCGTGTAAATAAAATTCGCAGTAGACTTGTTTAAATTTAAGTATGTGTGATCAAAACTGTTATTGGAAGCAAACAATTTACTACTTCTTCATTAGTAGCAAAGGAATTTAGAACAGAGTTTTTTGTTTTCTAGTTGATTGATCATACCTTCTTTAAAATCATCAATGGCCAACCGAAATAAAAGGTTTTTGCTTTCGAAACAAATTTATCAGGATGATCCTTGAAGCTTCTACTTAGATATATATATTTTGGAAAACTGTTTTTTTGTTTTTGCTTTCGAAACATATTTATCAGGATGATCCTTGAAGCTTCTACTTAGATATATATTTTGGAAAACAGTCAACGATAAATAACCAAAGGTTTAGGAAGTTGGAAAGTTTTCAAGCTATAAAGCTACGAAAAATCATAGTAATCTAAGAAACAAATCATTTAGCAGGTATAAAAGATGTCACCCAAAAAAGGAAGAAAATTCTTCATTCAAGATTCAACAGCCATTCTTTAAAGTAATGGTACAAAAGTAGATTATTTCTAAAATATATAGTTAGGAATGTTAAATATTTAATGGTTTACTTCGTGATACATTTTGAATGAGTTGTAACTACAACTCAGTTAGAAATGTACTTGGATGTATAATTCATTTCTAAAAATAATCAATTTTATCTTCATTTTCATATCAAAACAGTATGCGTTTAAGAGAATTATTGATCCACAGCAATATCTGATACCGCTAAAAACAGCCCAGTCATAGTCAACAACCCGCATCAACAACACTGTCTTGTACTTTATACGTACGGATGATATAAATAAACACGAGCAGCCCGGATATCAAGAGCATTTACATATAAATCCGCGTTTCGGGACGTCGACGTACGATTGATGGGTGATAACGCGACGAAACGGGTCCGCAATGCGTACAAGGTTATCGAAGGTCACCGCGCTCGGTCCGATTAACGAGCGAGAACTCGGGAACTCGAGAACAAATAAATAAGCTGAACACACACACACATATATAGAATGAGTGTGTGTGTGTGTATGAGAGAGAAAGAAATGTTTGTTTCATCCGCCAGAACGAACCGGACGACCGGAAAAAGTTTCGCGCAAGAATTCCCCGCACGGAATTTATTCCTGACCCAGTTGCGCACCTCTTCTCCGGTCCAGAATTACGACACATGCATACGTCCAACACGTACAATGCCGGAATGTGGTGAGGCAGGTGGTGAATCCGTTCCGTTTTCACTACGTACACTCGGTTTATTAAATTTAATACATCAGATGTAGTCAGTCGGTTTCGTAAATCATCAATGTTGGAGTTTCTTTTAATGCCTAGTAAATTTTCTAGTTACACATTTAGATAATCTTTCTAGACCTTCTACAACTTAAATCATAATTGTTAGAATTGAAAATAAAACCATTATCAAACATTTAATCTGATTATGACAAGCTATAAAGTTAATAGAAGACAAATTGGCGCCCTACGCGGGGCCTTGACTATTGATAACAAAATCAAAATTAATTATGACAAGATAAGAGACAAGAAATGAGAGATAAAAGATAAAAAGCAAAATTATCAACTGAAAAATGGCAAACGTTAATTAACCATCCCACCTTCCAATTACTTCAACATTAAAAATAGTTTTCCATATTGTAATTAGATTTTATTGAAGATATTTCTTCATCAATTGTCATTTTGTTTCCTTGCAATTTTAAAGTGGAATTATTTGTTCAGTGCATTTTCATTTAATCAAACTCTGGAGAATGGTTGAATGAATTGAAGGGTGGGATAGTGGCCACCCACCCACCCTACATATACATTTTAAACCAAACTAAAACACTGTCTTTCAATTGCTTACCATCATCAACACTGTTGTATGTTTTGTTAAAAATTAAAACATTGACAGTAATTGAAGTAAAATTACATATGTAGGATGGGTGGGTGGCCTCTGTCATAGCCTCCAATTCATTTAATAATTTCACAGGGTTTCATATGATATAAAATGCATGGAACGAAAAATTTACTTGAAAATTAAAATGAAGAGAGCAAAACGGAAAATTAAATTGTATAGTAGTAATTGTTGTTAATGTTGAAATAATTGGAGGGTGGGATAGTGGACACCCACCCACCCCACACATATAATTCTACTTCAGTTACTGTCATTATTTTTAATTTTTAATAAAACATACAACACTGTTTCCGTTTTGGTTGTAAGCAATATAAAGACAGTGTTTTAATTTTAGATTAAAATGTATATGTAGGGTGGGTGGGTGGCCACTATCCGACCCTCCAATCCCTTGAACATTAACAACAGTTTTCCATATAGTAACAAAATTTGTAAAAGGTATTTCAACTTAAATTTCCATTTTGTTTCCTTTCAATTAATTTTTAAGTACATTTTTTTGTTCCGTGCAGTTTCTTTCAATGAAAATTTGAGGTATGATTAAATTAATTGGAAAGTGTGATAGTGGCCACCCACCCACCCTACATATACAATTTTACTTCACTTACAGACACTGTTTTAATTTGCAATAAAACAAACAGCAACGTTTTTGTCGATGTTGTAAAGCAATTTAAAGACAGTGTTTTAGTTTGAGTTTAAATATATATGTAGGGTGGGTGGGTGGCCACTATCCCACCCACCAATTACATTAACATAAACAAGATTTTTCATTTAAAGTTTTCAATATGCCTTCTTCTAATTAACCTTGAAGTATTTTTTTAAATTCTACTAATTTCTTAAAGGAAATATTTAAGTTAACGTTCAATTGTTTGGATGATGGGTTAGAGGCCACCCACCCACCCTACATATTTCATTTTACTTTAGTTACTGTCAGTGTTTTAGTTTCTAAAAAGAGTATTACAACCATATAATTCATAAGATTTATAAGCAGTGTTTTAGTTGAAGTTAAATCGTATATGTAGGGTGGGTGGGTGGCCACTATCCCTCCCTCTAATTACTACAATATAAACAACCTTTTCTCTATTTTTTTTAAATTGTAAATACACATCCTCAATTTGATTGTATATAAAAGTAAATTGAGGAGTAAAATATTAAATTAAAACTAACAAATGACATATTTCATATGAAATAAATTATAGAAAACAAATGACAAATGACAAATTATAAATAGCAAATAACAAACGACAAGTGTCAAATATCAAATGATAACAAAGTATATTTTAAATTTAAATCGATATTATTTTTCAACGAAACAAAAAATAAATGTCAAAAAATTATTGACAAATGACAAATGATGAATAATGACGATGGATGGCAAATGATAGGTAAAAAAAGTAACATATTACAAGATTTAATAAATCAATCAAAAAATCACTAAAATAATTGATAAATGACAGATGATAAATAATAAATGATAGAAGACAAATGACAGTTGACAAAAAATATATAATAATGGATAGATAACATTTGACAGACGACGAGTAACAAATGACAAACGTCAGGAAAACAAATGGCAGATGACATCTGATAGAAGACAAATGATGAATAACAGTTGATTAATGATAAATTATATAAAGCCATCGACAAATAAATGTTAATCGAGGACATTTAAGATATACCAAATAAAATCACTTAAGAACCAAATGAAAATGATGAAAGATAGTAGATAAAATGACAAATAATAGATGATCAATTACAGAAAATAAATGACAAATGACATATGATAATAAATTATAAATTAAAAAGCTAATTAATATAAGGTTCCGCCGAAAAAGATAATAAATAAAATAATAACAATAAACCAACTGAAAAGTAATAAAATATAGATGATAAATAACAGATGCATAGTTTAAATAGAATTAAAATCAAAACCTGACACTATTTAAATTTGTATGTAATTTTTTATGACACATTGAAACAAAGATTTGATTTGATTTGATAGATGACAAATGTCAGTTGACAAAAAAACATATAACAAATGATAGATGCCATATAACAGATTCTTTATTTATTGATGTGTAGTAGGACATAAATATATGTATTACACCTGTCAAGGAAAAATTAAAAATTAACTTAAATATATACGTGATAATAATCAACAGACAACAATTGACAAATGACTACTTATAAAAAGCAAATGACAGATCATAAATGGCAAATTATCAATGATAAATAACATTTGAGAAAATATCAAATGAAAACTAAACAATGACATATGACATATGATAGAAATAAATTACAGTCACAAAACAAAACAAATGACAAATAGCAAATTGTAAATGATAAATAACAAATGACAAATGTCAAATGCCAAGTAAGTGACAAATAATGAATTACGAACGTAAAAGGCCAATTGATATTATCTTTCAGCGAAAGAGAAAATAAATCAACTGAAAGAAAAATAACAGAAGATAATTAACAAATGACAGATGATAAATAATTAATGATAGAAGACAAATGACAAAGAAAAATAAATCAAATGAGAAATGACTGAAGATAATTGGCGAATGACAGATGATAGAAGATAATTGACAGGTGACAAATAATATATTACAAGTGACAGATAACATATGACAGGTGACGAATAACAAATGATAAGCAACAGAAAACCAATGACAGATGACACCTGATAGAAAATAGATAATAAAAACAGTTGATAAATATAAAATGATAGAAACACATATTGAAACACTTACTAAGTTTTTACCACAATAAATTTATTGTAATATGGTTTAACATATATACAAAAACCACGACTTAAGTTTCGACCTGTTACAGTCATTATCATTGATAATGACTGTAACAGGTCGAAACTTAAGTCGTGATTTTTGTATATATGTAAACCATATTACAATAAATTAATTGTGGTAAAAACTTAGTAAGTGTTTCAATATGTGTTTAAATTTGGATTACCACCTAGTAACGGTCACAACCATCATGAATATAAAATGATAGATTATTTAAGTGTCCATCAATGATATTTAAAAGACGCTACATAAACATTTGTATTTGATGGTTTACTTGGTGGTACATCTTGAATGAGTTGTAATTGATATAGAGTCCTAGGGTTTTAGAGTTTAAAAGTTAAGAATTTACATTTTTTATAACGTAGTGAACGCCTCCAAAATTCAAGAATTTAGAATTTAGTTTTACAGATTAGAGATTATTTTAGAGTTATAGAGTTTCTAAACAATTAGAATTACAGTATAGAACCGTACATCTATAGTAGAGATTTTTAAGGTGTTTTAGGCTGTATTTATGTCATGTTATGATACTTCTAAAAAATTGTTTCTGTACAATTGCAAATCTGCAATGTAGAATCGTTTTGAAGTTTTTTTTACAGCCTCCCTAGTGTAAAAGTCTTCTAAACTTGTAGAATTCTAGAGCTAGAATTTTAGAGATTTAATGTTTCTAAAGTGTTCTAAAAGTTTAGTTTAGAATTTTAAATGTATAGAATTTGTAATTTCTAGAAAAAATTGATACTTTTTACTTTTTTCAAAATATCTAGTTGCTCTTGACTTTTTTCAAAACTTTGATAGCAGAATTTTATTCTACACATCATTCCCCATTTAATTGTTTTTCTATCTCTTATAGTTTCCGAGACTCCCAAAGAGAACATCTAAAAAACTCACCCTGTATATTATAGAGTTCCACTGATCGAAATTCGATAGTTCTTTATAAAATTCTATTCTTTAAAATTCTAAATTTTGACTAGATTCTGAGGCTCTAGAGTTCCAGAGTTCTTGGGTTTTATGACAATAATAGTTCGAGAATTATACACTTTTTAAATTTTCAAATGATTTACGATTATTTAAAGTTCTTAAAATTAAAAAATGCTTTTGATTTTTTAATAGATTATAATTTAAGGCTTCCAATCGTTCTATATTGTTTAAAATTACAATTGAAATTATAGAATTTAGAGCTTACACTGAATAAAAAATAAAAAATTCACTATGTTTTAACCACAAATAATTTGTGAATTGAAAAATTCACTATGTTTTAACCAAAAATTATTTGTGGTTAAAACATAGTGAATTTTTTAATTCAGTGTAAGTATGGATTACCACGTAGTAACGGTCGCAACCATTCTCTTTATTGAATTTAGAGCTTTTTATAGTTTTAGAATTTTAGAGTTTTGTATAATTGTAAAACCTCTGGAATTTTGTGTTTCAGAGTTTCAAAAATTATTGAGTTTAAATATTCTAGAAATATATGTGTTTAAAGTTTCACCGTTCCAAAGTTCCACAGTTCTTGGGTTTTAGTGTTTTGGTATGTTAAAGTAAAAACTACTTTAGAGTTCTTAAAGTTTCAATTATTTCAACAATTAAATTTTGAAAATCGTAATTGCGATTTTACAATTTAAAGCAATTCTAAAGTTTTTTAGCTTTAAAATTTTAGAGTTTTGGGCGTTACAAGTTGATTGTTCTACACTTCTGGTGTTTCAGAGTTTTAAAATTTTTTAGAGTTCAAGTATATGTCATCTATTAATTGTCAGTCATTATTATTATTAAAACTGTCAATTATCTATCAATTGACATCTGTCATCTGTGTCATGTGCTTACTGCCATTTATCATCTGTCATCTGTTAACTGCCATTTGTCATCTATCATCAGTTGTCAACTAACAGATGACAACTGTAATCTATCAATAGTTATCTATATATATGTCAACTGTTATTTATCAACACTCATTTATCAATAACTAACCATCAACTATTAGACAGAGATTATTTTTACTTCCACGGAATTATAGAAGTCTCCATAAAAAAGTAATTAAACATGTAAAGATGCCATCTGTTAACTGTCAATACGATTAATTAACTTCTCACTTAACCCGTGGTGAAACATTTTTATGTTAATAAAAAAAAGTGCTTAATTATTCCTTATTAACTGTCAATAGTTATGTCTCAACTGTCATCTTTCAACTATCATCTGTCACCTACCAACTTTTATTTGTAAACTTTCATTTGTCAACTGTCAATTTTCATATTTCATCTTTTTACTGTCAGTAATTATTATTATTAAAACTGTCAATTATCTATCAACTGTTATCTGCCATCTGTGTTATGTGTCTACTGTCATTTATCATCTGTCATATGTCTACTATCATCTGTTAACTGTCATATGTCATCTATCATCAGTTGTCAACTAACAGATGACAACTGTAATCTATCAATTGTTATCTATACAGAGTAACTGACGAAAAACCTTTGGTGCTGTATCTCGCTTATTTTTGATCCGATTTGAATAAATAAAACATCAAATTAAATGATTTTTAAAAGACTTTAATATGAACTGTACTGATATTTTTTCTTGCATCCAGTTTTTGACAAAAGACGATCAACTTTTTTTTTTCAAATTGCACTGTATATATATTTTGTACTGATCCGCAAGGAGATTTTTTTCTGAATCTAAATTTGTAAAAGATTTTATCCATTCATCAAACCAAAGTCGAGAAATTGAGGATTAAAAAAAAAATTAAAAATCAAATACCCATAGGAAACAATATATAGAGCCTATTCCAAATGTCAAAAGTGACAGTGTCAGTCATTGGTACAATACTGCAATGATTTTTAATAATTTCATAATAAAAATGTTGCAAGATTTCAAAAACTGAAAAACGATTTCTGTAGAAGCACAAAATTCTAGTACAGTGTTTGAAATATTGCAACATTTTAATTATGAAATAATTAAAAATCGTTGCAGTATTGTATCAATGGCTGTCACTGTCACTTTTGACATTTAAAATAGGGTCGGTATATTGTTTACAATGGATACTTGACTTTTTATTTATTTTTTTAATCCTCAATTTCTCGACTTAAGTTTGATGTATGGATAAATTTGTCTACAATTTTATATTCAGAAAAAAAATCTCCTTGCGAATCAATAAAAATATATATACAGTGCAATTAAAAAAAAAAAAAGTTGATCGTATTTTGTCAAAAACTGGGTGCGAGAAAAAATAACAGTTCAGATCCTATTAAAGTCTTTTAAAAATGGTTTAATTTGATGTTTTATTTATTAAAATCGGATAAAAAATAAGCGAGATACAGCACCAAAGGTTTTTCGTCAGTCACCCTGTATATTAAATCAACTAAACGTGGCAAAAGACAGTAGACAAAATGACAAATAATAAATGATTAATGGAAGCTAATGTAAGCTAGCAAATGACATATGCCATATGATAAAAATACATTTTTATATAACAAATCATGAAACAATCAAATGACAAATGACACATGACAGATGGCAAATTATCTTGATGATAAATAACAAATGATAAATGTCAAATGCCAAATGACAAAGAATGAATTGACAAAAGGCAGTTGACAAATGACAGATAATGAATAATAGATAATAGACGACAAATAACATATAACAAGTGACATCTGATAGAAAGAAAATGATAAATTATAAATGATAAAAAACAATTGACAAATAACAAATGTTAATAATAAATAACAATTAGAGGTTAATTAAACATTTGGTGTTTCATTAGCCTCTAATTAACAGAAAATGTTTCACCACGTGTTAAATGAGAATTTAATTCATCGTAATAAATAATATTAATTCGAATCAATGATATTAAAGAGATAACAGATAAAAAACATTTAGAAAAAATATGAACATGGTCACAAGCAGTAGATTAAATGAAAAAAAACATAAGTGACAGATAACAAATGACAAATGACATACGACGAAAATGAATTATAGATAACAAATCACATAAGAAGACAAATGATAAACAATAAATGACAAATACTAAATAACAAATAATAAATTGAGTAAATTAAAAAGGCCAATTGTTATGAATTTTTTAAGAAAATAATTCATCTGAAAAATGACAAAAAATAGTTGACAAATGACAGATGATAAATAATTGATGATAGACCACAAATCACAAGTGATAAGTAACAGATAACATGTGACAGACGACAAACAACAAATGGCAGGTGACATCTGATAGAAGACAAATGACAAATTATAAATGATAATTGACAAATGTCAAGTGATTAATAATAAATGTTCATCAATGAAAGATAAGAGATAACAAATAAAAACATTTGATTAAATGATAAAAGATAAATGATAGATTGTGGATGAAAAATGACTTATGATAAATTACAAATGGTAAAAGACAAATGACAAAAGACTGAAGACAAATGACAAATTACAAATAATAAATATAAAATGCCAATTGGTAAGTAATAAATTATAAATGATAGTTTCCAATTAAAAAAAATAGATGACAAAAAATAATTAATAAAAATGAAAAATATCAAAAGACCAACTACAATTGACGTTTGTGATCTGTTAATTGTAGTTGGTCTTTTGATATTTTTCATTTTTTATTGGTTATCTCTTATATAACTACTATATACAAATAACTGTCAAAAATGTCATATTTAAACATGCATTTGCTTTAGAGTGTAAAATAAGCCGCATTTGGACAATAAGAAGATGAAATATCATGAAGAAGATCTACAATTAGTACCTTCCGTAGAAGTAATTGAAGGTACGAGTGGAAGATCACTAAATCGTAAACTCTGCCTTTCCAATTTGTGACCAATTTTTTTTTTGTCAATATTTGTTTAATTTTATGCAAATGTGTATAAATAAGATAAGAAGATAGATAACACACGACAAACGTCAGATGACATATGATAAAAATAGATGGCTGATGACAAATGACAGATGACTAATGACGATAGCATGTAACAAATGACAACTGATATACGTCAGACGACAAATTGCAGATAAAAAATTACAAATGATAAATGTCAAAGGCCAAACACAAAATAGTTGCAAATTTTAGAGATTTATTCAAACAAAATTTTCAAATAAATTTTGATGATGTTTTACTGATTGGAGGGTGGGATAGAGGCCACCCACCCACCCTACATATACATGTAAATTTCAATTACTGATCGTCTCGCAGTTTGGAGTAAAATTAATTACAAAAACTTTTTGAATAAAACAGATATTAAAAATGTTAAATTTTTGAATGAGTAAATTAGTAAAAGAAGACAGGTGATTAGTTATGAATGGTTATTTGTATATTAAAGTTGTAAATAACTAAGATTTTCAAAATGTGTGTTTATTTTCACTACAATTGTTTCGCAAATTTATTGGCTCTTCAGGTGAATGAAAGTTTACAATCAAATTAGAAAAAAACTTTAATATACAAATGAATATGGATTTTCAACATCTCAACGCCTTATCTATCAACCAATGAATGGTTATTGTCAAATAATATTGATAGATTTTCATTTGCTTTTTACAAGAAGTAACAAATAAATTAACTGAAAAATAACAAAAGACAAATAATAAATGGTAAATACATAATAAATACAAATAGTGCAAATGTTAAGTGATAAGTAATAAAGAAATAGGCCAAAAGAGTTCCTTAATTAGTTAACAAATTTAAAATAAAAATGATAGATAATAAATAATATATGATAGAGAATAAATGACAAACGACAATTAACAAATGATAGGTGACATATGACAGACAAGAAATAATTTGACAAATGATAAAGACTAAACGGAAGATAATTGAGGTTGGAGATAACAAATAAAACAAATACAATATTATCTGATTTTGAAATAAGTCACTTGTTTGGTTTTATATTGGTATATACACGTGTTTCGGTCAATGACGACCATTCTCAAAGGAATTACAAAATTAACTGATTGTTTTCCTTTGAGAATGATCTCAACGGGTTAAGTGAGAATTTAATCCATCGTTTGGTAAGATTATTTATGGTCAAGTGAAGAGGAGCATGAATTTTGAAAACAATGAAATAAACTAGAACTTATAGCATTTGATTTAACTTGTTTTGCAATTTAAATTGTGAATGGAATAAAAAGTAATTTAGGTATTAATTTAACTTAATGTTAATATAATTAAGTCCATCAGTGATGGATCAGTAAATAGTTTTTAGTTCAATACGGTAATAATCAAAAGAAATACTGGAATCAAATAAAGAAGATATCTGAAGAAATTAGGAGGACGTAGAAGTTAATAGTGAATGAGGAAAATGACAAAAAGGAATATAAAAAGATTCAAGAGGAATGAGAAGAATACGAGTTGCTGAGTGCAAAAAATGGAAACGATTAAAGAAAAGTAGAGCGTTTAGAACAATTAAGAGGATGAGAAAAGGTGATGAATAGAACGAAAAAGGTAATTGATGGAACGAGATATGTAAATTCGATAATAATATTTTTATTTTCAGTTGCCTGACACGTGTTTCGATCATTCCTGATCATTTTCAATTAGTTTTGTATTTTGAAAATGATCAGGAATGATCGAAACACGTGTCAGGCAACTGAAAATAAAAAAATATTATGCTTAACAAGTGTTTCACCCCATCGAATGATCGAAAAAGATGTTGGATGATAAAATTGAAGAAATCAGAAGGAACGAGATTAAAAGGCCGCAGATGATGGAGGTATTTAGAAGAATTACGAAGACATATATTAAAAAGTTAATTCTACAAATTATAAGAAAGGAATCACAAGGAAAGAAGATGATACAATAAAAGGATGAAAAGTTTACAGAAAGTAATTAGATGGATGAGAATGATGATGAGAAGTAATGAAGAGGATAACGAAGGTAATAAAGCATTCTGTGGACAATGAAGATAAGAATTAATAGTTATTAATATCCAGAATTTGCTGTAGTGCATTTTTTTTAAATTACTTGATTAAAACTTAATCCAACTAGGTTACCATCAATAAAAATTATTACTTGTGATTTATTTTTTCATTTGTTTATTAATGTACTCACCGCCATCTCCGATCAGCCGCATCTGCACCAAGGCTGGGTCTTCGTTGTGCTCCTCCAACACGGTATCATCCGTGACTGTCAGGTCCTGGAACGAAACAATGCCATCGATTAACGACAAGGGCCAACGCAATGCTAGACACGTTGAACGCTCGACACGCCAAATCAATATTCACCGGTTCACCCCCGAAGCTGTTATTATTATTATTATATATTCCGGGGGTTTACTGGATCCTACGTGCGTTCGGTTTATTATGAGCGGACGCTACCACCAGCTTTATTTAACCCTCCCGGTCGATATTTATATTCAATTTTGCATTTTTTTTTAGATTATGCCAAGAGAATAAAATTGATTGAATTGATAAAATATGTTAGAATTCACTTTCTTCACAATTTATTTTCTATTTACTAGATGTACATTTCGAACACTAAGTGCTCATTATCAATAGCTAACTGTAGTAACTATAGTTAGCTATTGATAATGTACATCTAGTAAATACAAAATAAATTGTGAAGTAAGTGAATTCTAACATATTTTATTAATTGAAATTTCTCTTCACGTAACTCAAAAACCAATAATATAAATAAAATTGATTGAATTGAATTAAACATCAAATAACAATTATGGTTTTTTATCTGTTTATAGTAATTCAACCAATCTAAAATGAACATTGTTTAAACATCACTTAAGACATTTTGTTTCACTAAAGTGTTTTAATCAATCAATCAATGTTTGACCTCGGGTTAAGAGAGAAGTTAACCAACCATATAAAATCTGTATATTTCAAAATTTGTATTTGTGTATTTGTTGATATTTCAAAATGATTAATGCATTTCCTCATTTGATTATGGTTACATTTGCGGCTTTTAAAAGCCGCAAACGTTCTCGTCTTATTTTTAGTTATTAAACCAATAAACATTTCGTCTTATCATCAGCGATAAATTGTGCAATATAAATATTTATTTGTCTCCCGAGGAGAAAGAATGGCGTAAAAATGCGAATCCAGAAATGAAAGTTTTCATGGCGAGAATTTACAATGGTTCGCTTGATATCATACAGAGAGAAAAAAAAATGACCCCGATAACTCGAATTAATCCCAGAACAAATATTTTATTATTTACACTCGTCCTTATCTCTCCGAGTGCATACGAAATATTTGTGGGGAGGATGACGAAACTACTGTTTGCCGAGTTTAATTCCGAGTTTTTGCTAGAAGTTTCGAGTAGTGGAGAAAGTTGGAACGTTTGATTTGTTAGCGGCGGCGGCGGCGGCGGCGAAACTAGAGCTCGTCTCCGGAACGGGGAAACTTTTAGTAGGGGTAGTCTGGCGTCTTCGGCACGCACGTGTCCTCCCCCTATCCACTTCCATCCACCCCTATCCCAACAACTATCTCCATTAAACCAACTTTCGCGAAACTCTCTGGATTTTACCCGGAACTTTTTACCAACTAATGAATTCAAACCCCCGCCCCAAACCTTCGCATCTCGCGCCGCCATTTATCCTTGCACAATGGAAGGAACGTAAACATCAAAGCAGAACAAACATGGGAAATGTTACACGCAGAACTCGTGAGTTTATTTGGATTATGTAATTAATGTAATTCCGAGACAATGGAGCGTTCCGCCGAAAACAAACAGCAGGCGTTCGTTTTCTTTTTCCAATTTTTATCGTCGCAAATATTTGCACACTAAATGGTGATTACGCGCGATAAGCCACTATTTATTTATTATTTATCGGCGATAACGGTTCGCAATTAAAATTTAACTTCCTCGTCGTAGAGCCGTAGAAGTTATCGGGCGTGACTTTGAAATTACGTCAACGTGTTGACGTTTTCGCTAGTGCTTATCTCATTATATTATTTATATAAATGTACGGGACGAAAATAAGAAATATTTATCATATTTACTACAAAATATTTTAATTTGGGTCAACCTAAAGTTAAAATTATGAATTTATTTCTAATTATTACTTTTATTTACAGTTATGAAGTATAGAAGAATTTATTTAAAATATGAATGTAATGAAAGAGGACACGATGACTTTATTTTGCCACTTTATTTAAAAATTACAAGTATAGACTATAGTTTCGACTAACAGCTAGTCATTATAAAACAAAGTCATCGTGTCTCCTTCTTCATTATAATCAAGATGTACCACAAAGTGAACGCCTTTACAATTAAACATTTATAATTAATGTCGCTTTAAAAACATTCTTAAAAAAGTACGTATTTTTAAAGGATGTAAAAATGTGACCTTGACAAGGTCTCTCCATTTTCAATACTACATTTTCTACCAATTACAGTTACTACTATACATTATTAGAGTCAAATTATATTTACCGGATTTTTTAATAATTATCAATCAAAAAAATCAGAGCTCTTCATGCACAATTTTCTATATGTACCAAAAAAAGAAGACAAATGAAAATTTCATTAAAAAAATATTTGAAACTAATAATAAAATGTTTTAAATAGTTTTAGGCAGTTGAAAATAATATTTGAAATAAAAGCATAAAAAGGATTAGAATTTTATCAAAGAAAATTTGTTTAAAAAAATCCTTGAAAATTATAAAATAATATTTTTTCAGCATTTGAAATTTTAGCATTTAGGATTTGATATACACTAACTAAAGATCAGTTGTTGATAAGCCACAAAAATAGTTAAGGTTTAGAAGCATTAAAGATAATAAATTAAATATTTTTCATTTTCAAAACAGTTAAAAATATACTGAAGAACTTTTAAAATTGTTTTAAAAAAGTTTCAAGTAAACTAAAAGCATAAAACGAGGTAAGACATTTACCAAATAAAGACAAATGAAAAAAAAAACAGTTGAAAGCTATGAAAAAATTAACTTTATAAACATTTTGAAGACAGATGAAATTTTAGCAGAGAAAAATAATTTGTAATTGGCTTTGTGAAAAATTGGCCTAAAGAAAGAGCTTAGAAATTTAAAAATAATTTGTTTTTACAGAAAAAATGGAAAATTTTATTAAAAATATTTCATCCAATTGAAAATGTGCTTAAGAATTTTTTTAGAAAGTGTTGCTGCCATTTTCTTCTTAACACTTTCAATAAGCTTGGGATAAAAGGCACCAAATGCAGAAGCCATAAAATGTTTAGAATTTTGCTACGAAAAAAAAGACGAATGAAAATTTGCCCAAAAACAGTTTTTTTAATTTTTTAAGCAATTGAATTTTAGGCAGAGGAAAAACATTTGAAATTGTCAAAAATAATTGATAACTTAAAATAAGTTCAAAATAGTTGAAATAATTTGTTTTTTACGTAATAAATTGAAATATTTAAGAGTAATCATCAATTTCAAAACAATTGAAGATGTTCTTAAGAACGTTCGAATTTTTTTTAATAAAAGGAAATACAAAAAAGCCAAATAAAAATCGGCTCGAAAACAGTTGAAAACCATCAAATAATATGTTCTAAAAAATTTTTCAATCAATTAAAAATTTTGCAGAGGAAACATATTTGAAATTAAGAAAAAAATAGATAAGTTATTTAAAATGTTATTTAAAAAAAATTCAAAACAGATGCACAGAATTTCAAATTTGTTTTATAAAGTTGATCGAATGCTTAAAAAAAGATTAGAATTTCGCCAAAAAGAAACGAAAATTAAAAACTTTAAAATTTAGTATTTGAAATTTGCAAAATAAAAATCAGTTATTAACTTTAAGAAAAGTACCTCAAAAATGATTATAGTTTAGAATAATTTTACCGAGAAGAAAAGAGAAATAAAAATTTGCTAAAAAAATAGTTCAGTTTTTAATTGCAAAATTCTTGAAAATGAGCTTAATAGAAACTGTCGCAAAAAGAGTTATAATTAAAGGAAATGTTACAAATAGGTTAGAATTTAATTTAAAAATAAATTGTTTTTACGTTATAAATTGAAAAATATTTTAAGTTAAACAGTTAAAAATATGCTTAAGAAATTTAGAAAAAATATATTTAAAAAATGCTTACAATTTTATCAAAAATGACAAATGAAATTTCCCCAAAATATAATTAAAAAAACATTAAAATAAAATGTTGTAATTTTTTGGTAGTTTTTTAAATTTGAACAGAGATAAAACATGTGAGATTTAAGAAGTATATATTTATTTTTTTACTTTAAAACTGTTGAAAATGTGCTTAGGAATGTTAGAAATTGTTAGAAATAAGATTAGAATGTTACCAAAAATAAAAAGATAAATAAAAATATGTTAAAATTTTTTAATTTTCTAAGCAGTTGAAATTTTAGCAGAGAAAAAAATTTACAATTTCACAAAAAAAAAACTTTTTAACTTTGTATAATACTGACTTTATTTAGTAACGATAGTTTCAACAATTTTAACTTGTCATTATCAAACTTCTAGTTTGTCGAAACTATAGTCTCTAAATAAAGTCAGTGTTATACAAGCAAAGTTGAAAAGTTTTTTATTTATGAGGAATAATAACGAACTAGAAGCCTTCACCGTTAACAGTTACAATTTGCTAAATTAAAATAGTTGTCAAGTTAAAAATAGTTGAGTCTTTAGAAATTATTTAGAAATAATTTGGTTTTACACAATAAATTGAAACATTTTAAAATATTTTTCATTATCGAAGTAGTTGAATGTGTGCTTAAAAACGTAAGAATTTGTTCTCAAATGAATAGAATTGTAATTAAAGGAAATGCATAAGAAATAAACAAGAATTTTATCAAAACTGTTAAATGAAAATTTTCTCAAAAACAGTTGATATTGATGGTAGCAACCGTTACTATGTGGTAGTTCTTTACCCTTATAAAATAAAATATTATTTAAATTTTTTAGGGAATTGAATTTTTACTAGAAAAAAAAACATTGAAATGAAAATAAACTTAAAATAAACCACTTAAAATAGTTGAGGTTTAGAAAATTTTAGAAATAATTTGTTTTTACATAATAAATTGAAACATTTTAAAAATAGTCTCCAATTTCAAAACAGTTGAATATATGCTTAAAACGTTGCTAGAAAAGAGTTAAAACAAATCATAAAAAAAAGTTAGAATTTCACTAAGAATTATGAATGAAAATATGCTAAAAATAACAGTTGAAAAATATAAAATGAAATTTTGTAAAAAAAAATGTAGGCAGTTGAAATTTAGCAAAGAGATGACAGGCGAGATTTGCTAATTAAAGAACAGTTGACAACTTGAGAGAAGCAGTTAAAAAAAAGTTTTGAAAATTTATAAATAATTTGCAATATTTAAAAAATATGTTTCATTCTGAAAACAGTTTAAATTTTAAAAGTTTTCTTTTATTATTAAAGAATAGTTTACAACTTGAGAAAAGCAGTTTAAAGTTTTGAAAATAAGCATAAAACAAAGTTATAATTTTGCTACAAAAAGCCAAATAAAAATAAAAACAGTTAAAAACTATGATATAATATATTGTTAATTTTTTAGGCAGTTGAAATTTTAACACAGAAAAAACAATATTTGAAATTTGCTAAAAAAATAAAAATTATTTCAAAATTTTAAAAGTGAGAAAAATAATAAAATTACAAATATTTTTTATTTTTACATAATAAATTCAAACTTTTCAAAATTTTTAACACTTAAAAATATTCTTAACTTAGGACATAAAAAAATGTTAAAGAAGTTGAAACTAAAGAAAATGTATAAAACAAGAATTTCATCAAAAATTCAAAACAAAACAGTAGAGAAAACATTTAAAATTTGCTTAATATATTTTATAAAGTTAAAAATGGTTGAGGTTAAAATTAAATTTTGGAATTTTACAAAAAACGACAGATGAAAATTGATCAAAAAAACAGTTGAAAACTATCAAATATTTTTTTAACAGATGAAAAGCAAAATGTTTAACTAAAAAAATATTTTATAGTTTCCAACTGTTTTTTTTAAATCAATTTTTATCTGTAATTTTTGGAAAATTCAAAACTTTAATTTCAACCTTTTATAAAACAATTTCTAACGTTATTAAACATTTAAAATTTGCCAAGTAAACGACAACTGCTTAAAAATAATTGAGGTTTTAAAAATTTAGAAAAGAAACCAATTGAAAATAGCAATTTCTCAAAAAAAAAAAAAATCTGTAAAATTCAGCCATATATTTAAAAGATGAAAACAGTTAAAATGAAAATTTGCATAAGAAAATTTTTGGATCATATGTTTCAAAATTTAACATTTAAAAATACTTTTCAATTTCTAAACTGTTAAAAATGTAATTAATAAATGTTTGAAATTATTTAAATTAAAGAAAATATATACACAATAACCACTGATGTAAAAAAATAATAATAAAAAAAGGAAATATAATACATACAAAAAGATTAGAATTTTACAAAAAGAGCTACAAGAAAAATTGCTCAAAAAAACACTTGAAATATTATATATATAAATATTTTCTTCATTTTTTTTAAAGCAATTAAAAATTTGGCAAAAGAAAAATTATTTGAAATTCTCTCTCTAAGTAAAAAATAGCTGACAACATAAAATAGTTAAGTTAAAATTTAAACCGTTATCAATAACAATGTTTGCCAAGAAACGACCTTGAAAACTATATAATAAAATCTTTAAATTTTGATATTTGCAAACTAAAAAAAGTAACTTAAAAACTATTGAGGTTGAAGTTGGGGAGAAATTCATCTTTCTACCCACCAACCTATAGATCATGCACGAGAGTTTTACTGAAAATTAATTTGATCACAAGCTGATCTATACAAAATTTAACATAAAAACTTCCTCTTTTTTAATATTTCTGTTATGATAAAAGTGTCGTTTAATTTTTCAAGTTGAAGGGTAGGATAGTGGCCACCCACCCACCCTACATATTTAATAAAACTTAAGCCAGAACACTGCTTTTAAGATTATAAATTATATCTACATAATTCTTATTTATGTTTTTAGAAACTAAAACAGTTAAAGTGATTAAAGTACCAATGATTATGTAGGGTGGGTGGGTGGCCTCTATCCCACCCTCAAACCTATATATCATATACGAGTATTTTATTAAAAATCAATTTTATTAAAAGTCGATCTGTTCAAAATTTGACATAAAAACTTCTCTTTTTTTAATATTTCCATTATGAGAAAAATGTCGCCTAATTCTTTAAATTGGAGGGTAGGACAGTGGCCACCCACCCACCCTACATATTCAATTAAATTTAAGATAGAATACTGCTTATAAGATCATTAACAATATCTACATAATTAATGTTTTATTTTTGAAAACTAAAACAGTGACAGTGATGAAAGTCCCATTTAATATGTAGGGTGGGTGGGTGGCCTCTATCCACCCTCTCTAAATCATACACGAGTATTTCACAAAAAATCAATTTGATTACAAACCGATCTATACAAAATTTAATATCAAAACTTTCCATTTTTAATGTGTTAATTATGAAAAAAGTGTCGCTTCATTATTTAAATTGGAAGGTAGGATAGTGGCCACCCACCCACCCTACATATTCAATAAAACTAAACCCAGAACACTGCTTGTAAGATCATTAACCATACCTACATAAATTGTGTTTATGTTTTCGGAAACTAAAACAGTTACTGTGGTGAAAGTACCAATGATTATGTAGGGCGGGTGGGTGGCCTCTATACCACCCTCCAATCAGTATAACATCATCAAAGATTATTTGAAATATTTGTATGAATAAATCAATTAAAAAATGCAATCATTTTGGGTTTGTTTATATTTTACAACTTTTAACCAAAACCCTTGCTAATGTTTTACTGACTGGAGGGTGGATAGAGGCCACCCACCCAACCTACATATACATAATAACTATAAATACTAATCTTTGATGATTTTGCTGCTAAAAACAATAAAACCTTGTATGTAATAAAAAATAAAGCATAATCCAAATTTAAGTTTAAAAATAAATGACCTTCTATAGCTAATCTTATCTAATCAAGATTATAGTCTGCCCACCATGCATTCAATTACACATGCAAAAATTTTACTTTTTTAATTTCTTTTTTATTCAAAGAGTTTTGCAATTAATTTTATTGGAAATCGCGCGACGAAAAGGAATTAAAGTTTATATGTATATGTAGAGTGGGTGGGTGGCCTCTATCCCACCCTCCAATCAGTAAAACATTATCAAACATTATTTGAAAAGTTTGTTTGAGTAAATTTATTAAAATTTGTAAGAATTTTATATTTCATTACATTTTACAACTTTTAATTAAAACATTGACTATGGAGGCTTCTACTTCGTTATACATTTCAATCACAAATTAAACACAATAATTACTTTGTTTTGTATAACAGTTATTTATTTAAACGGTGACCAATGGTTTCAATACACCATTGGTCACCGTTTAAATAAATAACTGTTATACAAAACAAAGTAATTATTGTGTTTAATTTGTTTTTAATTAAAACCCTCGCTTATGTTTTACTGATTGAAGGGTGGGATAGAGGCCACCCACCCACCCTACATATACATATTAATTACAATTACTGATAGTCTCGCGGTTTCGAATAAAAATTACAAAACTTTTTGAATAAAAAAGAAATTAAAAAGGTAAAATTTTTGAGTGTGTAATTAATAAAAATTTAATGCATGATGGGTGGGCAGGCTTTAAATATAAATTAGATATGATTAGCTAGAGAAAGTTATTTTTATTTTTATACATAAATTTTGATTTTGTTTTATTTTTTTTACATAAAGGGTTTGATTATTTTTAGCAGCAAAATCATCAACGATCAGTAATTTAAATTAATATGTAGATGTAGGGTGGGTGGGTGGCCTCTATCCTACCCTCCAATCAGTAAAACATAAGCGAGGGTTGCACCTTTTTCATTCCTTTTTTATTCAACAAGTTTTGTAATTAATTTTATTGGAAACCACGAGACGATAAGGAATTAAAGTTTCTATGTATATGTAGGGTGGGTGGGTGGCCTCTATTTCACCCTCCAGTCAGTAAAACATCATCAAAAACTATTTGAAAAATTTGTTTGAATAAATCTCTAAAAATTGTAATTATTTTGTGTTTATTTATATTTTACAACTTTTAATTAAAACCCTCGCTTATGTTTTACTGATTGGAGGGTGGGATAGAGGCCACCCACCCACCCTACATACACATATAAATTACAATTATTGATAGTTTAGCGGTTTCGAATAAAATTAATTACAAACCTTTTTGAATAAAATTAAAAAGATAAAATTTTTGAGTGTGTAACTTAATAAAAATTTAATGCACGATGGGTGGGCAGGCTTTAAATATAAATTAGATACGATTAGCTAGAGAAAGTTATTTTTATTTTTATACATACATTTTGACTTTGTTTTATTTTTTTTTACATAAAGGGTTTGATTATTTTTAGCAGCAAAATCATCAACGCCTAGTATTTATAGTTATCATGTATATGTAGGGTGGGTGGGTGGCCTCTATCCTACCCTCCAATCCGTAAAACATAAGCGAGGGTTGCACCTTTTTCATTCCTTTTTTATTCAAAAAGTTTTGTAATTAATTTTATTGGAAACCACGAGACGATAAGAAATTAAAGTTTGTATGTATATGTAGGGTGGGTGGGTGGCATGTATCCCACCCTTCAATCAGTAAAACATCATCAAAAATCATTTGAAAAGTTTGTTTAGATAAATCTATTCAAGTTTGCATTAATGTTATGTTTATTTACGTTTTACAATTATTAATTACAACTCTCGCTTATGCTTTATTGGTTGGAGGATGCTTAAGAGGCCACCCACCCACCCTTTTTTAAATTTGAAAAACATTACATAATTTTTCAAACAACAAGTTTTATTAAAACAGATTTTTCAAATAATTCATAAATTTGTGAAGAAAGTGTTTACAATTTTACTTCACATTAGAAATACGAGTGTCTTAATTAATATGTAATACTGTTTTTATTTTTAAGAATAAATTTATTCATAACAGATTTTTCTAATCTATCTAATCGATTGAAGTTTTAATAAAGTTGGTGGATATGTATTACTGATTGAAGGGTGAGTTTGAGATTACTACTTATACTTTTATCTGACTTTATTTTGCAGCATTTAGAAATTCAACTGTTCTTTTTTTAAATTTCTTCAGTTCATTGAAAATGTTAATTAATGAAATAACTGCATTATAAAATCGATTTTTTTTACCTGTGCACAATTCTCTCTCAAGATTCCAACCCCCTGTCTACGTTTGATTAATGTCATGCAAATATGCACGAAGATTTTTTTTTTACACAACGCGCACTTCAATACCTGTATTTTTTTTTTTTACCTACAACATTACAACAATAATATTGAGGGTTGCCAGCTGATTTTGTGTGGATTTCGAAAACCCTTCACCGCACTGAAAGGCACCAGCTGACGGCCTTTTGTACTTTTGTTATTCGGTAATTGTGTGCGATTCCCCCGGGGTTGGGATGCGAAGGGGAGGATTATTCTATGGAATTTTTGGAAAGTGTGCGATTACGGGAAGGAAGCGTTATTCAATGAATTTCCGATAAAAACATCGTGGGAAATTGAACAGTAAAAATCTTGTTTAGAAATTAAAAACACTTGGTTTGTTTTGTTTCACAGAATATCTACCAAGTGTTTTTCATTTCTAATGAAGATTTTTCAAATATGTTCCACCACGGGTTAAGTGAGTAATTAATTAAAATGAACAGTAAAAATTTTATTTAAAAAAAATCTCGACTCTCACTAGTTTTAAGTCTTATCGACGTAATTTATATCGTAATTAATAAATATTACGTTCGTCACGTAACCTCGAATAGAATAAATACGTTATTAATAAATAAATACGCCAATTAATTACGTTTTAATTATAAAATAAAAGAAAGTGATAGATGTGCGTTCCGCGACTTCTTCATTATCCAGTTCCTTTATAAGGAAGCGTCGTTAATGCACTGATTAATCTCTGCTCGCAACGACAAATTTCTGACTCATCCAATATACCTGCCAGAAAAAAAAATTAATAATAAATCCAACTGGAACGCCCTGACCATAACAGACTTTTTTTTTAGGAACATCCGTTCGAATTTTTACCTTTCAGAACTTGTCCGATTGTTTCTACCTGAAGATGTTGGTTAGATATAAAGGAAATGAAGTAATTATTTCTGAATTTGATTTCTGAAGAGATTGAAGAGAAGAGATTTCTTAAGATTAATTCAAAGTTATTTCTGGATTTAATTTTCGAAAAGAATGAAAAAAAAGATTCGTGACTATATTCATTTGAAAGCTACTGTCATTGCGCGTCTTTTTCAATATATGTAATTTTATTGAAGCGTAAACAACATTTTTTCTATTCATTTGAACATGTCGAACTTTGTGCTAGAAAAAAGTGTTTTTGCGGGGAATTCTTCTTCATTACTTTAACATGAAGAAAAGTGCTACTGAAAGTCTTCGTATTTTAGTAGAGGTTTATGGTGACCATGCTTTTGCTGAAAGAACGTGCCAGAAGTGGTTTGCATGGTTTAAAAGTGGCGATTTCAACTTAGAAGACGATGAACGACCTGAACAGCCAAAAAGGTTTGAAGATGAAGAATTGGAGGCATTGCTTGATGAAGATGCGTGCCAAACGCAAAAGGATCTTGCAAAATCATTGAGAGTTGATCAAGCAACCATTTCCAGACGTTTAAAAGCATCGGGATTAATCCAAAAGCGTGGAAATTGGGTGCCGTATGAATTAAAGCCAAGAGACATCGAACGCCGATTCTGCATGTCGGAAATGTTGCTTCAACGCCACAAAAAGAAGTCATTCTTGCATCGGATTGTCACTGGTGATGAAAAATGGATTCATTACGATAACCCCAAGCGCAAGAAATCGTATGTGAAGCCTGGCCAGCCATCAACATCCACGGCAAAGCCGAATATCCATGGCGACAAGGTAATGCTCTGTATTTGGTGGGATCAGATGGGTGTGTGGTATTATGAGCTGTTGAAATCGGGTCAGACGATCAAAGGGGACATCTACCGAACACAATGAATTCGTTTGAAGAGAGCGTTTGCGGAAAAACGACCAGAATATGCAACCAGACACGAATCCATAATTTTCCATCATGACAACTCTCGGCCACTTGTTTCAAGACAGGTATTTTTACCAGCGACTCGAGTTTCGATCAAGAGCTAATCATTTTCAAACTTAATTCATCATTTTTTTATTCTGAACATTATGTACCAAAAGGGGCCAAAAAAATTTTGGTGTTAAAACGGTTAACAGAAGGAATAATTCAGGTTTGAAGTAACATTGAAACACATTATAATTGACACATACCAACATCAAAAGTTATCTTCTAATTCTTTTAAGAGTACATCAGTAGTTTCAGTTTCTAAAATTATAATTACAATATTACATGATTTTTATAAAATACATTATATGTGTGAAGAAAGTTCATTAGTGCTCAATAAATTATGTTCTTTTAATTTAATTATTTTATTCATTGATTTTATCAAGAAGGTATTTTAATATTTCCTCTGATTCATCTCTTATATTTTTTCCTGTTTATTCAAACACGATAATTTTATTCATGCGGAGACGGAACTGAATAACATCGATTAATTCAAATTCAATTCCATATTTTAATAGGAGACAGGTTGGCCTATAGAAAAAAAAAGGCGACACATCCTGAAAGTAAACTAACTGTTAAACCATAATCCGGTCATTAACATAATCATGTGAAAACCCGATAGTCTACTCCACTTAATCCTCGTTATACGAATAAATATCTCACATTTTTCTCCTCTCTCTCTCTCTTTGCGTTGGGATCCAATGAGGCGGAACCCACGGTCAATCTGATTTTAGATAACGCTCCTCTTTTCAGACACGTAATTGCTTGCATAAACCCGTAAAACGGGTTCCGAGTGGAGGCATTAACGAGAGAGTCCGCGGATTTTTTTTTGCTGTTGTTGATTCCTCTTCTTCGTCTCTATCTCGCCTCTTCTTCACTTCACATCGTGGGATCTGGCCGCGATTAATTAATCGATCGCGAAACGGAGACGTCCGTTAATGGTTCCTCATTACTGGAGCAGCAGGTAGATAGGTAGGGATTTTATTGTGCGAGGGCGATCGCACCTTTTTCGTTCTTTTTGTTCGATGTTCCAGTTGGATTTGTTCAAGGGCGATCACGCGCAGGTAGATACCTTTTTTTTCCTCGTGATGAGTCAGAATTTTGGCCTTTGTGTTTGCGTTATTCATGCTCTTTACACTGCCTAGATTCGTTGTTGAACAAGTCCTCAAATATTTCAAGATATTTAAGAATTGAATTGCAAAACCAGCGAGAAGTAAAGATTAAGATTCTACGATCTGATAGAGGAAACGAATTTTGTAATAAAGAATTCTAGAATTTTTTGGAGAATCATGGCATAATACACCAAACAACAGCACCATACACACCAGAGAGAATCAACAGAACAAATACAAATGTCCGTAGTTTGATCATTCGGTACAATGTCTTAGAACCTTTTCAACCATCAGTGAAAGTCATTAATTCTGTCCAAATTTGTTTGGAATGTTTTAAAACCATTAGAAAAAGTAAATAACTTTGTTATTATTTAAGCCATTCGACGTTACGTTAAAGAACCTTTCAGAATATAGAAATAAACGTAATAAGATTTGGAATCTAAATGTTTAAAACTACAAGAAGATATAACAAATTTTGCTCATGTTAACGGTGGACGCGGAAGACGTTTATGCAAATTATTATTAAGAGCAATGGGTAGCTCATAAAATGGATTAAAATATAATAACGCATTTATTACGACGTTCAGGTAAACTAAACGCCGGTAACACTCATAACTCATTCTCAAAACTATCAGACAAAAATACTTACGCATATTTTAAGTATTCAACATAACATCCCAGAACCTTTAAAGCTATAATTAAAAGTATCGAATGAATCGGAAAAGTCACTTTTCAGTTTCGGTCCGTCTAATGATTTTCTGAGCCCTGAGTGAACTTGCAAATCGCAACAGTAGAACTCTTCAACAGTTCATCAACAACTGTAACCGAATATCAAAGCGGTTAACTCTGAATGCCCAATATTCTACCACTTCAAATTTCCGACCTGATATCATAGATAACGCCGTTTTCTCGATCTGGTACCATGAAATCTGGTCTTCAAACAAACTCAGGTCCGGTCTATCCAGTCGGAATCTGGCCTAAACATAAGTTGAAGGTGGAAAATTTAATAATTCCCCTTAATATCATCAATTCGACGATCGAACTTAAAGCAGCTATCTCTAAGGTCTTCATGGTCATGCTCTTAGCTTTCAAAGAGTAAACGATTTGAAGGATTTCCTTCTCCGAGCCCCGCAAAATATTTGAGATTCATTCCTCCACACGGAAGCTAATCAATTCGTTTGCTGGGCGGCAGATAAATTACGCATCCTGAGTAATGAGCAATTGGGTCGATGGCTTGGGTCGTTACTGTGTGGAAGTTTTTCAAAATACTCAAGTAAGGAGACCTAATAACCGACCGTTGATTGGTGAGAGAGGACTCACCTTTTTTATAGCAATTCGTCGACAGCCTAGAGTGACAATTTACTTTAAACCCTAGCGATAATTATAACTTCATTAATGATGTCATAAGATCCGCCAGAAGATATAATTCTACAATTGTGAGTGGTCCTACGAAGCAACCATTTTGGACGAGTTCAAAAAAAGAGCAAAGGTCACGACGGCATTTCCACGTTAATGGTGAAAAATCTTGCCCAAGAGGATAGAATCGCTCTGCTTAATATAGCAAATACGGCTATGAGACTGGGCTCTTTTACATCTATTTGAAAGTTGGCCGCAGGTGTCAACATCTTCAAGGCGGGAAAATCGCCAACATTTCCTTAAAACTATCACCCAATTAGCTCAGTGTTCTAGGTAAACTTTTCGATAAAACCCTGCTAGTTACTGAAGTTCATAAAATTATTTCCGACTCCAAGATCTGTTTACTGGTTGGACTGTCCACCCATCATCAGCTGTTGAGAGTGACCGATTATATCACTTTGCCATCAAAAGAGTCACTGTACTAGTTTTCCTAGACGTCTTAAAGGCGTTTGGCAGATTTTGGCGTTTGGACCTTATCTATCAAATAATTGGATTTAAGTATCCTGAATACTTAATCCAGACTCAGTACCTTCTAAAAGAAAATTTTGTGACTTCCATCCACAGTTTGATATTAGCAATCGTTCCTCAGGGGTTTGCTGTATCCCAAGCCTTGTATAATATCTATATCAGCGAGAAACCGAATTCGGTTCCGGCCATGATCGTACTGTAGATACTGCTCTTCTGTACAGAAGAGTAACTGAAACCCGCTTAGAGAAAATTCTTCAGAAAGCCCTGAAATCCTGCGAGGAGTGGCGTCTGGCGATTAATGCTGAAAGAAGTGCCACACGAGGAAAAGACAGTTTCGAAGAAGTGGTCAATTTGAGCTTAAATGGGAGAATCTAAGTAGAATTTCTACTGATGGTGCTCCAGGTTGGTTCTAATTTAGGAGTTGACAATAGAATTAAATTGGAACTTTGTAGTAGGAATATTGACACTGAAGATTTGAGTGTATTTCACTGCATTTCACATCAACAAAATTTCTGTGCAAAATTTACACATGTAATGAAAACAGTAGTTTCTTGCATAAATTTCATTAAATCAAGAGCACTTCACCACTGTCAGTTCCAAACATTTTTGGAAGAACTGTAGTCTGAATTTGAAGATCTGACATTTTATTGTGAAGTACACTGGTTAAGTAAAGCAAAAATGTTAAAACGATTTTATGATTTGAAAGATGAGGTATTTGTTTTTATGTTTTTATGGATATGAAAGAAAAACCTGTACAAGAGCTAAATAACACAAATTAGGTTTGTGAACTTTCGTTTCTCGTTGATGTAACAAGTCATATGAATGATTAGGACGATAAATAAAATTCACTTTGTTGTTATCACACACGGTTTTTATTATTAGTGACCGGTTTCAACCATTACATGGTCATTTTCAAACTAGAATTCGTGTGTGAATTTTTACCATCTGATTAGAGTTCCTCATAAAATGAGACGAAGATTTAATATCATACCTAAAGGAAATTGCAGAAACCGTTATCGTATAGAATGTACTACGACTATTAAACACATTCACCTTTGCAAATGTAATCCGGAATGTAATTATATGTGTGTGTGTGTGAGTGTGTGTTGTGAGCTTCTCTCCTTTTGGTATCAGGTAACGAGCACATCGTGTAATTCGGGTAGATGATGGCGAGCAACATCGGATGAATAGGGGGAACGTGCAGAGAAAAGGTGTCTCTTAATTAGGTCTTTGTCTGAGTGTATCAACAACACGTCGACGACGATCGATACGAAGCGCGCGAGATGTTGATGATGTTGATGATGATGATGATACTCCAAGCATAATCAAATAGCAAAGAACGAAAGAGGAAAACCCAGGGGGAGGGGAGGGATGATAACGAGGGACTCTGGTTGTTTTATTATTGTTGGGTACATAATACGTCTTTATTCCGAACAAATGCACATCTTTTGTCCGCCGTTGGAGAGAACAATCTGCGATAGCAGGATGGAATAACTTGAATAACTGTACAAGGCGGGCATTCCGTGCGGCGCAAGTATTACCTATAGGAACAACTTTGACCCGCGAGCAATTTATATTTATTTGCCGAGGTAACGTACCGCACATACTCTCTCTCTCTCCCTCTACTCTCTCTACTCTCTACTCTCCACCATTCCGCATACGTGGATTCATAAATCGAGTTGCGGTTATTACCTCCCTATCTCTATCTCTATCTCTCTTTTAGCCATTTAACGTGGTCTTATAAGTAAAACTAATTATAAATCTAATTAAATCTTTACGTTGTAATTATACAACACGTACGCAATTAAATCGTCCGACTCGGACCCAGTTGCACGCGGACCCGAATCAATCACGGCGGCGACGGTTTCGGAATCCACTTTACGATTTAATAACCCACCCCCGATAAATTATTCGCAAAGTTTCCCCTGTGCCGCTAGTAAGGATGTTCGTTTATCATAGCCGTCCGGGAGCGACGATCAAAAAAAAAAAGAAGAAAACAAATTGCGAACTTTTTTAATGAAAAGTTTTATCGCGGCCGGAGGGAAAAGTTTCGGCGCGCAATTATTCTCACTCACCCTTGTAGCTTCGTTGTATCCCACGATCACCGCCGTGTACCATTGCGTCGTTCCTTCCGCCCTGTACACCTCCACCCTGTATCCGACCAGTACGCTGGGTGTCGCCAGCAGTATCCTCTGTCCGTCCTGTTGTTCGGCCCATCGACGCACCGCCGACCTCAGTTCCGGGTAGTCGCGGACTCCGGGTAGTTTTGGATCCCATTCCTGAAACAAAATTGAAATCAGCTTTTCTAAAATTTAAAGTTTTTTCTAAAACCCTCGCTTATGTTTTACTGATTGGAGGGTGGGATAGAGGCCACCCACCCACCCTACATATACATGATAACATTAATTACTGATCGCCTCGCGGTTTGCAATAACTTTAATTACAAAATTTGATTAAAAGAAAATTGACAAAGTAAAATTTTTGAGTGTCGAAATCTCTCAAATATATATCTCTTTTATTTATATGTTTCTATTGCGTGAAACAAACTCCTGGATGAAGGCCAGGTTTCCTGGAACATGAAACATACGTTTTCACGTCTACCTGCTTGAATTTTGACAAAAACCTTTCGAAGAACTTTCCAATTTAGCTATAAAATGTGGTGTCCCATCAAGCCTTTCTTATTTATCTAGGAAACTGGGTCTTCCTCTTTTCCTTGATAGTCTTCCATCTCTAGTACCTCCTACTAATTCTAAACTTCTGGTGTTTTACTTTGATTTTATTGTTTTGTTCAAGGTGTTGGTTGTAAATTATAATACTGTTGATAACACTAATTTCTAACAATCAAAAAAAGTTTTCGTTCTTTTTTGAAGAAAATAACTGGTACAATAATGGTCCGCTCTATCCACGGCGGACATCAACAAATGAGGTGGGTCTTTATTTAACTTTATCTCAGCAGAGGGACAATATTAACAATAAGCCCACGTTTATCACGAACAACCACAAAAAAGTACTAGACCTAACGATCTGTACCGGAAAAGTAAGTGATAGTATAGCGAATTGGCATGTGCCAGAAGAACCATCGTGCTCCGACCACAGGCAAATCCGCTTCGATCTAGTCACATCTCTCATGACGAACAAGTACAGAAACCCAAGAGAGACGAACTGGGTAGGATATAAAGAGTCCCTCAGAGAAGTTCTCAATGATGCCATCAGGACCTCATAACTGGAAAACTCCCCGGAAAAAAACAGCCAAGCAGAGGGGCTGCGGAACAGTCTGGTGGAACAAGAACCTCGAAAAGATGAGGATCGAGGTTCGAAGGCTATTCCCAGGACTGAGAAACCTACAGAGGAAAGCTCACACAATATAATAAAGAAATTCGAAAAGCCAAAAGGGACTCATGAAATTTTACGAGGAGATTAACGACACTCCGGCATGTTCAAGAATTCACAAAGTATATTGAATTGACGAGACGGATACATGATGGAACTTCATAACAAATTGAAATAAAACAACACAGTTGGGAGTGTTTCACATTAATTGTGTTCAATAATAAATGTGAAACCCTCCCAACTGTGTTGTTTTATTTCAATTTACAAAGTCCTGGCTAAGGATGGCAGTGTTGCCAAAGAGGTAGGCTTCCTTAAGAGACCGGAAGGAACCTACACAGAAGCAATAGAGGAAAGTCTCAAGGAACTATTAAAAGTCCACTTTCTAGCCTCAACAATTCTGGCTGAATATAACAAGCCAGACAATCCCAACAAAAGACCTAAAAAGCCCGACCGAAAGGATTGGAGATTAGCCACGGAGGTCACAAGACCCATTAAAATTAAATGAGCCATCACGTTCCAATCGTACAAGTCCGAGGGACCGGATGGGATTTATCCCATTCTGTTACAAATGGGCATAGAGGAACTGGTGTCGCACCTGTCAAAAATCTTCAAAGACCAAAATCATGGGAAAGCGTAAGGGTAATCTACCTGCCCAAGATAGGCAGAATAGCTGATCTACCGCTAAAGTTATACAGACCTATGAGCCTATCTTCATTCTTACTAAAAAAATGGAAAGATTGATAGATAGGCACATAAGGGACGAGATACTGGGGAACGATCCCCTCGACAATAGGCAAATCAACGAACTTGGCGCTGGACGACCTAAATAGGTTCATCACAAAGTCAATGGAAGACGAAGATTTAGCCATTTCTAGATGTAGAAGGAGCGTTTAACAACGTCTCAACAACCTCTTTCGTGGAGGAACAAGCAAGGAAAGAAGTCCCGCCAAGCATTTGCCAATGGATCAAGGCCAGCCTAGAGAAAAGGGCACTTTGGGGGATCATACCTTTAAGGCTAAGGCAGGAGGAGGCTGCCCACAAGAAGGAGTGCTGTCTCCACTGCTATGGGCAACATTAGTAGATGACCTTCTAGGAAAACTGTCCAAAGAAGATATCCACTACCTAGGGTACGCGGATGACCTAGCTATTGTCATCAGGGGCCGGTTTGCGGGAGTTGTCTTGGAGCGAGCACAAAGAGGCCTAAACATAGTAGTCAATTGGTGCAAACAGGAGCGACTGACAATCAATCCCCAAAGAATTTGCATCTTCGCAAAAAGACGAGCCACTGACGCTCGGGGGTACAACAATCGCAAATGGGACTGTATACGTGCTCTTAAGGATCTTGACTGTCACAAAAAGTAACGATCACATGGGTCCCAGGATACGGAGGATTTCCAGGGAATGACAAAGCCATCCATAAAAAAAATGGGTGGAGACCGTGGCCCATACCTGGTGGGTGAACTCACCAAGACAGAGACAGGCGAAATAGTTCCTTAAGAAACAATCGCCAAAATTGACAACCGAACTTCTGAACCAAGACAGAAAAATTGTCAAAACAATAGTAGGTCTGATGACAGAACACTGCAAGCACAACAAACATATGAGCAAAATAAATCTGAAAAGGTCACGGTGGAACATGCGTTGGTGCCACCCATATAATATCTATCTATCTATCTATCCACGGCTCCCATTTTATCAGTGTAGTCAATAATTGCTACAGGTTTTGAAATTTTTCCGGACGTTCTTGATACACCAGCTTTATATCTGTCTACAGTTTCCACATCCGCATTATGGAAAGAAGACAACATGTGGATAATTCTCTTATCCTTCCATGTTTTGAAATGTATTTTTTAAGAAAGATGTACAAAGAATTAATAAACATAAACATAAATATAAACATGCTAAAGCAGTTAGGTTTTGAGTTGTATTTGCTTTGACTTGAGTGAGTTTTCAACTTCAGAGTTTAACTGGCATATTCTTTCTACTAGGAATTACACTTCCTGTCAAATGAACCTTCAGCTTTTGCAACTCTTGAGGTAGTTGAACACTTGTATATAAGTGCAAACCGTTTGTGCCAGTGGAAATAAGTAGTTTCTTCATAAGGTGGACTACAATTCTGGACGTAAATGGTAAATCACTTCAGTCCAATTTTTCCGTCGTTTCTTTGCCAAAAAACGTCTCAAATGCAGAGATGTATCCAGTTGCACTGTCCGCAAAAGTATTCGTATTTGTATTTGTTTATTTCCAAGAAGAATATTTTACATTCATAGGTGAGTCATAAGTTATGATAATGAGAATAACAATATTGATAAATATAAAAGCATACACTTTTATCCCAAATTTCTGCGACTTTTGCGAATTATAAACTTTAATTCCCATTGAATCCAACAGTGGATTCGTTAATCGCAATTTCTTAGGATGGTGAAAAAACATCTCTGCATTTGGAATCCAAATATTGAGACTGAATTGAAAAATTCACTATGTTTTAACCACAAATTATTTGTGGTTAAAACATAGTGAATTTTTCAATTCAGTGTAAGTATGGATTACCACGTAGTAACGGTCCATTCTCTTTATCAAATATTGAGTTTTATAACCTCTACTTCTTGAAGCATTTCTCTCCGCCGGCGGATTTATTTTATTTTATTTATTTATTTATTTATTCCAATATGCTTACATAATGTTCCAAAATTGTATAAAAAATCCATCCATGTCAATAAAAATTTCAATCACATATGGAAATGGCAGAGTTCACAAAAAAACGTTCTTCCGCTCGTACCAATGCTTTCTTCAGTGAGAAACTTGCTTCTTGAATCCCATCTCAGAATTTTTTCTTTAGCCAAACGCTAAAATATTTGAAAAAACCTCGTCCTTGTCTTTACATTCGTAAAAAATTACTTCAGTCACACACACTTTGGAGAAATAATCTTTGCCGTTTCTTTAAATGATAAAAATAATGCCAAGAAAAGATTTGAATTCGGGAACTGTCACTTTCCGTCAAAAATTCCATACACATTTTTGATTTTATTTTTTCTGCTGCGTATCTATTTGTTTCGCATTTGACGATTTCCGTTATTAGCTTGTCTATAAAAAATAATTGGAAAAATCTACGCTTTTGGTATTCGGATACCTTCTGATTCAGAGTTGTATATAAATTTGGATTTCTGCGAATGATGCGTCAATTTTCCCACCCTCTAATCAGTAAAACATCATCAAAAATTATTTGAAATATTTGTATGAATACATCAATTAAAAAATGCAATTATTTTGTGTTCTTTGTGATTTTTAATTAAAACCCTCGCTTATGTTTTACTGATTGAAGGGTGGATAGAGGCCACCCACCCACCCTACATATACAAGATAACTTTAATTGACAATCGTTGATGATTTTGCTGCTAAAAACAATCAAACCCTTTTTGTAATAAAAAATAAAACAAAATCAAAATTTAAGTTTGAATATAAATGACTTTCTATAAATAATCTTATCTAATTTAGATTTGAAGTCTGCCAACCCATCATGCACCAAATTTTTACTAATTTACTCACTCAAAGATTTTACCTTTTTAATTTCTTTTTTACTCAAAAAGTTTTCTAAATAATTTTATTGGAAACCAAGAGACGATAAGGAATTAAAGTTTTTATGTATATGTAGGGTGGGTGGGTGGCCACTATCTCACCCTTCATTCGTTTAACATAAGCAAGAGGCTATTCATGAATGTATTTTATATAAACGCAAAAAGTTGCTTAATAATATTTTACGTAGGTTATTCGTTTTTTTTTTCAGGAAGACCCCTGTTTACGTTAAAATAATTGGAGGGTGTGATAGTCAACACCCACCCATCCTACATATATAAAAGTTTAAAACAGTTGAAAAGAAAAATTAAAAAAAAAAACAATTGAATTTTGTTAGAAACAACAGCTGTAAACTACATAAAAATATAACAGTGAAAAAATTCTCAAATAAGAATAAAAATGGCTTAAAACAGCAAAGGTAAAAATTGAATTTAAAAAACTGAGGTTTTTTTTTAATTTTTTAATTTTTTTAAATTTATTTATTAATAAGGTTAAAATAATTATTAGCTTAAAAATGTTGAAAAACAAAAAAAAAAAAATGAAAATAAGTGGGATTTTCTAAGAAAAATACAGTTTAACTTTAATAAACAATTGAATTCAATTGCAAACGGTTGGAAACTTTCAGAACAATTGAAATTTAGTTAAAATACAGCCAAAACTTTCGCAAGAATCATTTCTATACTCATTTTATAAAACCAAGTTAAAATTTGCTTAATTACAAAGAAAAATCTCTCAAATAAGAAAAAAAAAAATGATTAAAAAAGACGCAGCTAATATTAAAACAAAAATATTTCTAATAAAATAATATTAAAATCATTTCAATTTTACCAAGAACAAAAAACAATTGAAAATCGGCTGACAAGTGATAGTTAAAAATAAATGAAATTAGAAAAAAAAACAATCAAACAACAGTTGTAAACATTCTAAAAATACACATTAGTCTAATGCTTAAAACAGTAGAAATTTAAAAAAAAATAAGGAATGACGACGGTTGAAAACTTTTTCTTTCAATTGTTTTACAGTTTTTCCACCATAACTTCCAAAATAATCATTATGAAAATGTTTGCTCAAATAGATTCCTACAATAAAATATGTTTAAATTAAGTAAAAATATAAAATTCGAACATCAATTATTTTTCAGTTTTTATACCATAACAAAATAATAATCAGATTATGGAAATTTTTGCAGCAATGGATTCCTACAATCAAATTTATTTAAACCAAGTAAAAATCTAATATTTGAACTTCAATTGTTTTTCAGTTTTCCCAACATAACTTCCAAAATAATCGTCAGATTAACGAAATTTTTGCTCAAATGGATTCCTACAATCAAATTTATTTAAACCAAGTGAAAATCTAAAATTCGAATTCAATTGTTTTTCAGTTTTTCTACAATAATTTCCAAAATAATCATAAAAATATGAAAATTTTTGCTCAAATCGATTTCTACAATCAAATTTATTTAAATTAAGTAAAAATCTAAAATTCGAACTTCAATTGTTTTTCAGTTTTCACACCATAACTTCCAAAATAATTATCAGATTATGGAAATTATTGCTCAAATCGATTCCTACAATAAAATATATTTAAATCAAGTAAAAATCTAAAATTCCAATTCAATTGTTTTTCAGTTTTTCCACCATAATTTCCAAAATAATCATCAAAATATGAAAATTTTTGCTCAAGTTGATTTCTACAATCAAATTTATTTAAATTAAGTAAAAATCTAAAATTCGAACTTCAATTGTTTTTCAGATATTCCACCATAACTTCCAAAATAATCATCAGATCATGGAAATTTTTGCTCAAACGGATTCCTACGACCAAATTTATTTAAATCAAGTTAAAAATATAAAAATCGAACTTCAATTGTTTTTCAGTTTTTCTATCATAACTTCCAAAATCATCATCAGATTATGAAAATTTTTGCTCAAATCGATTCCTACAATCAAATTTATTTACTTCAATTGTTTTTCATTCAACTTTTTGAAGTGAACTTTAAAATTGGTTTCAGAAATTTTCAAATCATTTTCAATTGTTTTTGGTAAAAATGAAAATAGTTTAAGTTGTTTTTTTTTAACTATGCGTTAACTTAGCGCCCATTTTCCCGCTTAAACTCCAGCGTACTCTTGACCTACCTCAACGTATAATTTGTTTGGGCGGATCAGGAGTACGAAAGGTCATTGTACTGTTTGTTGAGGAAGGTCAAAAGTACGATAGAATAAGTAATAGTCAAGTTTATTATGAGGTTAAGTTAATATTGTGTTTATTATAGTTTAATGTAACGATGATTACAATATACATATATATATAAAAAACCTAACCGTAAAACTGTTGACATTGACAAATTGCTAAAACAATTGAATGTTTCGACCGTAAGCAAATTTGTATTTCTAGAATTTAAATATTTAAAAATTGTTGAAAATTTGCTAAAGGTAAATATAATTGAAAATCAGTTGCAAAAGTAACACCTGCTAAGAAAACATGTTGAAATTAAAAAGAAAAAAATTGAATTTGAAAATTTTACCAAAAACAAAAAAAAAACAATTGAAAATCGGCTGACAAATGTTTGTATTGCGTAAAGATTGTATGGCGGAAATTATTTCACTTTCAGACACAGGAACAAGATGAAAAAGTTAATAATAAGAAACAATTGAATGTTTAAATTTTACCAAAGATAAAAGAACACAATTGAAAATTTGAAAATCAATAAAAAGGATGATTAGTAAATTAGTCAACTCTTTTTGGAACATGTTCATTATGAATTACCACATAGTAACGGTCGCAACCATCATTATGATTAACTCTTTTTGGGTTATATATAACTTAAATTATTTTGAAGCAAATATTAAATTATTTTTTTGGTCAAAAAAAAAACTAGTTGGGAATGTGTGTTATGCATTACTACGAAATTTAATGGAAAATTCTGGAAAAACTAATAATAGTACTTTTTTACTTTGTCATTTGTTTTGTTGCTAAGTACGTTTTTAATATTTTTAGAAATATTCATTAAAAATCATTTGAATATTTCCTTAAAAATTCACGAAAACTATTTGTAAATGAGTGGTGTGCATTATTATCAATGTTGATATAAATATTTTGGAAAAACTCATAATCGCATAGTTTCAGATTGTCATTTGTTTCACATGTAACTATGTTTTGAATGTTTTTAACAAAATTTATTAAAATTCTTTAAAATACTTTCCTGGAATTTCGTTAAAACTAGTGTGGAATACGTTTTGTACACTATTACGAAATTTGATGAATGAATTTGGAAAGATAAATCACATCGTGTTTTCAGTTTGTCATTTGTTTCGTGGCTAGGTATGTTTTTAATGAGTTCGGAAAGTTAATTAAATTCTTGTTTAAGGTTTTCCTGAAAAATTATGAAAACTAGTTGTACACTAATACAAAATTTGATGGAGAATATTGGTAAAATTAATGACAGCAAAGTTTCAGTTGGTCATTTGTTTCATTGTTGAGAATGTTAGGTATGTAATAAAGTTAATCATTAGAATGTTTCAATTGTTTTCTTTAAAATCTGATTTTAATACACTTTCAACTGTGCTACTTTCAAAATGTTTCAATAAATTGTGGATTGTTTCTTATTTAAAACGTTAAACTCTTAGTAGTACAGTAGTGTTTGGCTATCGACCACGTGGTCCTTCTGCCGTGTGATTTTGGTATTTGTGTGTGTGTGTAAATGAGCTTGTTACTTTAAACGATCGCCCCCGTCACTCTAAAGCACCATTTATTGTATCCCATTGGCGAATGGTACCGGTCACCCATCCAACTACTGACCCGAGCCAACGTTGCTGCAAGGAAGTTTGGGGCCAATTACATTTCAAAAATATTTATGAGATTCTTTTTATCGTTTATATGAACACATAAATATAAAAATATAGAAATTTAAAAAATCAACGTCCTTCAACCGAATAATGTCTACGTTATTATTATTAATTTATTTTATACGTATTTGTAAACAAATTAATTAATATTTATATAAGGATTCCATGGAAGAAATTGTAAAGGTCGAGGATAAATCGATCGCGGCGTTTAATAGAACATTTATAAACTTTTTTTTTCTTCTCTCAATTTTTTTTTTTGATATCTCTGTCAGACGACACAATTAAACTCCAATGACCTTATAAGGCGATTCCACGCTTCCATTCGAAATTAATTCGACGCACATCGTAAAACCTTGATGGACTCGATTTACATTCCCGTCGCGCGTCTTACGTTTCATCGGCCGTATATATATATAAAAAAAATAACGAGGAACAACAAACACGCACACAAGCACGCCAGCATATTTTTATTTTCCCTGACCGGCTCAGCATTCCACACGTTTTACACCGAAAATTTACACGGTCTTTTTATTGGTGAGTTATTACTGTCAGAAAAGGTCGTACTTTCTCCAGCAAATTTTTGGAAGAAGATTCGAGAAGACAAGTTTTGAAGGTCAAATAGTATGAAATTTTCGTTGCATGTATTAATAGGTGTGTATAACGGTTTGGTATTTCCATAAATTTAATAAAATTGTATAAAAAATGTTTTATTCAATAGATTACCACGTAGTGATAAAATTGTTGGTTTTATGAAGATAATTCTTCATGAAACTTAGAAGAATTTTTCCTAACTATTCACCTAAATTGTATAACGATGATAATTGGATAATTTTCTCAATTATTTTTTGGTGATACATTATGATTCTTTACCTATTATGATGATACTAATATAAACTACACTATTGTATCCTTCCTTTACTTGAAGAAAAGATAGAACAGTGTTATTTCTATTAGTATCAGCATAATAGGTAAAGAATCATAATGTATCACCAAGAAATAAGTGAGATTCAATTATATTTTTGTGTTGTTATATTAGTATCATCATTCTTTCTGAATTTATAGTCTTCGCGAAGCTAAAAAACAAACATTGCTGATCATCACTATAACATTAATTGGTTTGTTTTAATCACCAAAAGAGAAGATTTGATTATACTGTTAATAATTGATAATAACTTCTGAAATATGTAGAGTGAATGGTAGAAATCGATTAAAACGTGATCGTTGTAATCGATCGAAACGGCATTACCGCCAGAAGCCAGTCGACTGATTGCGGGTTTTCTAATCGCGACCTAAATCTGTTCAATTACGAAAATTTCCGTTTCAAGGCCGCACCTTCGACGGCCCTTCGCAATCGTAAAAATCGTTCCATTGGAAAGGAAGAAAACTGGACGAGCGAGTTACAAGTTCCAAGAAACAGTATCCCGTCCATATCGGGACGTTAAAACACCATCATCATCATCATCAGCAGCAGTAGGATTGGCGAAAAACTGGTTTCGAGATGGACGACGATGACGACGTCTGCTCTCGCGCTAAATTAGATGAACGGTCGCCACGTCGTGTCACTGACTCATCTAAAACTTCCTCCGGCACCCAATTGAAATTTCTGGCACGTTAATCTGTTTGCTGCATGTGAAGAGTTGAAAGCGGCGGCGGCGGCAGTGACGGTTCAAGGACACCGGAGATTATATCGCGGCTCGGACAGAAGAGAAAAATGAGAACTCGACTGGTTGGTTATGTCATACACAATTGCTGCTCCTTTTATGGTGAATACGAATATAATGACCACCTGTGACATAAACCGTTAACGTCAATCATATGTTTAATTTAACTAAAATTGTTTTTACATTAATTATACGATAAATAAATATTTACAGAGCAAAAGAGTTTAGAATTTGCTATACGTAAATCACTAGTTTGGCATTTGTTTCACAATCTGAAAAATAGTAGTTTGGCTATCGGCCACGTGGGCCTTCCACCGTGTGATTTGTGTGTGTATGTGTATGTGTAAATGAGCTTGTTATTTTAAAGGATCGCCCCCGTCAACTGCTGAATGCAATTTTTTCCCCTTTATTCAAGTTTTGAATGCTGCCATTTTGTTTCTAGCTACGATGTGGCAATTGTTTTGATGGCTATTTATAAATACACTAATATTTAATGCATTTCAATTTTTTTAAATCTAATTTCATTCGTTGTTACATTATTACAATAATTCAAACCGCTGAATGCATTTTTATTCTCTTTTATTAAAGTTTTCAGTGTCGCCATTTTGTTTCCAGCTATTATATGGCAATTGTTTTGTACAAATATTATAAATACACTAATCTTCAATGGATTTTCAAATTTTTAAGCTAGTTCTATACACGGTTATTTTTTATAATCGTTGAAATCGTCGAATGCAAATTTATTTTCTTTATTTCAAGTTTTGAGGGCTGCCATTTTGTTTTCAGCTATGGTGTGGCAATTGTTTTGATGAAGTTTCATAAATACACTAATCCCTAATGGATTTTAAAATTTTTTGCTTTAATTTCACTCGTAGTTATATTCTTACAATAATTCAAACCGCTGAATGTATTTTTATTTTCTTGTATTAAAGTTTTCAGTGTCGCCATTTTGTTTCCAGCTATTATATGGCAATTGTTTTGTGCAAATATCATAAATACGCTAATCTTCAATGGATTTTCAAATTTTTAAGCTAGTTCTATACGCGGTAATTTTTTTACAATCGTTGAAACCGTCGAATGCGAATTTATTTTCGTTTATTCAAGTTTTGAATGCTGCCATTTTGTTTTCAGCTACAATGTGGGAATTGTTTTGAGGAGATATCATACATATATTTATGATTAGTTAATTTTGAAGTTTTTAGATTAGTTCCACTCATGGTTAATTTTTTGCAGTGATTCAAACCGCCGAACGCAATTTCGTTTCCTTCCATTTAAGTTTTAAGTGTTGCCATTTTGTTTCTAGCTACGATGTGGCAATTGTTTTGATGAAATTTCATAAATACACTAATCCTTAATGCATTTTAAAACTTTTAATCTAATTCCACTCGTGGTTAAACTTTTATAATTATTCAAATCGACGTAAGCAATTTTATTTCCCTTCATTCGACCTTAAAGTCCTTCCATTTTGTTTCCAACTACGATGTGGCAATTGTTTTTATGAAGCTTCATAAATACACTAATCCCTAATGGATTTTAAATTTTTTTGCTTTAATTTCACTCGTGGTTATATTTTTACAATAATTAAAACCGCTGAAAGCAATTTTATTTTCTTTTAGTAAAGTTTTCAGTGTCGCCATTTTGTTTCCAGCTATTATATAGAAATTATTTTCTGCAAATATCATAAATACACTAATCTTCAATGGATTTCCAAATATTTAAGCTAGTTCCATACGCGGTTATTTTTTTACAATCGTTGAAACCGCCGAATGCGAATTTATTTTCGTTTATTCAAGTTTTGAGTGCTGCCATTTTGTTTTCAGCTACAATGTGGCAATTGTTTTGAGGAGATATCATACATATATTTATGATTAATTAATTTTGAAGTTTTTAGATTAGTTCCACTCGTGGTTAATTTTTTGCAGTGAACGCAATTTTGTCTCCTTCCATTTAAGTTTTAAGTGCTGCCATTTTGTTTCCAGCTATGGTGTGGCAATTGTTTTGAAAAAATATCAAGAATACATTAATCCTTAATGTATTTTAAAATTTTTAATCCAATTCCACTCGTGGTTATACTTTTATAATTATTGTAATCAACGAATGCATTTTTATTTCCCTTCATTCGAGTTTAAAGTCCTGGCATTTTGTTTCCAGTTACGATGTGGCAATTGTTTTGATGAAGCTTCATAAATACACTAATCCCTAATGGATTTTAAATTTTTTTGCTATAATTTCACTCGTGTTTATACTCTTATAATAATTCAAACCGCTGAATGTATTTTTATTTTCTTTTATTAAAGTTATCAGTGTCGCCATTTTGTTTACAGCTATTATATGGCAATTGTTTTCGGCAAATATCATAAATACGCTAATTTTCAATGGATTTTCAAATTTTTAAGCTAGTTCCATACGCGGTTATTTTTTTACAATCGTTGAAACCGTCGAGTGCAAATTTATTTTCGTTTATTCAAGTTTTAAGTGTTGGCATTTTGTTTTCAGCTACAATGTGGCAATTGTTTTGAGGAAATATCATACATATATTTATAATTAATTAATTTTGAAGTTTTTAAATTACTTCCACTCGTAGTTAATTTTTTGCAGTGATTCAAACCGCCGTAAACAATTGTGTTTCCTTCCATTTAAGTTTTAAGAGTTCGCATTTTGTTTCCAGCTATGGTGTGGCAATTGTTTTGAGAAAATATCAAAAATACACTAATCCTTAATGTATTTTAAAATTTTTAATCTAATTCCACTCGTGGTTATGCTTTTTACAATTATTCAAATCGACGAATGCATTTTTATTTCCCTTCATTCGAGTTTAAAGTGCTGCCATTTTGTTTCCAGCCACGATGTGGCAATTGTTTTGATGAAGTTTCATAAATATATAACCCCTAATGGATTTTAAAAAATGTTTGCTTTAATTTCACTCGTGGTTATATTCTTACAATAATTCAAACCGTTGAATGCAATTTTATTTCCTTTCATTCAAGTTTTCAGTGTTGCCATTTTGTTTCTAGCTACAATGTGGCAATTGTTTTGTGCAAATATCAGAAATACACAAATCTTTAATGGATTTTCAAATTTTAAATAACCACGAGTGGAATGGTTATGTTTTTATAATAATTCAAATTGGCGAATGCAATTTTATTTACCTTCGATTAAGTTTTGAACGTTACCATTTTGTTTCTAACCACAATGTGGCAATTGTTTTGTGGAAATATCATAAATATAGTTCTCCGTAATGTTTAACTAGCGATTAATCTCAAGTCAATGATGGATATGCCATACATCACAAAAGCTACTAAAAAAGCATCAATAGTATTAGGTAGGTGTTGTAGAATGTGCAGAAAAAACTGGGGAGTAAACCCTAAAATGAGTCTGTGGCTATACACTAGGGTGATAAGACTCATAGTAGCTTATGGGGCAGTGATGTGATGGACTAGGACAAAGCAAAAGAGGGCGATAGGACTTCTGAGCAGTACACAAAGACTAGCATTTCTCAGTACAACAGGAGCAATAAGCACCACCCCAATAGCAGCCCTAAAAGTTATCTTGCTTATACTACCACTGCACATCTTTATACAAGGAGAGGTCAAGTCCGTATCATATAGACCATCAAACGGTAAAACACACAAAGCTGAAGGCTAACGCAATTACAGCGATGCCAAGTGATGCCATGGTGAAAAAATACAATTTCGAAAGAAAATACAATGTACTGATCCCACAAAAAGAAGACTGGACCGACGATCAACCCACCAAAGCAGAAACAAATTGGTTTACAGACGGCTCAAAGACCGAGAAAGGGGTATGAGCAGGTATACATGGTATGAAACCCGAGACAAAGATTTTCGTCAGTCTCATCAAGGTAACCATGGTGTTGCAAGCAGAGGCGATAGCTTTTAACCTAACTAAACAAGAGAAATAGCAAAACAAGAGACGAAAAGTAAGTCAATTGTTATATTCTTCGACAGCCAGGCGCTACTAAGAGCACTAAGCCCCATACAGGTCGAATCTAAGCTGGTCTAGGACTGTATATGTGTTCGTAATGAACTTGGCAGTTACAAAAAGTAACAATCACATGGGTCCAGGAGGACATCCGGGGAATGGCTAAGAATACGAACTGGCCAAACAAGGCTCGTCAAAAACCCTTCTGCGGCATCTCGAAAACCGCAGTCAAACGATCTATAAACCTGGTGGTCGAACTCACCAGAACAGAGACAGGCGAAACAGTTCCAAAATTCACGACCGAACTTTTGAATCCAGATAGGAAAATCGTCAAACCAATAGTAGGACTGATGACAGGATACTGCAAACTCAACAAACATATGAGGAAAGACCTGGTGAAAGAAGCACCATGCAGATTCTGCCTAGAGGAAGAAGAGGACTCGTTCCACATCCTATACCATTACGAGGGCCCAGCAAGGATTAGACATCAAAAGCTGGGCACCACAAATCCAAGCGCAGAGAACTATGCCCAAGCCCCACTGGCAGTGTTCTTAGGACTAATCAAAGAGGCAAAACTAGAGCTGGTCATCTGAGATAAGCAGGAATCCACAATAGATCTGAAAAGGTTGCTGGTACCACCCATATAATATCTATATATCCATCTAACTGTTTTAAGCCAATTTGTCAAGTTTGGTCAAAGAGTTCCTACTAATTCTTCAAAAATAACACTTTGTTGATGACCAATTGTTATTTAAAAATGTAACAAATGTGTATTATTAAATATCTTTCAATTTCTATTCAAATATATTCCAAATATTTATTCGCCGTCATACCTTTCGAGCATTTACAAGACAAATAAATACGCGTCGAATGCAGGAATTTCCGTTTTCTGTATTTCAGCGCTTCAGCAAATATTTCCGAATCTGCGGAATGTACGAACGGATTCAATAAATATTTGCACCAAAACAAAAAAAAAAAAACAAATGCTCAATTACTCGGCACTGACTAAGCGCAGTCCCGATCAATTTCATAAGCGACACGGGTTAGTCAGACTTTTGCGTCTTGCGCGCCTCAATTAATCACGCCATTAATGGAAGGAACGGCGAAATGTTATTATTTATTCAGGCAGGTTGCGTCACGGACGCTGTGACCTATATGCATGTCACTCTCGTGACTACACTGCACCAGTGTATGTAATGGCGCACATGAATTAATTATCCCATTGTCGGAGACCGGCGAGGTTATTTCAAATAACTTTGATTAATTAATCATCACAATTCTAAAACATACGAAAATTTGAAAAGTTTTGGTTAATTGGTACAAAATTTAAGTTTGAAATTGAGATGATTGATGGAATGGAATAAGGGGCGGTGTATTCGTTTCCCATCAGATACACACCCTACGCAGGGAATAGAAGGAGCGTCATATAAATAAAAGTGAGGATTGAAAGAATTTTTCGATTCGCCCCTAAAACTTTATTGATTTCCCTTTCGAGCGAAAATGGTGGCCGTGGAGGAGTGGTTGGTAGAGGAATTGCGCAACGTCAACACAAATCAGATTAATTGTTCAATTGTTAACCTAGATTCGCGTTAACCTTCCGTCGACCTTCACGCCGGCTTGGTGTTGTTGCTTGCTTTTGTGTGCATGTTTTTTTTCTCTCTCTCTCCTTCTTCTCCTTTTGTTACGTTCGGATTGCCGTTGATTAATTCAAGAGGGGTTTTATTTATAGGCCGACATCGATCGGTGGCGGTGGTGGTGGTGGTGTGGTGCAATCAGGCGGATGTTAAGCGCGGTCGTTACTCCGTAATTCCATCGATCCTGAGGATAAATTAGTTTCGCCTTTAATTTTTACAACAAACTGGTTCTCCTCTATTAACAACTTTCTGTATCCACTCCATCTGGAGCTGAATGACATTTTTATGTATGTGGCGATGAATAATGCATGGACCTGATGGGCGAGTGTACGAGTTCATCTCCTCCACCTCCTCCTCATCCTCCTCCTTCTGCTTGCCCTTCTATCTTCCACACCAGTCGAGCCGAGGATCGAACTTTCACTCCGACGACGAGGGAAGGAGGAAAGAGAAATGATGTATTTCGCTTCTAAATGGATAAATTTATTCCATCTTTGGTTCTATCGGTGGAATGCTAATGCAATTCCGCAAAGTTCTAAACGGTGAAATGAAGTTTTCTCGTTACAACTTGCTAAACTTGTTTACCCGAGAGTTTCTCATAAATTTATTTGTTGGCATCAACTTTTATGGACGCGCGTCGGATTAAAAGGTTATACCCCTTTTCCCCACTTCAGATATAACCGTAATTACTAAACAACTTTTTAAGTTTCGGCCACTGGAATATAATTAACGACCTGTACGGTTCACGGGACTGCCATTTAGGAAAATACAATTACCAACTGCCAGTTACAATCATAATTCCGAATGAATTATACAGATCAACAAATATTATAAAATAAAGTAATAAAATTAATTTCTGAAACGCTCCAAGCACAGGAAAACTAATGTATTAGTTTATAGAAAAAAAAATCGATGTAAAATTGAAAATTTCTAGATAATTTATTAAACAGAATAGAACATTCTATACGCATACATTTCTATGCATAGAATCTGCCATTTTTAGATAATTCTGTACACAGAAAGTTCAATAGAACATTTTTAATTGGTAGAAAATTAAATGTGCTAACAATTAAGGTTATAAATATAAAATATTCCATACAAAGAAATAATTATTAACTTTTTAAAATTTAAATAATTGAATGAATTATTCAAGCAAAAGACTAGAAAATGTTGTAGTGATTGGAGATTGTGATAGTGGCCACCCATCATATTTTAAATTCTACATTGGTAACTTGATTCTGGTGAAATTTCATAAAGTTTGGTTTAAATTTTTGAAAACAAAACGACTATTTCTAGTTTATGTACTCTGATATATGTAAGGTGGGTCACTATCATACCATCCAATCAAAACAAGATTAGCGAGAATTTGATTTAAAATTTATTTATTTCATCGAAATGAGAACGTTTAAAATTAATAATCTGCCAATGAATTATAAAATTAATATTTAAATAAAAACTAGAAGATGTTGTACTGATGGGAGGGTGTGATAGTGGCCACCCACCCACCCTACATATATTAGAGTACATAAATTACAAACCGTAGTTTAGTTTCCGAAATATACAAACAAAATTTTATTGAATAATAAAATGTATTAAAATTCTTTAGTTCGTTGTCGAAAATTAAACAATTATTATAAAATTTGATTGATTGTTGATTATTTTTTGAAAATGGTGAGTGTCCACTATCCCACCCTCCAATTCGAAAAATATCGTCAAGTATTTACTTGAATCATTTCTTAATTAAATTAAAAATGATTAACAGCTTAAAAATTTATTTCAAAATCTAATGCAAAAAAAAATCTAACTTTAGTTTACGTCTATTCAAAAACACTCGATGATCGACTAATAATAACAAAAGGTAATAAAAAAAAATAACAATTCAAAAACAATTGCTGATCGATTAGAGATTGAAAAAATATAGAATTTTTAATCGAGAGTTTAGAAAAAGTGTTTTGGAAAAATGTATGAATGATTTGATTTTAAATTTTTAATATCTAATCAAAAAAAGAAAACGTTTTTTTTTTCAAACCACATGAAACAATTGACGATCGACTAATAACAATAAAACGTCAACACTTTAAAACTTGAGATTTATAAAAGTCCTTACGTCGTAGAAAATTTACTAATAATTTAAAAAAAAAACACGAAAACATTTCGTAAATCTACAACTACTTACTGGTCTTAATAAGACTCATTTGTTGATAATTTACGAAATGTTTTTTTCTAATTATTTTTCAGTTAAGAGTTTGGAAGAAACTATCAATAAATTGAGTTAAAACGTTTAAAATCTAATTAAAAATAATGTATCTGTTTGACTCATTTAAGTTCAATGAGTTAACGTTTTGTTATCAATTGTTTTGATAATTGGGAGATAATAAGAAAACGTCTACTCGTTGAACTCAAGACTGGATAAAGCAGAATTTTCAGTCGAGAATTAAAAAATTTCTTTTGGAAAAATCCATTAAGAAATTGACAGAAAATTCTTAAAAATAAAAACGGAAATAAAGAATTTTTACAATCGCTCAAAAACAATTGATAAGTGACCAATAGCAAATAAAAAAAAACATAAATTTTAGCCATTAATTTTTGAAAAATCCATCAACAAATTGACTTTTTGCTTCTCAAAATGTAAACAAATATTACGCGTTAAGGCTAATAGTCATTTAGCAGATTTTTTTTTCAATTGTTTCGTTATAATGTTGCTTTCCTATGTAAAATTGATTGCAATAAAGATGTTTGTATATACACTTAAAAACAATAGATGATCGATTAATAAGAATTAACCGTAAACGTAAACACTTTAAACTTGACAATAAAAGAAAGCAGAATTTTAAAATTTATTTTAGAAAAACCCATGAATAAATTGACTTGAAATTTTTTAAATCTAATACAAAATAAAGCTTTTTTATAACTACTTGAAAACAATTGACGATCGATTATAGAATTATAAGAAAACATTAACGCTTTAAATTAGATATTTTAAAAATTAGCATTTTTTAGAAAATATTATACACAGAAAATTATTTATTGAAAATTCCATAGACAGAAAATTTAATGCACAAAAAATAATATTTAGAAAATTCCTTACGCAGAATTTATAACATTTAGAAAATGATATTTATTTTTTTATTTATTTATTTATTTATTTACGGAAGGCCATTATACTCAGAATAATTATTATAAATATTAAATCATAAATCTTGCATCTTTCTTTGACGTGTGTAAACAATATGTAAGAGCACAAATAAACATTATTATTATTATTATTAGTAATTAATACACAAAAATTATTTTTCTTTAGAAATTCCTAACCATATTATTATTATTACTATATTACAGAAAAGATATTTTTTAGAAATTCCTAACCACTGAAAATTCAATTTATAGAAAATCCTATGCACAGAAAATTATTTCTTCCTTTCAACTTGTAATGTATAGAAAATTTTATTAATATGCATTTTTTCTTTTAAATTCCATGTACAGAAAATTCATTCGTTAGAAATTCTCACGAACAGAAAATTTTAGAAAATTCCATGCATAAACCGTTCCATCTTTAGATAATTCCATGTACTAAAATTCAACTTTTTCAACTCACAAAAAATTCAATTTCTAGAAATTCTTGATTCGTAAATTCTATGCACAAAAAATTCAGTTTCAAATTCTAAACAAATTCAGGCATAGAAATTTCAATGTTTCAATTCCATCCAATTAATCTTTACACAATTCAATGCATAGAAAATTCAATTTCTAGAATATTTTATGCATAAAAAGTTTACTGTTTAGAAAATTGTATGGACAAAAATTTAAATTTTTATAGATTTTCAACTATAGAAAGTAAAATATTTAGAAAATTCCACGCCAAATCGTTTCATCTTGAGAAAACTCAAAATGTAGAAAATTTTTAGTACATTTTATTGCACAAAAATTCAATTTTTAGAAAATTCTATACACAGAAAAATTAATGTCGTAGAAAATTGAATTTATAGCAAATTTTAAGCACTTAAACATTTCAAACGTAGAATATTCTATGCACATATATATTCCAATGTTTAGAAAACTCTATGCATAGAAAATTATTTTTTTTTTAATTCTTGAATTTCAATTTTTAAAATATCTAACTTTTTTATGCCACTTATTTTATTTTTTTGCGACTAGTTTTTAGTTTTTATTTTTAAACATTTCTAAAACATTTTTTGCACAGAAATTTCAATGTATAAAAAAAATGTATGCACAGGAATTTCAAATTTTAGAAATTATCAAACATAGAACATTTTTAATTTGTAACAAGTGCACAGAAAATGAAAAAACGAAAAACTTTTAGAAAATTTTCATGTACAAAATATTCAATTTTTAGAAAATTCAAATTACAGAAAACTCGATGTTTTCCACACACACAGTAATTTCAATGTTTAGAAAATTCTATGCACAGAAAATACAACATTTAGATAGTTCCATGCACAGAAAATTCAACTTTAAGATACTTTAATACTTCGAAATTTCAATGTTTAGAAAATTCCATGCACAGAAAATACAATGTTTTAATAGTTCCATGCACAGAAAATTCAATATATAGAAAATTCAACTTTAAGATACTTTAATACTTCGAAATTTCAATGTTTAGAATATTCCATGCACAGAAAATACAATATTTACATAGTTCCATGCACAGAAAATTCAATGCACAGAAATTTCAACTTCAAGATAGTTTTATACTTCGAAATTTCAATGTTTAAAAAAGTATATGCACAGAAAATTCAACATTTAGATAGTTCCATGCACAAAAAATTCAATATATAGAAAATTCAACTTTAAGATACTTAAATACTTCGAAATTTCAATCTTTAGAAAATTCTATGCACAGAAAATACAATATTTAGATAGTTCCAAGTATAGAAAATTCAATGCACAGAAAATTCAACTCCAAGATAGTTTGATACTTCGAAATTTCAATGTTTAGAAAAGAAGATATTTAGAAAATGTATATATATATATATATATATATATATATATATATAACGATAATAAATTTTCTGAAACGTTTTATGATGTGTTCAAGAATGTCAATAGAGGGTAGCCGCGAGCGCAAAATGCATAAATCAGCAAAGTGTGTGCGGATTAAGCAGGGAAAACGGCAATTTCCTAAAAAGCCGATTAACTTGAACAACAGCACCGTGGATTACACAAGCACATCCTCGGGGGGCCCGCACCGTTCGTTCCTTCGTGCACTAAACGCGGCCCCCACGTTAATTACCTTCCACCGGCGTATGCCTTATTATCATGTTAAAACACGTTTTGTTTGTATTATCTTTCGTTATTATTTTTTTCCCTCTTTCTTTTTTTTTCCCCTGTCATTTAATAACAGTGCCGAAGGTAATAATCACGGCATAACGTTCGCGAAACGGGCTGCCGTTGCATCGACTTACGTTATATACGTATATAATATGTTATATACAAGGGTCCGGGTGTAATTATGCTTTCACTGTTGCCGGCGAATTTATTATTGCGGCACGCAAACGACGGAGACGGCGGCGGTGTAATTATCGCGAAAAAAAAAGGAGAACGGGGGCGAGATTTTAAAATAAATGTCAAACGGGCGTTGTTGAGGAAAGGTCGATTTTAATTTCGGAACCGGCTTTATTAAAATTCCTGCCCTCTGCTGTTACTGTCCGGATTCCTCCGGTCGTTGAAAGAATGCTCGCCCCAGGAGGTTTAATGATTTTTGGAAACGATTTTTTTCCTTCATGTGAGTGCGTTATGTTAAATCTCTCATCAAAATTATTTCTCCACCAGAGAATTTGAATCTACTCTTGGTCCAATTCTTAAGCCAAAAATACGTCAATACATCTTGGGTAGATAATAAATCTAGGTAATTTAAATTAGAACACTTGTTATATTTCCTGACATATGCCAGGAAGCAAAATACAACAATGTGAAACATACCAACTGTTCTAAGTTGAAATGACCCAATGTTATCATTTCTTTCTATCAAGAGTACATCGAACAAAGTATCTACCAAATGAAATACACTAATAACTATTCAACATGTATAACGAAGTCGAAGCCTTCAACATCAACAATATCTACCAAATAATACCTCATAGCCTACAAAACTCTTCTTTCTGAAGATGAAGGAAATTCCTTCTAAAATTTTCGATTTGTTGACCTCAAAATGTGCCAGACAAAAATTAGAAGGAATTGGAATTCTGCTCCAGTACGATACTACATAGTGTATACATATATATACAATTTTAAATGAAAGGAAAAAAAATTCCCCAAGTAGTTAATAAAAAAAACATTGTTGTATATCTTTATTATAAACTACTCAATTAAAAAATAATTACCTGCATAAAAACACCATTATTTCCTAATTAAATTCTCAACGTTGAACACCTCGAAACAAACTTTTTTTTTCCTTCCTCTCTCTGCCTCTCGCGCTTTCGTATTAACGAGTAGGTGAACTTTTCGTTTTTCTTTTTTTTTTTTCACCCCGGCGAAAACTTTTCTTCCTCCGCTTTACGCCCCGGACTTTTATTAATAACTCCTCGCAACTTTTCACGGCGAGTTTACATTCCTTTTTATTTTCATTCGAGTGCCACCCCCGCGGGGAAAAAGTGAAGAAGAAAGTTCGGCTGGATGTATTTTTTTTTTAATAACTTCCCAACTTGTTTAATTGATTCAGGCGGGGGAATTGGATTAAAACAGAATTAAAAGTACACAAACTCGGTGTGTTGTACGTGTGGTGTACGAACGGAGCGTGGGTGTTGATGGTGGTGAGGGGGTTTATTAAAGCTTAGTCCTCGAGGGCGTTTGTGTGTTGTTGAATGGAATGGGTTTGTCCTCTGGATATTATGTGTTTATTGTATTGTCATTGAAGAGTTAGTAATTTTTTTTTTGGAAATTGTTTTATTTAGTCATATTGGTTATTCTTTTGTTTTTTAACAATAATAGCTTTATGATTAAAAATACGAGTACCTTGTTTTTAATATCACACACTTTACAATTACCTATTTAATACGGCTTTATTCTGGTGAGATCTAAAAAATCGAAACACTTGCCTACAATTGATTTTTACGTTATTTAAAATTAATCGTTTTTTTTAATTATAATAAAATCATCGTAAAGTAGTTCTCATCATTATTACACAATTCATTTGTTAGGAATAAATACATTCAAACTATTTACGCTATTTGTAAATCGTTATATCTGCCATAGAAGCAGACTCATTTTTTTGTAGAAAGAGGGCGTAGCATTTTAGAATTTTATCTTGTTAAAATCAAGAAATTTCCACATCTATAAGATGTTTCTAATTGTTTTCCAATTACAATTATAACATCCTGAGCTCTATTTATTATTGTTTTTTTTAAAAATTTTGATGCATTTGCTTTAACCTACTAGCGTACTCTTGACCTACCGCAATAAACTATATATTGGCCTGACGTAAAAGATAATCTATAGTTTATTAGGGTAGGTCAGGGCAACCCTAGGTCAATACACTTTCTATTAGGATAGGTCAGGAGTACGCTGGGCCAAAAATTCATTCACTAGAGTAATTTGATGGCTGCAAGGTACAATGGGTCGAGTAGTAGAACACCAGAAGTCAAAGTCATAAACACCGCCTTCAAGATGTATGTTCCAAATTTTAAAGTGAATATTTAATGTATTTTATGTATTCTTTTAATAGATTTTGTTAAGCAAATAAACTAAACTAAACTATAGAGAGTGCTTAAGTGTAGAAACTGATGATCTCTACTTTAACATCTAGATCACAGAAGAGTTAGAAACAGAAGCAGCTCTGATCAAAAATAGCATCTTAAAGGCGTATGCCAAAGAGGAGATCTCCTGGTGGAATAAGGATTTAAGATTCGCTTCAAGATGCAAGCCAGGAAAACTTTCAATAGTGTAAAAAAACAGGCTCGCCTATAGGAATATTAAAAGGAGCGGAGAATATCAAATAGTGATCAAATAAAGAACGTTCTCTAAGGGAGGTTTTGATACAATCCCAACAGCCCGGCTCAACAAAATCCTATCCAAACAGTATCGAGTTAATAATCCTGATGGGAGTGCAGAGGAACTCAAGGAAAGTCTGCTGTTAAAGACGCACTTCCCAGGTTCAACATCTGTGGACTCCCAAGAAAAAGCTACTTAATCTACAGAGGGAAGCATATTTATTTATCCAACATACTACAAAAGATTCTCATATTATACATAATAGTCCAAGACGCCCTTAATACTATAGTAAAATGCTGTCTGAGAGAAGGCTTCAATGTCAATCCTGATAAAACTGAGGTGGTACCTTTCACTATTCGTAGGAAGCTGAATATCAAAGCTCCTGAAATAAAAAGACAAGAAATTGCGCTGTCCAATCAGGTGAAATATTTAGGTTTGAAAAGTGCAGCTAGAAAAAACAATCTGCACTATGGATATGTCGCAGGCTCTTTGGTAGATCAAGGGGACTAAATCCGAAAATGATACATTATGTTAGTAAGATCCATTATTACATATGGCTTTCTAGTGTGGTGAGTTTGGACTAAACAAGCAAATGGCCTGTTTTAGTATCACGGGGGCTATGCACACCACCCCTTCCGTAGCAACTGAAACTTTACTAGATCTACTTCCCCTATACGAACAAATCAGATAAGAAGATGTAATGAGTGTGATGAGACTGAACTGGCATGGTAAAGGACATATATTCGGGCACTGAGAAATTCTAAACCTGATTAAACCAGAGTTCCTACAAACACCAACTAAATTTGAAACGCGCTTTGAAGTAATTATTGACAGTCGCCAAAATAGCCTGACAACTAAAACATAACTCTATAATTTAGTATACATATGCATCGAAAACGGAAACAGGTTTCGGCATAGGCATAGATAAGGCCCTAAATACAGGGAATTAGTTCCTCTCAGACAAACAGGCTGAAACAATAGCCTTTAAAAGATGTGCTCAAGTTTGTAGGGACACATATCTGTCTGAGCTAGTCTGCACTTAAGAACCTCAAAGCATACAGCTTCAATTCCAAAACTACTTTGAATTGTAAACAAGCTCTGGACCATTTTGCCACAAATTCTGTGGGGACGTAGAAAGTGAATCCATAAGCTTCCGCCTACTCAAGACGCTCAGCATAGATCTTGCTAGGAACATCGGCTCACTGCTGATCAAAAATGTAAAGTACACAGACTCGGTAGAAGAAACCCTGCAATTATTACTGCAGACGCACTTCTTGGATTTTGTAATATTTGACAATCGTGTCTCTGAGGACCTAAGCGAGCCCAACACAGGGGTTCCGGAACGCCGTATCCCAGCGAAAACAATAATCGAACCCGGTGACATTGAGTGAGGAATTAAAACGTTCAAACCATTCAAATCATCAGGTCCTGACAAGATACATCCTGTCATGATACAAAAGGGGATAGCAAACCGCTATGTGATATCCTTAGAGCAACCCTTTCATACATTCTAAGCAGGTATTTATATCCAAGTCAGGGCGTGCTTCATATGCCCAGGCTAAATCATACAGACCAATCAGCTACTAAACTACTAGAAAAACTAGTAGACAGGCACACACGGAAAGGAGTTCTAAAGGACTCAACAATACGCCTATCAAACGGGAAATTCATGTGAACTCACAATCCACCATCCAGCTAGTGAGCAGATGCGAAAAGACCATACAATGCAAAGACATTGTGTTAGGGACCTTTCTGGACATTGAAGGGGCATTTGACAACACAACCTTCAACTACATAGCAACAGCAATTAAGAAAAGAGGGATTAATCTGCAAGTCCGACAATGGATGAACAAGATGCTCAGAAGCCGGAATGTAACAACTACCTTTTATGGAAAAACAACGGTAATTGATGGTACGTTCCCGCAGGGAGGCGTTCTCTCACTTCTCCCGTGATGCCTCGTGATGCTGCTACTCGAAAACAAAGCCATCTATGTACTAGGGTATGCAGATGATCTGACCATTCTAGTAAGCGGAAAGTTTGGGATCACTGTATCAAACTTAATGTAGAGGGCACTAAGCACCATAGAAAGATGGTGCAGGAATTAAGGGTTAACTGTAAACCCGGTCAAAATGGCGATCGTTCTCTTCACTAGAAGACGGAACACTGAATTTGTATAAATCAAAAATGAAGTAAAATACTTGACATCAGATTGAACTTCAACTTCAACCTGGAGAACATTAGCAAAAGGACCTTGGGAGGACTTTTTGCGACCAGAAAATGGTAGTACCCACATGGGGACTGAGATCTAGTATGACCAAATATATAGCGACATACACGAGGCCAAAAACCCTAACCAAAACCGTAGCAGTGAAACTTAAAAGAGTGCAAAGACATGCGTGACTGTTGATCACTGGGGCAATTAGATCAACGCCTATAGCAGCCATAGAACACTTATTATCGCTACCACCACTACATCTATATATTATGATGAAAGCTAAACGGGCAGTATATAGAATGGACATAAATGAACCCACTTTAAATATGGGGTCATCGAGGAAAGCTACATTTAAAATACTACAAGAAGAAGAGATACTAAAAATGAGGTCCGACTTCACTAAACCCCGCAGATTCAAAACAATCATACCACAACGCAGTGAATGGACAAATGGAATATTCCCGAGAACGAGTAAAGGATCATCTGATACACAGACGGGGACAAAAATACTAAAGGAACCATGGCTGGTATCTATGGGAGGTGCAAACAATTCGCTGGGAAACATCCCTCCATCTTTCAGGCCGAAATAGCCGCCATTGACTGGTGTGCTCATCACGTAATGGAGTCAGGACATAACAAATTACCATTATGACGGACAGCCAGGCAGCTCTAAAGGCACTAGCCTCACAGATAGTTGGCAACAATAAGGAAAACACAGCTAGTATGGATACCCAAAGGCCAAGGAATTATCAGTCACTTGCTGGCCAAAAAAAGCTGCAGCCGGTGAATTCATAGGACCTGAATCCGCTTTCGGTATATCCCACGAAACCGGAAAAGAAATAATCCGACGCAAGCTAGCAGAGGAGCACAACCGAAAGGGAATCAGGCATACGAGACACTTCCTACATGGTCCCGTACCTGACAACATAATACGTCACTCAATAAGTCCCCGATTTGACACATATATAGGAAAATTGTTGACAGGGTCATGTGATTTCCGGATAGTACTAATCTATAAACATGGGATTCTGAAAGTTAGTTTACAAGTTATAGTCATTTTAGTTTCCACGGTTTTGTAATTTTTAAGACAATGGATAGAAAGGAATTTCGTGTGTTTGTTAAACACTGTTTTTTGATGAGGGAAAAATACTGTTGGAGCTTGAAACTCTGCACCAGGGAAATCAACTATTATTAACTGGTTTTCTGAATTTAAATCCGGTTGTACAAGCACTGATGATGCTGAACTCTCTAGTAGTCGCCCAAAATCGGCAGTTGTTCCAGAATACATAAAAAAATGTCGACAAAAGAGTTTTACAAGACCGTAACATGAAGTTCTGTGAGATAGCTGACACCTTGTAGATATCAGAAGGTAGTGTCTTTACAATTTTAGATGAACATTTAGGTCGCGTTTGCTCATACCGAACCAAAAACATTAAAGCTGTTCAAGCAAAATAAAAAGGATTCTTGCATCGGTATATGATAATAGATGAAGTATGGATTCAATTCTACACGCCTGAATCAAAGAAATCGTCAGTTGAGTGGACAGCAGCTGGTGAAATTCATCCAAAGTTAGAAAAAACTCAAAAGTCGACTGGCAAAATTAGGGCATCGTATTTTGGGACGCGCATGGAATTTTGTTCATCGATTATCTTGAGAAAGGAAAAACTATCGATAGTGAATATTATTGGATCGATTGAGTGCAGAAATCAAGAAAAAACGGCCCCACAAGCAAAAGAAAAAAACACTTCGTTGATATCACACACAGGATTTATTTCGTGACTATAGTTTCAACCTTTAAAAGGCCATTATCAAACGTACAATGGCCTTTTAAAGGTTGAAACTATAGTCACGAAATAAATCCTGTGTGTGATATCAACGAAGTGTATTTTCATTTAAAGTTCCTGGTTCAAGATGTATCACAAAGTGATGGCTTCAAGCATTAAACAAAAGAAAAAAAACTCCATTACACCAGTACTATGCCCCGTGTTACAAGTCAATGAAAACAACGGTTAAATTGGTTGAATTACGCTTTGAATCGCTTTTCCACTGTGTACATGCGATCCATACAGAAGAACAGCTCAAGAACATCCCCTGGAAGAAACTCTTTGACTTCATAGAAGACACAGGTGTACACAGAGAGTAAACATCGAAAGGAGTATAAAAGGATCAAGCAGTGCAGAAACGCTAAGCAACATCACCTCATGATGAAAAAAAATTCTAAGCTAGTAAACTATTTCAAAATTAAACAATGCCAATTTTGGTTTTTAAACTAAAAATTACTTGGTTAGTTTCACAAATGAAGAGTGGGTGGGTGTAATTATTGTTTGATAATGACAAGCTAAAAACTATAGTTATAAGTGTAAATAAAAAGGTGATATCAACAAAGTTGTTTATTTATTTTGAATTATAAAATTTTGACAAATGTAATGTAATTTAATTGCCAATACCATTTCAATTGTTTACAGTTCAATATCTGTTTTTACTTTCCCTATATGAAATATAGGGGAAGTATTGTGATCGTGATTTTTTTAATAATAATAAAATAAACAGTACTATGATGGCCATATCAATTTTTTTATAGGTATTATCTTTAACGAAACACCATTTTTTTATTGCGAATTTCACTGATTTATAAAATCCGAAATGACGAAGCTTCTAGGAAATTCCGTGTAACGTACCGGCTATAATAAATTAAAAAAAAAACCCGTTGTGTGTCCCGACGTAGACGAATAATTATCTCTCTTAGTTTTCCACACGTCGCATAGATAAATAACATGTATATACACGTATAAGCGAGTGCAATTCCACGGAATTGATCGGTCGCCCACAGAACCAGTTTGCCGCATTCTGTGAGTCTCTCCGGGACCGGTGAAAGAACGCCGTAAAACCTGTAATTAATTACATATTTCCATTAATGTAAATTCAGGCGAAACCAGCTTGGAAATTTTTACGTTACACAACAGGTTATTAGGTTATACGACCGGTTTTTTCACTAGTCTAGCAGCATTTTCGTATAAATACTTCCAAACGAGTTTAGCACACACATACACACACACACACACAAATAAGGACATTACAAAAAAGGTTTAATCTCTACAGGTTTCAATGAATTCTCGAGAGTGTCTTCCTTGTTCACGCCGGATCGTGTTTTCTTTCTTTCTTTCGTCTCCGGTTTTTTTCTATTCTCCACACAAGGAGAAACACAATTTATAATGTTTTTTAATTATTATTAAAGGAATTATTAGTAAAAAATAATGACATATTTTGATAGGTGCAAACCAGCGAATAATAATTCATAAGATCGAAAAAATTGAGAGAGACAGAGAGAGAGAGTGAGTGATGAGGGTAGGAGAGAAAGAGAGAGCAGATGCGATTGTTGAAATATTTGTTGTGGGTGTGGAATTTAAACTGTATCAGGAAATTGGCAAAGTAATGAAGAGATTGGCGAAATATAATATTAAGATGTGTGGATTAAATGAGAATAAAATTATTTCTTGAATTTTGGGGGCGTTCACTTCGTGGAATATTTTCTATTAATAAATAAACACCGGGGTTAAAAAAATGGCGTGTGCACAATAACACAATGGCGCCGTGTGCATCAGCGCAATCAAATCAATAGAAATCGTGTCGAATATAATCCCATTACGGACACACGTATATATAAACGTTAATAATGATTAAGAACTATCTTTTACTCACCTTTAAACGTTGCTTTACAATTAATTACGGGACGAAATCTGAACACAAACAAGCTTCGATGCGACGCGTCGATTTCGGAGGATAAACAAACAAAGCGATGCGTTTTTATCACCACCATGGCAACGCCGGCTGAGTGAAACAATGATTGTTTATCGTGTGTGCGAGGAAGCGGCGTGTGTGCAGATCAATCGGTGAGTTTTTATTCATTATTTAATTAATAAACACAATCAATAATTTGCTAATGTATCATTACAGGTGTATATATACACCTGTGTCTATAAAATTATCAAACGAGGGAAGAGGTTATTGTGTAAATACACGTGTCATTTACTGAAAATTGTATTTAAGCATGGCGGAACAAATTAATCGTTTCAAATTGATTATTATTATTTTTTTAAACATTTCACAACAACCTTTGCGCCGCCCTTAATCAAAAATTGATTAATTCCTCACGCTCATTATTCATTTCCCGTTAAAAACAATGCCGTTTTCACAAACGCCAACATGACGGACGGTCCCTTGCACAATCCAATAAATATTCCATCTGCACATACTGTGTTTAGCACGCCCGCACAACACACACACACACGCGCATACGTGCATACATACCCACACACACGCACGCACGCCGTAGTTAATTAAAAATGATTGCCATGACCGTCACCGAGTGTGGAATTACGTTAACGTTCATAATCGTCCGGAGTCATTTCCGGAATGCGCTCGTTAATAACAGCCCGACCAAGACCGGAGCAAAACGTTAAACGCACACAACATCTTTGTCCATCTACACAGAAATCAGATGTACATCCCTCGAAAATTTCATTTCATACAAATACAGGGTGTCCCATTAATGGGGAAAAGTATTTATGTTAATTACAAGGTTAATTAAACATTTAGTGTTTACTGTTTCTACTTTCCCTATATTGAATATAACGGGTGTCCAACAATAATTGCAGTACCGGGTGGCGTTGGAATAAAAAACGTAGGTCGATTCTTACATGTTGCAAATAAATGAACTGACATTTTAATTGTCAAACATAACCTAAACGTGCATTTAAAATGTCAGTTCATTTATTTGGCACATGAAAGAATTGACCTACGTTTTTGATTCCAACGCCACCCGGTACTGCAATTATTGTTGGACACCCGTTATAAGGAGCAAATTATTAGGAAAACTATGGAGTTAGTTTTTGAGAAAAATGTAGGTACTATAACGAAGGTACTATAATTAAAACCCTCGCTTATGTTTTACTGATTGGAGGGTGGGATAGAGGCCACCCACCCACCCTACATATACATGATAACTTTAATTACTAATCGTTGATGATTTTCCTGCTAAAAACAATCAAACCCTTTATGTAATAAAAATAAAACAAAATCAAAATTTAAGTTTAAATATAAACGACGTCCTACAGCTAATCTTTTCTAATTCAGATTTAAAGTCTGCCCACCCATCGTGCATACAAATTTTATTAATTTTCTCACTCAAGACTTTACCTTTTGAATTTCTTTTTATTCAAAAAGTTTTGTAATTAATTTTACTCCAAACCGCGAGACAATCAGTATATGTAGGGTGGGTGGGAGGCCTCTATCACCGTCCAATCAGTAAAACACCAACAAAAATTATTTGAAACATTTCTATGAGTAAATCTCTAAAAAATTGCAATTATTTTGTGTTCATTTAGGTTTTACAAACTTTAATTAAAACCCTCGCGTATGTTTTACTGATTGGAGGGTGGATAGAGACCACCCAACCACCCTACACATACATGACGAATTGTTGACGTATTCTGTCGATGTTTTTCTAAATTTGAAAAATATTACACAACTTTTCAAACAAATGTTAAATGAACAAGTTTTATTAAAACATATTTTTCATATAGTTCTTAAAATTAATAATTTTTACATTTTGCCTTCTGCTAATAAACTATTATGAGTTACGTGAAAAATTTCAATTGTTTTAAAAAGTTTTTTTTTGCTAAAAATTCATTTACTTGTAAACAATATTTTTTGTCAAGGTTTCAATTGTTTTTATTTTTTCATTATTCTTTTTTGAGAAATTTTTAACTCTTATTATTTTAAAGAAAGTTTTCAATTATAAATTATAAATGAATAAATTTATTGATCTGATTTGAACTAATTTTTAAATTTAGACCAAGTTTGAGTGTGAATTTCAAAAATTTTCAACTGTATTGTAATAAATTTTCAAATCGTTTCTCGTTACAAAACTCATTCGAAAATTAAATTATAAAATTATAAACAAAGAATTAAATTTATTTACGAAATTTTAACTCTTTGTTTATAAAATGAGTTTTACAAAGAAAAACGATTTGGAAATTTATTTTTAATTGTTTCTTTCTTAACACATTCGAATTATTCTTCTTTTGTTAATAAAATTGAAATCGTTTTTAAAAGAATTTTAAATTTTTTATGCAATTATTATGGAAAATATTCAATATTTTTTTAATATAATTATAAGTGTTTCCAAAAGAATAGGTAATTTTTAATTATTTTTGATAAAATTTTAGCTACTTATTTTTTTTTTTTATTGAAGATAGTAGTTTTGTGATTCTTCGTCTTCTTCTTTTGTTTTCTTCATGGCTATCGGTCGTACTTTTTTCAGCCTTTATCTTTTTAACCGTTTTTTTTTCTTGTCAAATCTTTAATTCTCTTTCTTATGATATTTTTTTCTACTGTCATTTCTTTTTGGATTGTAAAAGTTCACGGAAATGTTTATAATTGAATAAATAAATAAACCAAGTGAAAAGGTGCCAAACTAGTCTTTCATTTAATTGCCTAATTGAATATTCTTTCAGAAATATTTTTACCGGTTTTCTTTAACAAGTGTTTAATTTTTTTCAGGATATTACCATAAAGATGCCTATTGTCTAAGCTTTCCACTAGATTCCGGTTTAAGTCGATAACCACCGACAAATTATTGTAATTTTTTTTTACCTAATTTCAACTATTCCTAAGCAAAATTTAAATTGTGTTTTTTTAGGAAACTTCAATTGTTTTCTCATTTGCTACAAATAATTTGTTTATATATATACTCCTACTTACTTATTTTATTTATATACGCGTCATGTAGAATTAAACAATTATACAAATGTTTCATTATTACAATTATAAGTTGACTTGTGTAAAACATGTACTGTTAAGCACCAATAAAATATTTGTATTTGTATTTGTATTTAGCTTCAACTCTCTGTTATGTTAGCTTGAAGATATTTTTTTAAACTGGTTTGTAATAAATTTTTAATTGTGTGTTTTTTTTTAAATTTTAACTCATTATTATCAAAAGTTTTGAATTTTTTTAGGTAAATTCAATAGTTTTTTTTTAGAAGAGTAAAATCAATTATTTCTTTCTTTAAACGTATTAAATTATTTTATAATAAATTCTCAATTGTGTTTTTCCTTTTTTAATTTGAAGAATTTTTGATAATTTTTTGTACAATTTTTGAAATAAGATTTTAAATATTTTAAGTTATTATTCAAAAAGTTTTGTAATTTATTTTACTCCAAACCGCAAGACGATGAGTAATTGAAATTTACATGTAGGGTGGGTGGGTGGCCTCTATCTCACCCTTCAATCAGCAAACATCATCAAAAATTATTTGAAAAATTTGTAGGAGTAAATCTCTAAAAATGCAATTATTTTGTGTTTATTTAGATTTTACAAATTTCAATTAAAACCCTCGCTTATGTTTTACTGATTGGAAGGTGGGATAGAGGCCACCCACCCACCCTACATATACATAATAATTTTAATTACTAATCGTTGATGATTTTCCTGCTAAAAACAATCAAACCCTTTATGTAATAAAAAATAAAACAAAATCAAAATTTAAGTTTAAATATAAATGATTTTCTATAGTTAATCTTATCTAATTTAGATTTAAAGTTTGCCCACCCAGCATGCATAACATTTTTAATAATACTCACTCAAATATGTTACCTTTTGAATTTCATTTTTATTCAAAAAGTTTTTTTATTAATTTTACTCCAAATAACAAGGTAATCAGTAATTGAAATGTATATGTATATGTAGGGTGGGTGGGTGTCCTCTATCCCACCCTTAGTTCGTCTTTTTTTGTATTTTATTATATTTACAACTGTTTTTTTTTTGCAATTGTACAATCGTTTTTGCGAAATTTCTTTAGTTTTTTTCTTAATTAATTGTTTTTCCATTGAGAATTATTTTTCTATTTTATTTTGTGTTGTATAGATTTTTTTAAAGGCAATTTCAATATTTTAAACTTATTATTGACAATATTTCAACTACAAATTGAGACAATTTTTCATTCTTTTAATCAACCAGTTTTATGTTACATCAATTTGTCAGAAATTTAGTTTCCCAATTTCGATTTTTTTTTTATTCTAAAATTTCCGCAGTTATTCCTCAATTTTTAGCAATTCTTTTTTTAAATTTTGACCAATCAAATGTTTTTATCTCATTTTCAAGGAATTTCCGTTTTAAATTAAAGGGTTTTTTATGTCTTAGAACTTTTAGAAAATTTATCTTTCAGATGTATAGATTTTTTTGCTTTTATATAAATAAAACTATTTAATCACTTTCAAATATATTGTAAAACGCTACAATTGTTTCGCCACACTGTGGCTTCTTCAGGCGAAGAAATGGATTTTTTTGCGGTTTCGACCATTTTATGTTATCGGAATTTTTCAGAAATTTCTCCTTTTTTTTTAGATTTGTCGAATTATTCATATTTTGAGAATTTTTAATTACGAAATGGTTTTATCTAATCGGAATTATCCATATATGGTTTTAGAAAGGTTTCAAGTTTTCTTCATTACAAATGTTCAATTGTTTTTGCCTAATTTCTGCGGTTTTCAGAGTACTCGATTGTTTCCTCTTTGAGAAAAGTTCCACTGTTGTTTTATAAGAAAATTTCAATTATTTGTACCAATTTGAACTACTTTTAAAGCAATGCCGATTTTAAATGTGTTTTTCTATATTTGATTGATAAGGCTGTTATTTGGCCAAACTTTGTTTTTTAAGTTATCGATTGTTTTTGTGACAAATTAATTTTACGTAAAACATTTTCGAAAAAATTTATAATTGTTTCTAGTTAAAACATATTTTAGACAAATTTTAATGACTTGTTTTCTAAACAAATTAAATGACACACAACACATCCACATCAAATTATATGTAAAGGAATTTATAGTATAGTTTGTGTATTGTGGCATATGTGAAATAAATGAAATGAAATTTGTTTTAAGATAATTAAAAAATTGACTTTAGAAAGTGTTTAGTTGTTTTTTAGGTAAAATTTCATCTACTTTCAGCACTACATTAAATCCACTTTTCTTATAGAAGCAAGAAAGCAAAATTCAATTGTTTTTTTTAAGAATTATTACGACAAAAATTTTCAAATTCTGTTTCAAGAATTATTCTGTAGTTCTAAAATCATAAAATAAACTACTTAACTATTTTAAGTTTTTTCTTCTTTATCAATTGTTTCTTCTTTGTGAAAATTTCTTCTGTTCTTTGTGTTTTGAGTAGTTATTCTAAAAGCATTTTCAATATTTTTCAAATTTTCATCGGTCAAATGAAACTGTTCAGAAAGTTTATAAAATATAATAAATCTGTGATAACTTCTTGTTCATGACAATTGCAGTAGGTCAGGAGTACGCTAAAATAATAGGCGATATATTGTGATAAGCTAGGAAGATGTGAAACTTTTGTCTTCAAGGTGCGTGATTTTAAACAAAAAACATTTATAATTCTTACGTTCTGATTTTAGATAAATGAATAATTCATTATAATAAATATTATCTTCCGCAACTTTCGCGATTCAAGCAACGGATCGCGTTATTTCACACCTATTAACCTTGATTATCTGCGGTGCAGAATTTATACACTATCCGCGAGTATTATTATAAGTTCAACACTTTACAAATGGCCTCTGTTACGAGCGGTTTCCGCGTTTAAATCTTCATAAATCTTGCACTTTCGACGCGGCCGTTTATAATTGTGTCTGTGTGTGCAATTAAATTCGCACGACTCAATTACATCCAATATAATACTGGGCCGATTTATCATCACGACGTGACGTCACGAATGCAAATCGCCCTCGTTCCGGGGTAAGGATGATGATGTATGCGCAGTCTGACCTATAAAATTTTCCCCCCACAGATGACGGGCTCGGATTACCAACCCCTTTACTGCAGGTAGTAGTAAGGCCTCTGCTGCATAAAATGCAATTTGCTCGAGTGTCGAGAGGTGATTCTAACCCGCTTTTCGTGCCGAGGGTGCATTTTCCTCGCGAGGAATATATATTTATCCAGCAGTCGTTGTTTTGCACCGATTATCAGCGGAACGTGCGATTTTGATCCGTTGCCAAAGTAAACGCGTTCTTCTATCCTGCAATACCGCTTTGTCACTGTATAATTGCGGCGAAACTAATTAAGAGCGCCTGGTACGAAAATATCCTCACCCAAACGTGAGAATGATTAGGCTTGGAGTTCGTCCAAGATAAATTCATCGAGATAGAGACGTGGGATCGTAATTCATCAAAAATCTTTACATCTGTTTCATTAAAGTGTAAATTTTATTTACCAAAGGATTAATGTAATCGTTTAATGCAGAATAAACAGCGCGACTTGTGATTTTGTAAGGAGGGCGGTCGTCTATTGTTGCTCGTTGAACGTTGAAGAAACCTCGTGTCTGTCTCATTGTGCTGCTAGAGCTGAAACGGCCTCATCATCCTGGATGACTAATGGGGCACTGAAATTCCTTTGTCGATTATGCGAGACCATGTTTCTATAGGAGAGGCGTCTGTGCATTCGAAATGTGTTACGGATAACCGTGAAAAGGTGCATCGATTGAATATTACAAACTCATGTTGGTATTATTAACAATACAGAGTGTCTTAAAAAGACAGTACAAGCGAATAATGGAATTTGTACGACCTATGCTTGTTTATGATCAAAGAACATGTTTCCAGCAGGACGGAGCAAGGTCACACAAGTCATAAATTTGGCCCCAACGCAATCCTGATTTAACCCCTGTGATGTTTGATAACAAACCTCAGAATTTGAAGTTGATTAAACGAAGAATTTTAAGCAGAAACTAAAGTTCTTATTACAAATTCAATTTTACTGAAGTAGATTTCCTCTCGTATTCAACTATTTCATATTTTTCTTGCGCGTTACCGTTTTATATATACATTTACGTAATCGAGGGAAAAAAAAGAAGACAAGCCCGTTTCTAAATCGATTGCGTTGCGGATTTTCTTTTCCGTTCCGAAATTGGCCGTGGGATCGCAACGCGCCTTTTAAGTTTCACTGCAAATTGCGAACGCGTCACGAACCGGGGGATTTATGGAGGTTAAGAGAGGTTTCTAGGTGTCTCCGCGCTAAAGAATTCCAACAGTTTTCACCTGAATGATTTATTGATATGAAAAATAAAACCAATTTTAAGAGTAAATAAAACTAATTTGCATGGGTGACCGGTACCATTCACCATTGGGATACAATTAATGGTGCTTTAGAGTGACGGAGGCGATCCTAAAGTAATAAGCTCATTTACACACACACAAATCACACAGTGAAAGGACCACGTGGTCGATAGCCAAACACCACTACTATTACTACTACTAAAACTAATTTCAATGTTTTTATAGCATTATTTAATAAAGATAATGGATGTGACTATGTGATAATCCACACTTACAATTTGTAGAACCAATTTGTTTAATTTTTCATTTGTTTTTATTTCAGAATTGTAATGATTTTCTTTCCAGTAAAACTAGAGGATGGTAATTTTTCGACCTTCGCGAAATGGAACGGTGGAGAACGGCGCAGGAAAAAAAGAGATGATGAATGGCGCCAATTAATAAAGAGATGGCGCTGCGTCTGTCTGTCTCTGCGTACCGTTACGGCGAGGCGCTGTATCTCCCCTTTTTCCCCACCGACTACCGAGACGATGGGGGTATAATTACGGCGCACAGTTTCACTCAAATTAATGTAATTTATATTTGTGAGGAACTGCGGTACCGTACGAAAAGATATACCTGCCGTAACTAATCGGGGTCAGCTCTCTGGATAATAATGCTCGACGCCGCCACAAGTTGTAATCGACGTAATTTACCGTTTAATCGGAATCGGAATTGTCTTCTGGTAATTGAGAAACTGTTAGCCATTTCATTAGTTTTGAACTAAAATTGGTCAATTTTTTTTAGGGAAAATTAAATATTCAACGTGATAATTAATTGTACTGGATTGATGAGGTTGTTACTTGTTGAAACTGTGTCAGTATTTTATTAAGTATTTTTTGAATTTTGCTCTCGATGGTAGTGTATAATAAATCCATCCGGAAACCGTTAATTATTCACGTATTCGGGAAAAAGTTTCGAGGCGGGAGTGGCGCGGCAGTAAATTCCCGATTCCGTTTGTAGAGTTGTTATTCGGAGATTTATGGGGGCGGGTGCGCGATGCACACATAATCCGGTCTGGTTCTGTCTGCGGGTCCTTCCGCCCCGGTCGTGCTTAATTAATTCACACGTCCGACGAACGAACGGCATGTTTTATTTACTCGTCTCGTACATGTATGCACACGAGGAATATTTTATTGCATGAGGGTTAGGTGGGGCCAAGTCATCTTTCTGGAGCATCCTCGGATGCTCCAAATAAAATCTCTTCCATGGTTACTGTGACGCTGGAGGCACATAGCAGTACCCAAAAAAGAAGAAAAACCACAATTGTGCGGAAATACGTAGGCGCAGGAAGGCTCGTTTGACAGAAGAAGCAGTGAAGGCCAGTACGAGCCACTCGAAAGAGAAGCAACCTGTGCCAGAGAAAAGCAAAAGGCCGAGATCTGAGAGATCGTCTGGAACTCCTCCTGGGAACAGGAAGAGTGTTAAGATGAACCCAGGGAAGCCGACGCAAATTCCCAATATGGGACAAATTAAATCGTACAAGCAGGCGGCAAGTAGCCACCTGAGGGTCGTTCAATCCTCTGGGTAAGATCTCAGAGGAAGTGGCAGGGAAAGTCAAAGCAGGCCTCTGGAGAAGCTTAGACGATCACATCCAGAGTGGGAGACCATCCACCTCTTCAGTGGTGGAAACCCTTAGGGTCACCTGCGACGACGAGGCAACTCTAGAATGGCTGAAGGCCAAGGTGAGTGCCTTGTCAGAAGGGTGGTGAGGAAAGATCCTCGTAACAGTTGGTGTTGACCAGCTGCCGACACTAACCAAGACCACAATCTGGATTCCCGACAAACCTGAGGAACCGGAAACGGTTCTGAGGAGGCTGGGCTTCCTAAACAAAGGCATTAATGTAACAAGGTGATGCACCTTCCTACCATAGTTACAGGAGAAACCGGAAGGACTTCTCCTGGTGATGGGTGTAGACAAGGCGGATGCTGAGGCCAGCCAAGATTTCAATAGGCGACACGAAACTTGTATGCCGGGTCGCAAAGGTGGAACCTAGGAACCTAGTCGTAAACGAGCTACTGGAGGCACTGAATAAACAGATTTTCTACACGGTAGGATACGCCGACGGTATCACGATCCTACTTTCCGGAAAACTCGGAAAGTATGCTAGCGAAACGTATGTTAAATGCTCTTGACACAGTAAACAAATGGTGCACATACCAGGATTTATCCGTAAATCCGACAAAAACAGAACTGGTACTGTTCACAAGGCTTTCGGGGCGAAGAACTCACCCTGAAAAATGGAATCAAATACAAAAAAACTTAACTGGAATGTCCACCTGACGGAGAGATCTAAGAAAGCATACATAACCCTCTGGCAATGCAGACGAGCTGTGGGGAAAACATGGGGACTATCTCTAAAGGTAGCCCTATGGATCTACACAGCCATAGTGCGGCCAATGTTGGCATATGCATCATTAATATGGTGGCCAAAAACGACCACGAAATCAGCCGCAAGGCTCCTAGACCACGTTCAACGTAGCGCCCTTTTTAGCGCGACAGAAGCCATGAGAACAACACCAACAGCGGCTATGGAAGCCCTGCTACACCTGTCACCCTTGGACGTATTTATCAGAGAACAGGCAGCAGCGGCGGCAATAAGGCTTCGAGCAACAAAGACATGGCTTGTAAGAAACGAAGGAGGTGAACACCACATAATCTTAGAGGATCTAAGAAAAAGTAATGCCGGTGGACAACATCCTTCGAAAATACATTTTCAACAGGAAGCTTCAAATAGACCTGAGATTCGAAAACTCGGGTGTAGGAAGCAAGCACAAAGACATCCACATATACACTGATGGGTCGTCAACGAAAGCAGGAGCTGGTATAGGAATTTTCTGCAAAAACCTGTTCCTAAAAAACAGTACTGCTATAGGTAAGATAATGAGCACACCAACAATTATGGAACTCGTGGGTATACTATATGCAGCAAAAGCAATCTTTGACAAGAAGATTAAAGTTAAAAAGATACACATTATAACGGATAGCAGAGCGGCAATCTTATCCATTGCCAACTGCAAAATAACCTCAGTACTAATGTTGGAATGCTGCGAAGCCCTGGAAGAAGTGGCTCGTTACAACGAGATAACTCTATGCTGGGTAAAAGGACACATCAATAGCAGATAGTTTGGCGAGGAAGGCATCCGGGCAAGCGGTAAGCGGACCGAACCCCTCCCTGCTGCCCTCTCTGCTAGATCTGAGTGAAAAACTGCACCAATCCATAAGGAGCGATGATGGGACAACATACCTGGCTGTAGAGTCTCAAAAAACTTTATCGCAATGAACACCAAAACGGCCAGATACTGTATGCAACTGTCCAGAGAAAACCTATGGAAGGTCGTAGGGCTTCTTACAGGACACTGTAATTTACGATCACACCTGAACAAACTAGAACTACAATCTGGTGCTATCTGCAGAGGGTGTGAAGCGGGAGAGAAAACCGCGGAGCATGTACTTCTAGACTGCCCCGTATTATCCAACCTACGTAAATTCAAAATGGGAGAGGGTTGTCTAAATCCATCAGACATCTTCAGAGTGCTTTTTGCTGCAGTCCTGGCATTTGCCAATGCCCTGGGTTGCCTTGACCGTAGCAAGGAATGAGGACTCAGATGGGAGGACGCACAAAGGGCCCATTGGGGTCTACGTGCGGCGGAACTCTCTGCCCTTCCATCGATTTAAACCAGAACCAGAGGATTAGGTCGGTTTAAAATTTGAATTTCCCGCTGCTGTTTTTGTTATGGCGGGAAATTCAAATTTTCCACCACCATCATAACCTTTATATGTTGAATATAGGTTTATGGCAACGAAAATATACAGCGTTTATTTTTCATAGTGTTTCATTCACTATAATTATAAGGAAAATTAAAATTTTAGTAGCATACACAAGCGTAGAGAAAAATATCAGTAAGTGTCAGAACGGAGTTGACATTGACAACTAAATTGATTTCTTTCACTCCTCCTCACAGAATATCATCTGCTAAAACCCAAGACTTGTGCAACAATCTTCAAATTTTGGTCGTGGTAATGCCTTCATTAGTATGTCAGCAATCATCTCTTCGATTCTTTTATATGCAACATTAATATTTCCACTCTGTATCACTTTCTTTATAAAATATTGCTATTTGAATGCAGCAGTTGATCTTCTATTTTCTTGATTCCGCCATTCTTTATGAAGTAATGAGCAGTACAGGATCTTCTATCAAGAGGACAGGATGCCCAGTCTGCATCAGCATATCCTTTCAATGGTTGCCATTTTGTTTCCAGCTATTATATGGCAATTGTTTTAAGGAAATGCAAAAAATACACTATTCCTTAATGAATTTAAAGGTTTTTAATCTGCACTGCACCCGAGGTTATATTTTTTTACAATTATTCAAACCGCTGGATGCTATTTAAATACCTCTCATTCCAGTTTTTACCATTTTGTTTCTAGCTACAATGTGGCAATTGTTTTGTGAACATATATTGACCCAGCACTATACAGAGTGTTAATACGATACTAAGTCGAAAATGGCACTTAGAATTCGTTAAAACAAACAACTTTTCTTAATTCCAATTTGTGATTTGGTGCTCCAGTTCGGAGTTATTGGAGTTCTTTTGTTTTTCTAAAAATCGCTATAACTCCCTTACTCGAAGGACTATATATAAAAAAAACAAAAAGTGTCAAAGTAACTTTCGGCTCTCTAAAACATTTGTACGTACAATTATTTTTTATTGTTTCAAATAAATAACAAAATGGCGACCGATCAAAAATTTGAAAACCAAATATTTTGATAACCACTCCATCGATTTTAGAAAGTAAAACATTAAGTAACGGGTGTCCAACAATTATTGCAGTCCCGGGTGGCGTTGGAATCAAAAACGTAGGTCGATTCTTACATGTGCCAAATAAATGAACTGACATGTTAATTGTCGAACATAACCTAAATGTGCATTAAAAATGTCAGTTCATTTATTTGCAACATGTAAGAATCGACCTACGTTTTTTATTCCAACGCCACCCGGGACTGCAATAATTGTTGGACACCCGTTATAATATACACAAAGTTTACAATATATTATCAATTTTGACACAACTATAGTTTCGACCTTTGCAGGTCATTATCAAGTGTTGAATATCAGCATAAAACATTAAGGATTTTATAAATGTTTTATTTTCAAAAATCGATGGAGTAATTATCAAAATATTTGGTTTTCAAATTTTTGGTCGGTCGCCATTTTGTTATTTTTTAACAATAAAAAATAATTAGAAAAATTACAAATGTTTTAGAGAGGCGAAAGCTACTTTAGAAACTTTTGGGTTTTTTTAAATAGTTCTTCAAGTAAGGGAGCGATTTAAAAAAAAAATAAAAGAACTGCAATAACTCGGAATCGGAGCACCAAATCACAAATTGAAACTAAGACAAGTTGTTTGTTTTAACGAGTTCTGACTGCCATTTTCGGGTGTAACGACTTAGTATTAATTAATTAATGTTTGTATTTATTTTTATGAATATAATTTTTGTTTGATTGTTAATTCTCACTCTATGTATTTTTGTAATTTAGTGTTGTTATTTAGTTATTATATTATGCAGTATTTTTTGTTTCTTTATCGCACATATGTATGATATATTTTTCTTGTAAAACCGTTAATTTCCGTCAATAAAATTATTATTATTATTATTATTAAATATCATAAATACAGTAATCTTCAAATAATTTTTAAGCTAATTACATACTTGGTAATTTTTTTTTAATCATTCAAACCGTCAAATGCAATTTTATATCTTTTCGTTCAAGTTTTGAGGGCTGCCATTTTGTTTCCAGGCAATTGTTTTGATATAATTTTTAAATAAGGAGTATGCTCATCCTGACAGATCCCAAAATTCAACTAAATAATAACCCTAATCAATAAAATATTGAGCCACTGTAAAAAGGGACAAGAGCACTATGGGTGAATGTATTTAGTATTTAATAATTGGGGTAGGTCAAGGGTACGATTAATATATAATTTCTTGAGGTAGGTTGCAAGATTTCAAAAACTGAAAAACGATTTCTGTAGAAGCACAAAATTCTAGTACAGTGTTTGAAATATTGCAACATTTTAATTATGAAATAAATAAAAATCGTTGCAGTATTGTATCAATGGCTGTCACTGTCACTTTTGACATTTAAAATAGGGTCTGTATATTGTTTACAATGGATACTTGACTTTTTATTTATTTTTTTAATCCTCAATTTCTCGACTTAAGTTTGATGTATGGATAAATTTGTCTACAATTTTATATTCAGAAAAAAAATCTCCTTGCGAATCAATAAAAATATGTATACAGTGCAATTAAAAAAAAAAATGTTGATCGTATTTTGTCAAAAACTGGGTGCGAGAAAAAATAACAGTTCAGTTCCTATTAAAGTCTTTTAAAAATGGTTTAATTTGATGTTTTATTTATTAAAATCGGATAAAAAATAAGCGAGATACAGCACCAAAGGTTTTTCGTCAGTCACCCTGTATACACTATTATACTTTGATGTTTTTTTGGGAATGTAATACTGGGTGAAATTATACGTATATGTAGGGTGGGTGGGTGTCCATTATCCCACCCTCCAATTACTGCACCACGAACAACTTCTTATAATAAATTACATGAACGATTCGTTAATATTATCTGTGAATATATACTTTTTTGTAATTTATTGGTTATTAATTAAAACACTTGTTGATGTTTTACTGGTTAAAGCGTGAGATAGTGGCCACCCACCCACCCTACATATATTTTTTAATTTAAACCGTAACAGTGTTTTTTAAATTTTTAATAACATATGCACTATTACTATTATTTTTTTTAATTCAACGTGTAATAGTGGGTGAAATTAAAAGTATATGTAGGGTGGGTGGGTGGCCACTATCCTACCCTCCAATCAGTAAAACATCTACAAATGTTTCAATTGAAAATTATTGAATTATAAAAAAGTATATATTTACAGATAGTATTAATGAATCGCTCATGTAATTTATTAAAATAAGTTGTTCGTGGTGCAGTAATTGGAGGGTGGGATAGTGGCCACCCACCCACCCTACATATACATAGAGACCTAAACCATAACACTACTTTTAAATTATTTAATAACATCAACATTAATTCCGTTGTCATTTTTTGGAAACTAAATGTATAATAGTGGTTGAAATAAAAAATAAATATTTATATAGGATGGGTGGGTGTCAACTATTTTATAAGTCAATTATTGTAGGATAAGAATTTTTTTTCAATAATTAATTTTATAAAAATATATCAAATATACACATTTTTATAATTTAATATATATTGATTAAAATACGTTTTTGTAATTAATAGTATTAAAGAACACCCACCCACCCTACATAATATATATTTTATATAAAATCATTATTATTTGTAAAGTTTTCAGAAAACAACTACGGTTTTAGTAGTTATATTATTAAAAAATTAAAAACACTATTATGGATTGTGTTAAAATATATATGTAGGGTGGGTGGGTGGCCACTATCCCACCCTCCAATTACTGCATCACGAACAACTTATTATAATAAATTACATGAGCGATTCGTAAATATTTTCTGTGTATGTATACTTTTTTGTAACTTAATAATTATTAATTAAATCACTTGTTGATGTTTTATTGATTAAAGGGTGTGATAGTGGCCACCCACTCACCCTACATATATTTTTAAATTTAAACCATAACAGTGTTTTTTTAAATTTTTAATAACATTAACACTATTATATATTTTGTTTTTTTGAAAATTCAACGGGTAATAGTGGGTGAAATTAAATTTTTTTGTAGGGTGGGTGGGTGGCCACTATCCCACCCTCCAATCAGTAAAACATCTACACTGTTATAATTGAAAATTATTGAATTATAAAAAAGTATATATTTACAGATAGTATTAATGAATCGCTCATGTAATTTATTATAATAAGTTGTTCGTGGTGCAGTAATTAGAGGGTGGGATAGTGGCCACCCACCCACCCTACATATACATGGAAACCTAATCCATAACACTACTTTTAAATTATTTAATAACATCAACACTAATTCCGTTGTCATTTTTCAGAAAACAACTACGGTTTTAGTAGTTATATTATTAAAAATTTAAAAACACTATTATGGATTGTGTTAAAATATATATGTAGGGTGGGTGGATGGCCATTATCCCACCCTCCAATTACTGCATCACGAACAACTTATTATAATAAATTACATGAGCGATTCGTAAATATTTTCTGTGAATGTATATTTTTTGTAATTTAATGATTATTAATTAAAACACTTGTTGATGTTTTACTGATTGGAGGGTGGGATAGTGGCCACCCACCAACCCTACAAATATTTTTTTAACTTCAACCATAATAGTGTTTTTCAATTATTTAATAACATTCTGCATTGTGTTTATTTTTTTTTAATTCAACTTGAAATAGTGGGTCAAATTAAATGTATATGTAAGGTGGGTGGGTGGTCATTATTTGACCCTTGAAAGGATATCCTTTCAATTCAGAATCTTCCTTCCTTAAGACTGTTCTTGTTCTTTTTAGGTACCTGAGTATACTTTTAGCAGCTTTTCAGTGTTCTATACCATATTATGTGTAATGTTGGGGCGCATCACCACAAATAAATACATCAAGGCTCCAATCAAAGTTTCTGTAAGATAAGTTGATATTTGGGTTTTCTTCTCTATTTTTAGTTTTAACTCGGTCTATAGGGGTGTTAAGATAGGCTTTGAATCTTGCAATTTGGATTTCTTTAGAATCTCATCAATATATCTATCCTGGCCCATTGTTATGAATTCTTTTTTACATTTAAAATCCATTCCCAAACAGTATTTCAGTTCACCCAAGTCTTTCATATCAAATTTTCTTTACTTCATTCAATTTCTTTTCATTTGAGTAGGATATTATTAGGTCATCAACATATATTGTGATTATAATTTCATCTCCTCCTTTCTTCAATATATAAACACAAAGGTCTGTCTGGGATGGTTCAAAACCAATGTTTCTTAGTTCTAAATCTAGTCTTTTATATCATTGTGGTCCTGGTTGTTTTAAGCCATATAGGACTTAGACTTCATTTCCTTTACATTTCTTCAAATCATCCAATATTACTTTTGCTTTATTGAAGATGGCTAGGTCATGTTCGGCACTTTATTCTACCATAATCTCGGTTACATATTTTTCCAAACAAGGCACCTTTATTAGGATTGTTTCGTCTAGATCTCCATTTAAATATGCTGTTGTTACATCCATTTGTACCAGCTTCAAACCTTTCTCTACTAAATTTGCTATTTGAGATCTGATAGAACATAATTTTGCTACTGGTGCAAATGTTTCATTATAATCAACTCCAACTTTTTGGTTAAAACATCGTGCCTCTTTTGTTTCAATGTTGTCTGATCCTGATTTTTCCTTTTAGTACCATTTTGTAGTCTATGATATTCATATCTTTGTTCTTTTCATTTTTGATATGTGCTGTCATTTCAGCTTTAATTACAGTGTGCCAAATTTCATCATTTTCATTTTCTTCACCAGGATTATTTTGTATCTATGGAGATCATACTTTTTTCTAAGACATCTTCTAAATAGTAATCTTCTGTCCATATTGGCATTTTTTTCTCTTTCACGTCTCTCCTTTTTGAGGTCCAGATATTTATTTTCCGTTCTTTTTTCAGGTCTTCGTCATCAGATTTGGTCGCATTCTTCATAATGGTCGCTTTCTCGTTCTTCACGTTCTCTTTCAGATGATTCCTCATTTTCAGGAAGTTCTTCATTTTCATCAGAGTTTTGTTCATGAGAGGGTGGCGAAAAAAGTCAGTGGGTATCTTTATTTTCTTCCTTTTCTTTTTGGTCAAAGAATATTCTTTTCAAAAATTTCACATCTTTACTAATGACTATTTTATTTTAACTTTTTACCCAAATCCTATTGAGGTTGTTATTTTCTGAGTACCCCACAAACATTCCTTCTGTTGCTCTTGGTGAAAACTTTTTCTTGTTTTTTATTTATTTAGTACAAAAACTTTTGTACTAAAGCTTTGAAAATGTTTTACTGAGGGTGTGTATCCAACCCACATCTCAAAAGAGCGTTTTCCTTTCGTTGCTTTTGATGGCACTCTATTGGTAATATAATATGTAATATGAATAGCCTCTGCTCGAAGGGATTCTGATAGATTTGCTTCTAGCATTATACAACAGGCTTTTTCTAATAAGGTTCTATTTTTTCTTTCGGCTATGCTGTGGTGTATACGGAGCGGACGTCTTGATATGCCATTTTCTTTTAGATGATCGTCAAATTTACTGTAGCAATACTCTTTTCCGTTGTCTGTTTGCAGTATTTTTAATTTGAGGTTAGTCTTCTTCTTGTATTCTTTGAATTTCTGTAAAACTTCATTTTTATTTTTAGTCAAAACGGCTGTATTAATCTATGAAAGTAATAAAGTATTTGTTACCAGCATTACTTTCCTCTGGCATGGAGCGACATACCGTGTGAAGTCTTTCTCGAGCTTTTGATTCTAATCGTCTATCTTTCGGAAATGGTTACCTTCTAAACGTGTTTTGTAATCAAAGAGTTTTTCTTGCGGTTTAAAATGTAATCCTTTCATAGTTTCATTTTGTAGAGCTTACTTTGAATCTTTCTCATTTGATCAAATTTTATTCAATTGCTATCTTTTGTGTTGATTGTTTTGGTTATCTTGATCAAAAAAATCCTACTCCTTCTTGGTGTTACGATTTCCAAATCATCAATACCTGAATAGGTTAAAACTTCAACCTGTATTATTTTAATTAGTTAACAATAAGGTTAACGAACCCACTGATGCAAATCCACACACCTGCATAAAATTTCTCACATATACGCCAGGATTATATAACAACAACGCCCGCGTTAATAATTCCATCTGCAGACGGTAAACACACCTTCGCGCCTTCTTCACAAGACGCGTTTACTTATTTAAATACTCTTACACGAAATCCTTGAAATTCGATGTGGCACAATTTCGTGCGAGACAAAAAAAAAACAACATTTAGTATCGCTTCGGGGAAACGCTACGCGAAATGTATGAATATTTAATGGCTTCTTGTATTTTTTCTCCTTGTCGGCACCGTGGATGTGAAGCGTGTGCAAGGTGTTACGGTCAATTAGAGCCTGTTATTTATTGCCGGACCGGATTTTTTTTTTCACTCCGTCGCGTGAGGAATACGTTTGCGTAGGTTATGAGGTTTCGCGTTACGAAAGTTGTTAATCATCTACAAGGTTTTTCTTTCCTTCTTTTATTCAAATCAATTGGGATTCCAGGAAGTTGGAAAAAATCGCGCGAATGACTAAGCCGTTTCGTAATACAATTAATTCGTTGATAGAATCATTTAATAAGACCAAAGTAGGCTTTAGAAGGTTTAAGGAAAGGAAGTATAATCTTTAATTTTTTTCTTGAAAAACGATTGCTTCAACATAGGAATTAAGTTATTTAAATGTTTCAAATTGTTTCTGTATAATTTAGGCGTTATTAACTATACTGTAATTGGGCTCAGAAAAGCAGGTTTGTCAATTCGTGAAATTGCCCAACAAATAGGCAGAAGTGTCAGTACAATATCTCGAAGTTGGCGCAGATGGACTGAGGGACAGGAACAACTGCCAAGAAACACTACAGAACGTGAAGCTTGAGTTCTTCGGCTCCTCGCCTTCCGAGATTGAACAACAAGAGCTATTGGAGACATCTGAAGAGGTTCAACTAACCAAGGAATCTCCGTTCGATCAGTTTACCGGAGAATTCGATCATTTGTTCTCAAGTCCTACCTTTCTTTTCTTTTTTTGCCATAAGAGGTGCCGTCTGGAATTTTGCAATGAAATACTACAATGGGGCAATCAATGGAGGCAGGTTATCTTTAGCGATGAATCGAAATTTTATTTGTTTGCTCACGATGGTTGTAAAATAGTTAGACGCCGCCGAGGAGAACGAGGAAATTTACAGTTTGCAGTGGAAGGCCATACACCTCTTACAGGCGAAGTGATCGGTTATGAAAGTAGGTCTTCTTTTGTGTTTATTTCAGGAACATCAAACGTAAATCGCTACATTAACACAGTTCTAGAACCAAGATTAACGCCCTATCTGAGAAGGCTGGAAAACCCCATTTTCCAACAGGATAATGCAAAGCCGCACCCATTTAGGGTTACTATGGAATTCCTGAAACTATCTAATGTTGATTTACTTCCATGGCCTTCTCGTTCTCGAGACTTATCACCTATTGAACACGTGTGGGATACAATTGGCAAAAGACTGGGCTATCTTCAACCACCCCCACTCACTTTACCTAATATTAGGATGCGAATTCAAGAAGCTTGAGATGCAATGCCACAGGCTGATATTGACAATTTGATTTCTAGTATGCCTATGCGAGTTGCTGAGTGATGGAAATGCGTTTCCCCAGGGAAATCAACTATTATTAACTGGTTTTCTGAATTTAAATCTGGTTGTACAAGCACTGATGATGCTGAACGCTCTAGTCGCTCAAAATCGGCAGTTGTTCCAAAAAACAGAAAAAATGTCCACAAAAGAGATTTACAAGACCGTAACATGAAGTTCTGCGAGATAGCTGACACCTTGTAGATATCAGAAGATAGTGTCTTTGAAATTTTAGATGAAAATTTAGGTTGCTGTCGAAGTGGGTACCGCGTTTGCTCATACCGGACCAAAAACAACTCGTCGAAGTTTCAGAGCGCTGTTTGAAGCTTTTCAAGCAAAATAAAAATGATTTCTTGCATGGTATGTGATAATAGATGAAGTATGGATTCACTACTACACACCTGAATTAAAGAGATTGTCAGTTGAGTGGACAGCAGCTGGTGAAAGTCATCCAAAGTTAGCAAAAACGCAAAAGTCGACTGGCCAAATTATGGCATCGTATTTTGGGATGCGCATGGAATTTGGTTCATCGACTATCTTGAGAAAGGCAAAACTATCGATAGTGAATATTACATAGCATTATTGGATCAATTGAGTGCCGAAATCAAGAAAAATCGGCCCCACATGCAAAAGAACACCAGGACAAGTCAATGAAAACAATGGTTAAATTGGTTGAATTACGCTTTGAATAGCTTTTCCACCCACCGTACTCTTTAAATTTGGCCCTCAGCATCTACTGTTTTTTTGCAAACATGTAAAAGATGCAGCAGGGAAAGAAATTTGGCTCAAATGAAGAAGTGATTGTCGAAACTAAAGCTTATTTTGAGAGCAAAGACAAATCGTTTCACATAAAGGGCATCTAAAAGTTAAAGGAGGGTTGGATTTGAATGTATCACTCTTGAAGGAGAGTATGTTGATGAATAACGTGGAGTTTCCAAAAAATAATTGGGTTTCTTAGTTAGACCAGAGACTTATTGACTGATGTGCTATATGTTTAAAATTTGGTGAAGTCAGACACTTGCTATGTCTCATAGATTTATTATCAGTTGACTGACACGTGTTTAGATTGTTACCAATCATTTTCAAAGTTTGAATGGAACATAACAAGTGTCTTACTTCACCAAATTTGCATATCTGGTTCCATCAAGAGTATATCAATTATATATATTTAAAGTAGAGTTCTGATGTATAGCATTTTCTCAACATTTTAGAAAACAAAACCAGAAACAGTGGTTGAAGTAAATGTGTATGTATGGTGAGTTTGTGGCCTCTAACCCACCCTCCAATCAGTGAAACACATTTTAATCTACATTTCAATCAATAAAACATATACACATGTTTCAGCACATATATGTAGTTAAAAAGAAGATGAATACATTAGTTATTTTCTGAGAAACCCTCGTTAATGTTATATTGGTTGGATGGTAAATAGTGGCCACCCACCCACCCTACATATACAAAAAAAAACTTAAGCCAAAATCGTATGTTTCTTATTTTTTTTAAACATCACGACTAACACTTCTGTAACTTTCAGAAAATAAAAGCAGTAGCCGTGATTGAAGTGAATGTACATATAAGGTGAGTTGGTGGCCTCTAACCCACCCTTCAATCAGTAAAATACATTTGTGTAACCTGCTTTTTAATCAATAAAATTCATACAAAAGTTTTAGCGAATTTATGTATTTATAAAGAAATTTAAACATTAGTTATTTTCTGAGAAACCCTCGTTAATGTTATATTGGTTAGATGGTAAATAGTGGCCACCCACCCACCCTACATATACAAAAAAAACTTAAGCTAAAATCTTATGTTTCTTATTTTATAAACATAACGACTAACACTGCTGTGACTTCTAGAAAATGAAGTCAGTAAGAGTGATTAAAGTCAATGTATACAGGGTGACTGACGAAAAACCTTTGGTGCTGTATCTCGCTTATTTTTTATCCGATTTTAATAAATAAAACATCAAATTAAACCATTTTTAAAAGACTGTTATTTTTTCTCGCACCCAGTTTTTGACAAAATACGATCAACATTTTTTTTTAAATTGCACTGTATATATATATTTTTATTGATTCGCAAGGAGATTTTCGTTCTGAATATAAAATTGTAGACAAATTTATCCATACATCAAACTTAAGTCGAGAAATTAAGGATTAAAAAAATAAATAAAAAGTCAAGTATTCATTGTAAACAATATACAGAACCTATTTTAAATGTCAAAAGTGACATTGACAGCCATTGATACAATACTGCATCGATTTTTAATTATTTCATAATTAAAATGTTGCAATATTTTAAACACTGTACTAGAATTTTGTGCTTCTACAGAAATCGTTTTTCAGTTTTTGAAATCTTGCAACATTTTTATTATGAAATTATTAAAAATCATTGCAGTATTGTACCAATGACTGACACTGTCACTTTTGACATTTGGAATAGGCTCTGTATATTGTTTACTATGGGTATTTGATTTTTAATTTTTTTTTAATCCTCAATTTGTCGACTTTAGTTTGATGAATGAATAAAATCGTTTACAAATTTAGATTTAGAAAAAAATCTCCTCGCGGATCAGTACAAAATATATATACAGTGCAATTTGAAAAAAAAAGTTGATCGTCTTTTGTCAAAAACTGGATGCAAGAAAAAATATCAGTACAGTTCATATTAAAGTCTTTTAAAAATCATTTAATTTGATGTTTTATTTATTCAAATCGGATCAAAAATAAGCGAGATACAGCACCAAAGGTTTTTCGCCAGTCACCCTGTATAAAGGGTGGGTGGGTGCCTATAATTCATCCTCCTATCAGTGCATTCTATAGTAAAGTTTAGATAGAAATAAAACATTTATTTTATAAATATTAATTTATAGACAAAAACTTCTTGAAAAACCCTTTTTATTGTGATAATGATCAGAGGGTGAGTTAAAGGACACCCACCCACCCTGCATGTATGTTTAAACTCAAATTAAAATCTAAAATTTAATTTTCTACAACAAACTAAAGAATTTTAATACATTTTATTCAAATATAAAATATATTAATTGATGAGGCCGTTATTTGTTGAAAATTCATATCACTTGTTAAGTATTAAAGTAAAAGCGCTTTTTTAATTTTCAAAGAAAACTCTTATTTGTTGGAATAACACGCAACAAATAAAAGTTTTTTTGAAAATTAAAAAAGTGCTTTTACTTTAATACTTAACAAGTAAAATCTAAAATTTTGTACTATTTTGATTAGAACTAAAAAAACACTTTGTTTCACAAAAAAAAATTAAAACAAATCACGTGTTTTTTAGTTTTAATCAAAATAGTACAAAATTGTTTCACAGCGGATTAAGTAAGCAATTAATTAAATATATAATGTTTTGTAAATTCTCAACATAAAGACTAAAACTGTTGCAACTTCTGGAAAATAAAACTAGAAAGAATTATAAAATTTTTGTTCTAAATATATAGATTTGGTGGATGGAGTCTAATCCACCCCCTACTAGTATAACTGATTTTATTAAATTAATTTGTCTAAAGGAAAAGTTTTACACATGACATATTATTTATAGATATTCGTTTGAACGCAATAACTTTTACAAAAACCCTTGTTAATGTTGTATGAATTGGAGGGTGGATAGAGTCCACCCACCCACCCTACATATACATATAAATTACAATTACTGATCGTCTCGAGGTTTACAATAAATTTAACTTTTTGAATAAAAAAGGTAAAATTTTTGAGTAGGTAAATTAGTAAAAATTTAAGTCATGATGGGTGGGTAGACTTAAAACCTAAATCGGATAAGATTAGCTACAGAAATTGATTTATATTTAAACTTAAATTTTGATTTTGTTCTCTTATTGTATAAAGGGTATGGCCGATTTTTTGCAGCAAAATCATCAACGATTTGCAATTAAAGTTTTCATGTATATGTAGGGTGGGTGGGTGGCCTCTATCCACCTTCTAGTCAGTAAAACATAAGCTAGGGTTTTAATTAAAAGTTGTAAAATATAAATAAAGTAATTCCAATTTTTAGAGATTATACATACAAATTTTTCAAATAATATTTGATGATGTTTTACTGATTGGAGGGTGGGATAGAGGCCACCCACCCACCCTACATATACATATAAATTTTAATTACTGACAGTCTCGCGGTTTGCAGCAAAATTAACTACAAACATTTTGAATAAAAAATTAATTATAAAGGTAAACTTTTGAGTAAGTAAATTACTAGAAATTTGAGTCATGGAGGGTGGGCAGACTTTCAATTCAATCTAAATTAGATAAGATTAGCTATAGAAAATCATTTATACTTAAACTTAAATTTTGATTTTCTTTGATTTTTTATTCCATAAGGGATTTGATTATTTTTCGCAGCAAAATCATCCACGATTATGAATTAAAGTTATCATGTATATGTAAGGTGGGTGGGTGGCCTCTATCCCACCGTCCAATCAGTAAAACATCATCAAAAAATATTTGAAAAATTTGTATGAATAAATCTATAAAAATTGCAATTCTTTTATGTTTATTTATATTTTACAATTTTTAATTAAAACCCTCCCTTATGTTTTACTGATTGGAGGGTGGGATAGGGGCCACCCACCCACCCTACATATACATGATAACTTTAATTGCTAATTGTTGATGATTTTGTTGCTAAAAGTAATCAAACCCTTTATGTAATAAAAAATAAAACAAAATCAAAATTTAAGTTTACATATAAATGATTTTCTATAGCTAAACTTATCTAATTTAGATTTAAAGTTTGCCCACCCATCGTGCATAAAAATTTGAATAATTTTCTCACTCAAAAAATGTACGTTTTGAATTTCATTTTTGTTCAAAAAGTTTTGTAATTAATTTTATTCCAAACCGCGAGACAATCAGTAATTGAAATTTATATGTATATGTAGGGTGGGTGGGTGGCCCCTATCCCACCCTCTAATCAGTAAAACCTAAGCGAGGGTTTTAGTTAGAAGTTGAAAAATACAAACACAAAATAATTGCATTTTTTATTTGATGTATTCATACAAATATTTCAAATAATATTTGATGATGTACTGAGTGGAGGGTGGGATAGAGACCACCCACCCACCCTACACATACACTTCTAATTCACCTGGACTAGTCACAACAGCGATGTCTGAGTAGTGGTATTAGTCGGTAGTAGTCTGTTTCCAAAAATGATTTCCTTACCTCTCATCAAAAAAAAAACTTAAGTTTACTAAACCTTACTTAATATTTGATTATATATGCAGTAAAATGTTGAAGTAAACGACTTATCTAAAAAAAAAACATCGTTCTCACGTGTGTGTGTATAATTCGTGCGGTAAGAATTCCACGAAGGTAAACAATGAAATATTTATAACCGCGTCTGTTATTTTCCAGTTTCGTTTGCGTTCAAAGAGTCGACGTAAACGGAATCCATTTTGGTCACAAGGCCGTGCACCAGTTTTAGTAGAGGCGATTAGCGTTCGCTAAGCGCGCGCGTTCATTTTTTTTTTACAGCCGGAGCAGCAGCGCCGGACGACACCGCCAAGGTCACCGGAAGGTCGCCGCGCCGTGTTATTGTAATTATTCCGTGTAATTGCCGCCTTCGGGCCGTTTACGTTTCCAATTATCATTAGCGACGTCCTCACTAATCATTTCCAAAGATTCCACCATATTTTTATTCGAAATACACTTAGTTTTTCCACAGAAGTGCACGCAATTTCCAGTTAATCAAAGGTCGCGGTTGTACAAAAGGTTATATCGGTTGGGCTGTAATCTTAACAATGCGATTACTCAGATTGGATGATGAATTCAAGGTTAATACTTCTACTATTACTACTACTACTACTTTCATTAATGCGATCAAGTTTAAATACTGAGATTTTGGTCTGTAATAAGAAAATAGCGACATCAACAGAAATATTGAAGAAAAAAAAGGTAGTAAGCGAACGTTACTACGTTTTTTACTTTCCCTATATAGTATATATAGGGGAACTATTGTTTTCAATATTTTTGTTGATGTCGCTATTTTCTTATAACAGACCAAAATCTCAGTAGTTAAACTTTATCATCAATTTCAGAAATATTGAAAATTTCTATGACTAAGTTATTTTTGTGATGGTTGCCATTTCGTGATGATGAAAAAGAATTAGTCTTTTTTTTTTAATGGATATTGACCATGTTAGCAATCAACCAGTCAACTAAAGTTGTTATTTTTGTGTAATAGTCCATAGGGTTTAAATCAGGTCATCACAATTTCGAATAACGTTTTCCTCTGAACGTTGGTGATTATCCTTGTGAAGGACGTTGGTAATTGGGTCGGAACCTGGAAATTTATCGCCCCGGAGATAAGTTTTTTTTTTTTTTGGTTTCCTTTTCAAGGGAATTGTTTTCGCGTGGTAGACTCCTCCGCTTAGATAACAACGGCGGATTCATCAAAATGTAAACTCTTCGCCCATTGTACGCGCGGAAGTTAATTAATCTAGCGCGAGCTCCCAAAAGGTTCCCGGCGTTGAGGGGGAAGGGGGAAGGGGGATTACTGCGGTCGGTGTAATTTGTATGTTAAAATCCCAACGATTAAACTCGCGTCTCGTCTCGCCTGCTATAAACTTTCCAGGGTGAGGTCAATCGATAAATCTTTAATTTTTAGAAGCTGCAAAGTTTTTAAAACCAAAATTAATTCCTTTTGTTTTGAAATCGTAATTGATTAGAACGTGACGTAAAGAAATTTTTGCGCTTTCTACGACTCAGAAAGAGGAAATTGCATTCCGCACGACTTTGTCTCTTATCTCGCATTAATGATAATTACACTATCAGAATAAAAATTGTTGGCTTATTTATATCATCCACTGGAGTGCCTTCATATCATCATCAGGACTTATCTTTTGTTTTTATTACAAACGTGATTCATTTTTTTTTTATTGTGAGAGATAAATTGCAAGGTGACTTCCTTAGTAAATTACATGACCGCAAAATAAAATTAAAGCGCGTTTTGCAATCGAAAATATGCAGCTGTTTAGGTTGTTATTAGCTGCACGTATTGGACGATTAACTTGCTAAATTAGTTCGGCGCCGTTGAATTAGCGCAATGCCGCAATTACCGTCAGCGCGCGCCATTGTTGAAAAACGAAAGTTGCACAGTTGTGTGTGCAAATTTTTTTTTCTGCATGGAATTAGCGAATCACCGTGACCAGCGGCGTAATTAATAATAAATTGAATTAATCTCGACGGTACAATGCCGGAACTATCGGTTCGATATGAAAAGAGAAAGTCGATCAAATGATAAATTCAAAATATAAATAAATTCCTTTAGAATTATCTTTAATTCTTGAAAACTCACCAGATATTAACTTTTGTAACTTCAGATCTTCAATTTATTGACGAATTCAGGAAAAACAATTGAAAATCAATAGTTGACACAAAAGTACAAAACTAAAACAATTGAATTATGTTGATAAAACATCATCCATTAGAATTAACTTTAAAATTTTGAAATCCACCAGTTTTTACTCGAGTTATGAACTTTTAAAAATTCAAATTTGCCATTAACTGATGAATTGGGGAAAAACAATTGAAAATCAATAGTTGATGAAAAGATACAACTTTAAAACAATTGAATTGCGTTTATAAAACATCTTCAATTAGAATTAACTTTAATTTTTTGAAATCCACTAGTTTTTACTAGAGTTATGCACTTTTGAAAATTCATATTTACAATTCGTTGACGAATCGAGGAAAAACAATTGAAAATCAATAGTTAGCGCAAAGATACAATTCTAAAACAATTGAATTATGTTTACAAAACATCTTCCTATTGAATTAACTTTATTTTTTTTTTAATTAATCATTTTTAACACGAGTTATGAATTTTGAAAATAAAGATTAACAATTTGTTAACGAATTGAGGAAAAACAATTGAAAATCAATAGTTAAAGACAAGATACAATTCTAAAACGATTGAATTACGTTTATAAAACATCATCCTATAAAATTAACTTTAATTTTTTGAAATCTACCAGTTTTAACTCGAGTTATAAGCTTTTGAGAATTCAACTTTACAATTCGTTGACGAATCGAGGAAAAACAATTGAAAATTAATAGTTGACGCAAAGATACCATTCTAAAACAATTGAATTATGTTTACAAAACATCATCCATTAGAATACTCTTTTATTTTTTTAAATTCAACAATTTTTACTTCAGTTATGAAATTTTGAAAATTCACATTTATAATTTGTTGACGAATTGCGGAAAACAATTGAAAATCAATAGTTGACGCAACGATACAATTCTGAAATAATTGAATTATGTTTTCAAAACATCATCAATTAGAATTAACTTTAATTTTTTGAAATCCACCAGTTTTTACTCGAGTTATGAACTTTTAAAAATTCAAATTTTTATTTTATTCATGAAATCCATGAAAAACAATTGAAAATCAATAGCTGGCGCAAAGGTACAATTCTGAAACAATTGAATTATATGTATAAAACATAATCCTGTAGAATTAACTTTAATTTTTTTTTTAAATTAACCATTTTTAACACGAGTTATGAATTTTGAATATTCAGATTAACAATTTATTGACGAATTGTGGAAAAAAACAACTGAAAATCAATTTTTAATGTTATTAGTAATTATTCTTTAATTGAAATCGATTGGTGATACAATTTTCAAAATTCAATCATTTTTCGAAGAGTTGTGGCAAAAATAATAAAAAAAAAACAATTGAAAATAAAATTTTTGTTTTTAACGTCATTAATAAGTATTCTATAACTGGAATCTATTGGCGATGATTTTTTTTAAATCCGACCATTTTTCGAAGAGCCATGGCAAAAATAATAAAAACAATTGAAAATAAAATTTTTGTTTTTAACGTCATTAGGAAATAGAATGCAATTGAAATATATTGGCGATGCAATTTTCAAAATTCAATCATTTTTCGAAGAGTTGTGGCATAAATAATAAAAAACAAATGAAAATCAAATTTTTGTTTTTAACATCATTAATAAGTATTCTACAATTTAAATCTATTGGCGATGAAATTTTCAAAATCCCATTATTTTTCGAAGAGTTATGACAAAAATAATAAAAAACAATTGAAATCAAATTTTTGTTTTTTACGTCATTAGTAAGTATTCCACAATTGATATCTATTGGCGATGCATTTTTTTAAATTCGACCAATTTTCGAAGAGTTGTGTGCAAAGAAATAAAAACAATTGAAAATCAAATGTTTGTTTTTAACTTCATTAGTAAGTATAATACAATTGAAATCTATTGGCGATGAAATTTTTTAAATCCAACAATTTTTCGAAGAGTAATGACAATAAAAATAAAAACAATTGAAAATCGATTTTTTGTTTTTAACATCATTAGCAGATATAATACAATTGAAATCTATTGTCGATGAAATTTTCAAAATTCAATAATTTTTCGAAGAGATATGGCAAAAATAATAAAAAACAATTGAAAATCAAATTTTTGTTTTTAACATCATTAGCAAATATAATACAATTAAAATCTATTGGCGATGAAATTTTCAAATTCCAATCATTTTTCGAAGAGTTGTGGCAAAAATAATAAAAAACAATTGAAAATCACATTTTTGTTTTTAACGTCATTAGTAAGTATTTTACAATTGAAATCTATTGGCGATGAAATTTTTAAAATCCGATCATTTTTCGAAGAGTTGTGTCAAAAATAATAAAAAACAATTGAAAATCAAATTTTTGTTTTTAATCTCATTAGCAAATAGAATACAATTGATATCTATTGGCGATGAAATTTTCAAAATCCAATCATTTTTTGAAACGTTATGGCAAAAACAATAAAAAAACAAATGAAAATCAAATTTTTGTTTTTAACGTCATTCGTAAGTATTCTACAATTGGAATCTATTGCCTATGAAATTTTTAAAATCCAATCATTTTTCGAAGAGTTATGGCAAAAATAATAAAAAAACAATTGAAAATAATTTTTTGTTTTTAACATCATTAGCAAGTATAATACAATTAAAATTTATTGGCGATGAAATTTTCAAAATCCAATAATTATTCGAAGAGTCGTGTGCAAAAAAATTCAAACAATTGAATATCAAATTTTTTGTGGTTGTGGCAAAAATATTAAAAAACAATCGAAAATAAAATTTTAGTTTTTAACTTCATTTGTAAGTATTCTACTATTGGCGATGAAATTTTCAAAATCCGATCATTTTTCGAAGAGTTGTGACTAAAATAATAAAAACAATTGAAAATCAAATTTTTGTTTTGTTTATTGTTTATTTATTTAGACACATAAGCCACCATTTTTCAAAAATATTGCATTTTGTGATTTGAAAAATTATAAAAAATTAATTTCCCAAATGAATTCATCTCAAAGTCACGAAATATATTCATTAATAACGTGCTATTATGATACTGAAAAACAATTGCTGTAACATGACTGGAAACAAGATGGTGACGCTTTAAATTCAGAGTGGAGGAATCGCAATTATTCCATTTCGCGATTTGATGAATTATAAAAAAATAATTTGCAAATTAATTTGCATCAAAATCACTAAATATATTTGTTAATAACGTATTATTATGATACTGTAAAAACAATTACTGTAACACAGCTGGAAACAAAATGACTACACTTTAATCTCAAAGTGGAGAAAATGACATTATTGCATTTTGTAAAAAAATAATTCGGTATTGTATTCACCTCAAAATCACTAAATATATTTATTAATAACGTATTATTATAACCTGAAAATAATTGTTGTAAATAAAATTATAGTAGTGATTAAAAATAAATCTGATTAGGAGTAATGATAAGTTTGTAGTGTACTCACCTTATTGTAGTAGGTCGATTTTATGCTACTTTATCCTTTAATTAATTCCATTGATTACTCATTCAAGTGCTTATATTTGTATGTAAAAAAATGCGTTGAATGGAAACGCACGATTCGCTTATGTTTTATTTTCCAATTATAAATAAACTGTACGGCCTGAATGCCGCTGCTGCTGTTGCCGTTTTCGTTTTGTTTTATTGTCGTTGTGGAAAACAGCCGGCTGAGGCACGAACGGGTTTTTTTGTTTTTATTCCAGGGCATTCAGTGCGGGGGTTTGCTGGGAATTTATTCAACAATGTAGGAACGCGCAAATTTGAAATTTTCACCGCGTTTCGTTGTTTGCTGCTGTATAATCGGGATCGCGTAATGTTCATCCGACCGTAAAATATGTTTGGCCGATATAAATGAAGCAATTAATTGTGTCCGTCGTGAAAATACATAATTACAACGGTGAAGTAGAATCTAAAATTTATAGCTTAAAGGTTTCTCCACAACGAAGCAGTATCTTCTAATTTAAGGCTTCTAGTTGTTATCAACGAAACGTTTAAATTTAAAACACATCTTATTAATTTTAATTTCTACATCTGTGAATTTAGAAATGAAGCTATTGGATTAAGTTAGATGAAGGGTTACTGTTAATTAGTAGTTGAAGATTAATATATGATTAGCGATGAAGTTGAAGATCTATATATGAATAACGATTGATTAACTAGAAGCCTGACAAATGTTCCAAATATTCTTTAGAGATGAATACAGATGTTGGCCTAATTTATCTTCATTGAAGCATTCCTATGTAGAAAAAGTAATTTTGAAGTTTATTACTTTTAGGCTTCAGAATTACTTTTTCTAAATAGAAATTTTTTAACGAAGATGAGGATTGGGTAGGTCAACATCTTAAACCTCAAGAGAACATTTGGAATATTTAGCAGCCTTCTAGATAATCAATTGTTATTCATATCTTAATCTTCAACTTCATCTCTTGAGTTCACAGAAGCTTCTAGTTGACCAATCTTTGTTCATACAATGAGATGAGATATTTCTTGAATTAGTTTCTCATGTAACTCGTGGTAAAACATTTTGTAATATAGTAAATTGTGTTATTGCGATGAGATATTTTGAACTTTATAAATTGTTGATAAATTTGTACAAAAAAGTCGTGCTCGTTTTCGACGTCAAACGAAGAGACGCCGTTGCTGGTGCTGCATTAAAGCAAAAGAGAGAAAAAAAAAACAGTCGATCGTGCCTGAAAATAGCGTTCGCTCTCGGTGCGTGATCCGGAGGAATTAAGTTTCGCATCGTCCGCCACCAGAACAATGGCATTAAATTGCGCCACGATAAAAATTCCAGGCATTTCCGAAGCGGGGCAGATTAAATTTCCAAATAGTCGCTGCCGCAACGGAGACAATGACCTTTCGCGGCGGCGGTGGCGAAGATTTATGGAACCGCTTTTGTCCGAACGTAATACAAAACATCAAGGTCAGAGGTATTAGGTTTTAGTGAAAAAGTAAAAGTCATTTTTTTATTGTATTCAAATCGTGCTGGGTCGTTAACCATTACTGTTACCAAGGGATCGATCCAATCAAAACAGTATTGTTAATTGAAGCCTTCAAACTTTAAGGAAGGAAGAATAATTGGTACAACAAATACCATTTATACCAAAATACCACTTGATGATGAAATTAGCATTAGAAAGAATGTTGTTGCAACTAGTGCAAAAGGTGCCATATGTGATGCGCGATGTAACGGTGTCCAAAGATGGCGTGCACAATTAAACACACACATAAGTGTAATACGGATGAGAAGAGGAGGCTTATTACCTCTTCTCCTTCGTGGGAATGGTCGCTCGATAAGGCGCAGACCTGACCTCGTTCTGGCGGCGCGTTTTATATGTGTGTGTGTAGTCTCCAGAGTAGGCAATAACCTCGTTAGTACAATACCTCCGGGCTGATTTATACACCAGGAGTTTCATCCCCCAATAGCTTCCACGCCATCGCCCCCGCGGTGATTGGCCTTTAAAGAGAAATTCTGACGCGGAAAGAAAGAAAAAAAAACCGCATCACTTTCACTACAGCTGAACTTCAAATAACGAATTCGTCCGTTGCGCAAAAACCGTTAGGACGGCGAAAGGTCAACGCGAAGGAGGTGAAACCTTTCCTGAGCGCTCTTCTTTTGTTCTTGGCATTGTTTCTCATTATGATGCACGTGTTTAAACTTACGCAAAAAAAAAATCATCTGATGTAATTTTAAGTGCGTAATTTACCATTCCACCGAGCGTGTCCGACACTAATGTGGACTAGTTTTTTTTTTACAGCTCTCTAGAGAGGCTAAAGCGAAATTATGTCATTAATAATATACTAAAATAAATTGTATCTTTACGGCAACTATTGATTTTTCAATACTTTTTCCTCGATTCGACAACCAATTGTAAATATGAATTTTCAAAAGTTTATAACTCAAGTAAAAACTGATGAATTTCAAAAAAATTACTTTAATTCTAATGAATGATGTTTTATAAATATAATTCAATTGTTTAGTTTTATATCTTTGCGATAACTATTGATTTTCAATTGTTTTTCCTCAATTTGTCAACAAATTGTAAATCTGAATTTTCAAAAATTTATAACTCGAATAAAAACTGATGGATTTCAAAAAATTAAAGTTAATTTTAATTAATGATGTTTTATAAACATAATTCAATTGTTTTAAAAGTGTATTTTCGCCTTAATCATTGATTTTCAATTGTTTTTCCTCAATTCAACAACAAATTGTAAATTTGAATTTTTAAAATTTCATAATTGAAGTAAAAACTGTTGATTTTCAAAAAATTAAAGTTAATTCTAATGAATGATGTTTTTTAAACATAATTCAATTGTTTTAGTTTTGTATCGTTGCGTCAACTATTGGTTTTCAATTGTTTTTCCGCAATTCGTCAAGTTATTGTTTTTTCCCAATTCGTTAATAAATTGTAAATCTAAATTTTCAAAAGTTCATAACTCGAGTAAAAAGTGATGGATTTCAAAAACTTTAAGTTAATTCTATTAGATGATGTTTTATTAACATATTCAATTGTTCTAGAGTTGTATCTTTGCGTCAACCATTGATTTTCAATTGTTTTTCCTCAATTCGTCAACGAATTGTAAATCTTAATTTTCAAAAATAATTTCCTTTGCTCCACTTTGAGTTTAAAGCATTGCCATTTTGTTTCCAGCCATATTACAACACTGGTTTTTACAGTATCACAATTACACGTTATTAATTAATATATTTAGTGATTTTGACGTTAATTCATTAGCGATTTATTTTTTTACAATTTTTCAAACCTCAAAATGTAAAAATTCATTTCCTCTACTTTGAGTAGAGTCACCATTTTGAGTTGTATTCTAGCAAATGTTTTTACAGTATCACAATAATACGTTCTTAACAAACATATTTAGTGATTTTGACGTGAATTCAATGGCGAATTAATTTTTTACAACTTATCAAATCACAAAATGCAATAATTTCATTTCCTTTACACTGAGTTTAAAGCATTGCCGTTTAGTTTCCAGTCATGACACATCAATTATTTTTACAGTATCACAACGATACGTTATTAATAAATATATTTAATGATTTTCAGGTAATTTCAATGGCGAATTATTTTCTTACAATACTTCAAACCATAAAATGCAATAATTTCATTTCTTCCACATTGAATTTAAAACGTCGCCATTTTGTTTCCAGCTGTGATACAGCAAATATTTTTACAGTATCACAATAATACGTTATTAGTAAATATATTCAGTTATTTTGAGGTGAATTCAATAGCGAATTACTTTTTTATAATGTTTTAAATCGCAAAATGTAATAATTTCATTTACGCCACTTTGAGTTTTAAATGTCGCCATTTTGTTTCCAGCCAGGTTACATTAATTATTTTTACAGTATCACAATAATACGTTATTAGTTAATATATTTAATGATTTTGAGATAAATTCAATGGCGAATTACTTTTTTATAATGTTTTAAATCACCATCGTTTTACTCCACTTTGTGTTTAAAACGACGCCATTTTGTTTCCAGTCATGTTACTGCAATTGTTTTTACAGCATCATAATAATAGGTTATTAGTAAATATATTTAGTGATTTTGAGATGAATTCATTGGCGAATTAATTTTTTACAATTTTTCAAATCACAAAATGCAATAATTTCATTCACTACACTTTGAGTTTAAAGCATCGCCTATTTGTTTCTAGCCATGAAATAGCAATTGTTTTTACGTATTATAACAATACCGTATTAGTAAATATATTTTGTAATTTCGAGGTAAATTTATTGGCAAATTATTTTTTTACAATTCATCAAATCTCGAAATGCACTAATTTCATTTCCTCCACTTTGATTTTAAAGCATCGCCATTTTGTTTTCAGCTGTGCTATAGCAATTATTTTTACATTATCACAATAATACATTATTGGTGAATATATTTATTTATTTTGAGGTGAATTCAATAGCGAATTATTTTTTTACAATGTGTTAAATCACAAAATGGAATAATTTCATTTACTCCACTTTGAGTTTAAAACGACGCCATTTTGTTTCTAGTCATGTTACTGCAATTGTTTTTACAGCATCATAATAACACGTTATTGGTAAATATATTTAGTGATTTTGAGGTCATTTCAATGGCGAATTAATATTTTTCAATTATTCAAATCTGACAATGCAATAATTTCATGTCTTCAACTTTGAGTTTAAACCGTTGCCATTCTGTTTCCAGCCATTTTACAGGATTTGTTTTTACTGTATCATAATAATGAATTATTAGTAAATATACTTAGTGATTTTGAGGTCAATTCAATGGCGAATTAAATTTTTACAATTTTTCTAATTTCAAAATGCAATAATTTAATTTCCACCAGTTTTGCTTTAAACCGTTGCCATTTTGTTTACAGTCATAATATAGAAATTATTTTACAGAATTACAATAATACAGTATTAATAAATTAATCTATTGATTTTAAAGACAATACAATTGGGAATTCATTTTTTACAATGCTTCAAATCACAAAACGCAATAATTTTATTTACCACACTTTGAGTTTAAGTCATCGCTATTTTGTTTGCAGTCATATTAAAGTAATTATTTTTATAGTATCACAATAACACATTATTAATAAATATATTTAGTGATTTTGAGGTGAATTCATGAGGGAATTATTGTTTTACAATGTTTCAAATCTCAAAATGCAATAATTTCATTTTCTCCACTTTGAGTTTAAAGTATCGCCATTTTGTTTTCAGCCATGCTACAGCAATTGTTTTTACCGTATTACAATAGCACATTATCAATAAATATATTCAATAATTTTGAGATGAATTCAATTGTGAATTATTCTTTTACAATGCTTAAAATCACAAAATGCAATAATTTTGTATACTCCACTTTGAGTTTAAACCGTCTCCATTTTGTTTCTAGCCATGTTACAGCAATTATTTTTACAGTATCACAATAGTATATTATTAATGAATATATTTAGTGATTTTGAGGTGAATTCAATAGCGAATTATTTTTTTACAACGTGTTAAATCACAAACTGTAATAATTTCATTTACTCCACTTTGAGTTTAAAACGACGCCATTTTGTTTTCAGCCATTTTACAGCAATTATTTTTACAGTATCAAAATAATACGTTATTATTGAATATATTAAGTGATTTTCAAGCAAATTCATTAGCGAATGAATTTTTTACAATTGATCAAATCACAAAATGCAATAATTTCAATTATTCCACTTTGAGTTTAAACCGTCACCATTTTGTTTTCATTCACGTTACAGTAATTATTTTAATAGTACGATTTTTGTGGTTTTTAGATAAGCAAATTTTCATGTCACTTACCTGAAACGGCTTCAATTGTTTGATGTCCGCGAAGGCGAGTTCCCTGTCCAGCAAGAACTCGACCGGCTGCAGGTGCGGCGATAAATCTACGGTGGATACCAGTGGAGTGAACGTCTGGAAATAGAGATAAATAGTCCCAATTAAATCGGCGGATTGAAAAATGAAACACAGACAAAAAAAACATTGAGTAGAATCAAATAGGTAAAGTGGATAAAAAAAGCGGACCGTTGTTTCGGCGCAATCCATCAACGGCGTCGTTCATTTCCATTATTTATTGCGCCGCTTTCATCGACTGTTAAATTAGGCATAACTCCAAATTGCAAAAAAAAAAATACGACTGAGTTATACATGGAAAATAATTTGCAATAATTAAGGATGATGTAATTAATAATAGTCTAAATTGATTATTTGATTATTTTTCAAAAAAAATTGTCATTACGCATTTCCACAGTGTTATACGAGGGTCATCCAAAAAGTACTCTAAAGAAAACTAGTAAATATTAACAAATATTAACGATTTATTTGTAATTAGTATACATTCAGCGGCTACTCTTTTCGCCAACGCTCCGCTCCGTTGCAAACCTCTACTACTTTCCTACCATCCCTCGTATATTTATTATACGTTTTTGTTTATGTGCAATTACGGTTTCTCATTACATTTTTCTCGGTATTCCCGATAATTTGTAATCCGTGCGTATTTCGTATCCTTCGGGTGGTGGCAATAATTGACGAATCGCTCATAAATATTCATCGGATTAGCGGACCGGTAATTACCGCCTTAAGATCGACAACCAACTTCCTCGTTAATCATGCACATAATTAATTGGTACCCTCATTTTCTGAGAAGGAAGGATGTGTTTACCTTTACTAAATTTTCGCTTTAAATTCTAATGATGACTTAAACCAAAAGTTAATTGGTAGGAAATTTATTTAACTTCAAGTACGTGGCAATTGTTTTTCCATCTTTTAGACACTTACAATATGTATTATACTTAGAAATAATGTCAAGCTATCAAAGATATTTTTTTCTCACCTTAAATTCAAGACAGGGCAATAAAACCTCAGGTCTATAGCCCAGACGGATTAACACCATTTATTTATTTGTATGTTAAATGTTATTATGTATTGTAAATAAAGATTATTGTATATATAATGTCAAGTTGATTGTTGATTGATTATTACAAGATTTGTTTTAATTTTAATAATGGTGCAATTATTTTTCCATTTTTTTTTCATCTCTTTCAAATTGCTTCATATAAATTAAATATCTTAAGCAAAAATACTTGATTTTCCTATTATTACTGTCGGTGTATATGAATAATTCATATATTTTTTTCTCGAATACAGCGAGGGAATTATGGTAAAACTCCTTTGTGGAATTTTCACAATCGTTGAATTAATTAATCGGAATATGCAAATGTGACGTCCATTCATTCCGTGTTCGATCTGCGATTCAAATTGTGTACAGTGTTTATAAATAAATTAATAAAACGGCGGCATTCGATGGAATGATTTGCAAGAAAAAAAAATTGTATACGGACACCTATTATTCATAACAATTCGACGGGTTATATTCAAATGTACGAACAAACAATGTTGAATAATGCATGATGTATTTTTTTTAATAATGCAAGGAATTTAAATAATGATTCATAATTTGTAGCGTTATTAAATACCATTTAAATACTATATAATTTAGTTATTGAAAAAATATATAATTTGGAATATGTATATATATAGTACAAAGTGTTGTTTCTTTCCTTTTTTTTGAATATAAGTTATGTGCGCACGTATCTAAAAAATAAGAGGACAATCATGTTGTTGTTAACCTTAACGGGCGTGATGGAGGGTGGTTACTATCCCACCCTCCAATTAAAACACCACGAACGCCGATTTTAAAGAAAAACTGTTTCAAAAATGAGTTCTAGTTGCAGTAAATAAAATCTGTATTTTTTTAGCAATTACGAATTCATTGTTTAAAATTCGCGTGTAGATATATACATTATGGCCACCCACCCACCTTACATATGTTTCTGACTTAAGCTACAGCTACATATAGGAAAAATTATAATAGAATTACGAATGTTGGTAAATAAAATTACACCAAATTTTTTATCCAATAAATAAATAAATAATTAGAGTGGGTGGTTGTCCTCCATTAATATAAGTAATGACCACCCACCTCACATTTATTTTTTTAACTAAAAGTATACACACTGTTAAATCTTTAAAACCTTAAGTCACAATTGCGAATCTTGTTTAAAAAAAAGTAATTGAAATATAAATAAATATGTAGAGTGGGTGGGTGTTCTATATCCAACAATCTAAACAATAATACATCGTCGAGGATGTGATATATTTATTACCACTACGAGAATAAGTAATGTATAAATATCTGTTGCAACTTTTTATTATTATTTGATATAAACAAATTTCGCATGTTGTATAAAATATCCTTCAGAAATTATTTTTGTTGTGTTTTGAATTGGAGGGTGGGATAGTGGCCACCCACCCACCCTACATATGTCCTTGATTTAAGGCACAAATAGTGTTTAAGTCTTCAAAAACTTAAAATACAAATGTGAGTGTTGTGCAAAAAAACTACACCAGTGTGCAATTAAAGTACAAATATATATATATAGGCTGGGTGGGTGGCCTCTATCACACAATCCAATCAGTAAAACGTCGGTAAGGGTTTTACTTTAATTAGAATTACCACGAGAATGTTTAGGGATAAAAATATTCTTTATTAATATTACAAATTCAATTGGAAATTATTTCATGAAAAACTTTCGTTATTATTATTAATATTAAAGATTAATAACAACCACCCATGCAATAAATCTTTTTATACTTCGGGAAAAATGATTGAAAATGAAAAAATACAATGTAGCATGTTCGTCAAGAAACTATGATGATTTTTTCTTTGGAGTAAAATTAAATTTATAAAATTGGTGGGTGGGATCCATTCCAAAATCCTAATAATAATAAATCAGCAAAAGTGTGCTAATTATAACTGTCGCGAATAAATAATGTTTTAAAATAAAACTTGTTTAATATATAATAATAAGAAAATATATCCTTTTTTATATTTCATAATTAATAAACTATTTCCCTACAAAACTATGTGTACTTTAATTTTAATTATAGAATAGGATATTGGCCACCCACCCACCTTACATATTTTTCTTTACTAAAGCTATAGACACTATCAAGTTTTCAAAAACCTTAAAACACAATTACGAATGTTGTATTAAAAAAAGTTCATCATAGCTTGTATTTGAAACAAAAATAAATATGTAGGGTGGGTGGGTGGCTTCTATTACACAATCCAAACCGTAAAATATTATCGAGGGTTTTGATAAAATAATAATTACCATAAGAGTAGAATATACAAAATTTTTGTTATAAATTTCTTACATTATCTGATATAGAATAGCGCTTTTATTTTTTTAATGTAGAAAATGTCCTCCAGAAACTATTTTTATTGTTATTGGAATTGGAAGGTGTGATAGTGGCCATCCACCCACTCTACATATGTTGTTGGCTTAAGGCACGAATAGTGTTTAGGTTTTCAAAAACTTAAAATACAATTACGAGTGTTGTTTAAAAAAAACTTCACCAGAGACTTTAATCAAAGTATAATTATATATGTAGGGTGGGTGGGTGGCCACTATCACACAATCCAATCAATAAAACATCAACAATGGTTTTGCTTTAAGTGCAATTACCACAAGAGTGTTTAAGAGTAAAAATATTCTTTATTAATATTACAAATTTTATTGGACATTTTTCCAAAAAAAATCTCGTTATTATTATTAATATTAAAATAACACCCAACTGTATATTTATTTATACTACAGATAGATACATATTACACAAAATAAACAGTAAAAACGTTCGAGAATTTTGGTATAATTATAATTATTACAAAGTAGATAACACAAAATATTTCTAATGAATTTCTCTTTTCTATTTGATACAAAACACTTCTTGTATATTTCTCATGTTGTTTAAAACATCCCCCAGAAACTATTTTTATTGTTATTTGAATTTGAAGTTGTGATAGTGGCCACCCACCCACCCTACATATATTTTTTACTTAAACTACAAATAGTGTTAAGTTTTCAAAAATTTAAAATACAAGTGCAAATGTTGTTTTAAAAAAACTACACCAGAATTATAAAGAGTTATAAAGGGTGGGTGGGTGGCCTCTATCACACAATCCAAGTAGTAAAATATCGTCGAGGATTTCGATAATTTTTCAATTGCTACAAAAGTAAATTATACAAAAAAATTTCTTACTACTAAACATCTTTATTCATAGAAAGAAAATAAAATATAATACATGTAATGTATAAAATAAAATAAATTCTAATATAGTTGGTCTTCTGTTCCATGGCTATCGAAAATTTTCTTATTTTTTTGCAATCTCTTATACAGATTTTTAGAATTTAAAAAAGAAAATATTTCCAAAGTGGTAGAGTTTTCGAATTCTTTTAAAAATATCTAATCAAGATTTCAATAATTTCAATTAAATTTGCTGGAACTTTGTTTAAGGGTGCAGATTTTCCTTTTTTTTTCTTCTAGTAATCCTTCATACAAATTATGAGATTTTTTAATAAATGATAGAATGTTTATGGAAGTTTCCTGAAATTTCTCTTTCAAATTGTGAAAAAACTTTTTCGCTTTTGCAAGCTTCTAAAATGAAATTTTTTTTTTTAAGGAATGTATATTCTAAATTGGGAGCATTTTCTTCAAAGGTTTCACAATTTCCTTTACAGATTTCTTAAATTTTGTAGGAGTTTTGTTACAATTTAAGAAAAAAATGATTGAAAGAGTTTGAAAGGTTTCACATCTATTAGAGAAATTCTTAGAAAATTCTAGAAATATGGAAAGTTCTAAAATTTTACAAGTTTGTAAAGAAAATCTAGAAATTTGGATTATTTTTTACGGACTTGTAAATTTTTTTTTAGAACGTTTCACATTTCTTAAATTTTCCAGGGATTTCTCTTCCAAATTGTGAAAAGTGTTTTTTTTTTCAATTTTATAGCATCGGATCTTTAAAAGTTTTAAAATTTTTCATAAATTTCTGGATTTCTACATATTTCTAGATCTTCAAGATGTCTAGAATTTTCTAAGAATTTGTCTTCATTTTAAAATGATTTTTACTATGTTTCTAAAATTTCAATTACTTTTCTTTTAATTGATTAATGGTTAACTTCGTGATACATCTTGGAAAATTAAAGTGACTCGAATTTCGATCATTAACTGATCATCACTTTAAGCTTGAAAATGATCAGTTCATGATCGAAACTCGAGTCACTTAAAAATAAAGTGTGATATCAACAACGTTTTTGTTTAACTTTTCTTCTAATTTATTAAAATATTAAAGAATTTGTGTAGTAGAATTTTTCAATAATTTCGCTTTAGGATTTCTAGAATTTTCCACGATGTTATTCTTTAATTTTAACATTTTTTGTAGACCTTTCAGATGCTTAGTGATGTTTAAGGTTTCTTGAAATATTTCAGTCATATTTCTTCCTGTATTATAGAATTTTAAAATAATTTCTCTTTTAAATTTTTATAATTCTGTCAGTTAATTTCAAAATGGAAAATATTGTGCTCTAATTTAATATTATTTTATCTTACATTTTAAATGTAAACAAAAATCATTACTTCGAAGAAAAATTTCTGAAGAATTTTAGAAATCCGGAAGAGGAATTATTGAAAAATCTAGAAATCCGTATATTTTAGTAGGAAATATTATTGAAGAGAATTTTCAAGAAAATAAATTTGAAATGAAATACTCCTGAAAAATATCCTTTGATTAAAATAAGAAATTCATGAAAAATTGTAAATTAATTCTAGAACACTGAAAGAAAATTGTAACAATTTGGAAGAGAAATCGCTGGACAATTCTAGGAAACTGAAAAATTCAAAACAATTAATTCAAATTTATAATAATAATATTCCTAGATAAAATTTTAGAAACTTTAAAGAAAATTCTCCTAATTTATAAGGTAAGTTGCCGAAAAATTTTAAGAAATTTGCCCTAAAATTTTTGAAGCCGCACGAAAATTTGGTAATTTGCAATAGGAATTACTAGAAAGTTTTAAAAATCTGGAAAAGCAAATGATGGAAATTTTTAAATCCTCAAAAAACGGTTTGCACTATAAACGAACAATTATATTAAAACTATGAAAATCACGAACGGAATTTTCTGAAAATTTGTAAACACGGTTAAATCAGTTTTGAAAATAATTTTTTGAAACTTCTAGAAATCTAGAGAAGAATTCGATTGATAATTCTACGGTATTTTTAAGAATATTTTATACTAGTCAGTAAGTTGTCTAACAGATTTTTAAAATTTTATGTAAACTTTTAATCCAAATAATCTCTGAGAATTTAGAATTTTAAAAATTTATCAGGCAAATTATTGAAAGACTTAAAATTTTGAAGAATTTGGAAAGATTATTCTTAAAAATACCGTTTAATAGAACAAAATTCTACTAAAAAAATTTAATAAAGAAAAACAGAAATTTTTGTATACGTTTAGAATTAAATTTTAACAAAAACTATTTTAATTGGAGGGTGGGATAGTGGCTACCTACCTACCCTACATATGTTTACTGACATTAGGCACAATAGTGTTTAAGTATTCAAAACATAAAATACAATTTCGAGTGTTGTTTAAAAAAAAATCTCACCAGAGTTTTTGATTAATGTACAAATATATATGTAGGGTGGGTGGGTGGCCTCTATCACACAATCCAATCAGTAAAACATCAGCAAGGATATTACTTTAACTACAATTACCACGAGAATAGTGGTAATTGTAGTTACCACCCACCCTACATATGTTTACTGACTTCAGGCACAATAGTGTTAAGTTTTCAAAAATCTAGAATACAATTACGAGTGTTATATTCAATACTTCTTCAGCTACTTTCTTGATGGAACCATATATTCAAAATGGGTGGAGTAAAACACTGGTTGTGTTCCATGATTTTATTAAACTGAGTTTAATAACGGATCGAAACACGTGTCAGGAAACTGATAATAAAATCATGGAACAAAACAAGTGTTTTACTCCACCCATTTTGAATTACGAGTGTTGTTTAAAAAAAACTTCACCAGAGATTTTAGTTAATGTATAAATATATATAACAATAATTTTTGTTTGTTACTTGCAATCAAAACCATTAATAGTGTCTTAAGTGAAAAATGTATTTGTAGGGTGGGTGGGTGGCCTCTATCCCACAATCTAATCAGAAGACCACACAACACGATTTCGTTTAATGATTAAAAAGATTGACGAAACTAATGATTAACAAATATTGATTTGTTAATATTAATGTAGATAATGTAATAAATATGGGGGTATTATACAAATTTCATTTACCAAAACCCTCGTTAGAGTTATATTAATTGAAGGGTGAGATAGTGGCCACCCACCCACCCTACATATACATTTGTACTTAAGCTATAAATTAGTTTATGTGCATTTTACTTTAACACTAAAATTATTGTTTATGTTCATGGAAACGAAATCATAATTTGTAGTTTGAATGAAGGTGCATATGTAGGGTGGGTGGGTGGCCTCTATCCCACAATCCAATCACTAAATCACGCACGACGATTTTGGATTAATAATTAGCAACTTAGATTAGACGATCGATGTAAATTCGTATACAAGACATCATCAACGCGATGAAACCTGTAAATTAAAATTTAAAATACGACCCTCCTCCATTCACCCTACACGGACTTAATTAAACCGAACCGTTGGCCGCGACTCGATTATCGGAAAACCATTCATATTTATGAGGCGCAATTAAGCCGCCTTTGATTTCCTCCTCTAACCACCCTTCTTTCATCTTGCGCGAGATCAACATCCGACAGAGGACGCCGTTTCCTTCCACCTGGATCACACTGCCCTTATTTCTGCACATCCGCACTCTCTCTTATAGGGGGGGAGGAAAGTTATCATTGTCGATAGTTTCTAAATGAAATACGAGTCTTCTTCGGGATGATTTTGTAAAATTGAGGGTTCTCATTGTTTGGTTGTCTTATATAAAGTTACAAAAACATTTCGAAGAGTATTTTAAATTTCTAATAATAATTACTCTTCAGCTATTTAAACATTTCTTACATAAACTTGAATAAAAACTTAATTTTGACCGGTTAAATATGTTCTTCCACTCAAACTCAATCCATCACTTTGATGTTAAGGCAGCAAGGAAGGATCCTCCTCAACATCTGGTATAATTGATGTCTATTTTGGTTTCTTCCTTTGTCACCTTTTTCAGGGAGTATATTTTGGCTGTTAATGTCAGCATGACAGATACATACATGTACAAAAAAATACAAATTGGAAAGGTAGACTTCATAATTTAGTGCTCATCTTTTAGTACCTTCAATTAGGAGTATAACTGAGATCTTCTGAATGATGTTGCGTCTTTTTTAGTTAAGTATGGACTCTGAAGAGTATTCCCTTCATCAAATTGTTGCTTTGATGATAAACAATATAATTAAACCTTGTTCCGTTCGGTGTGGAAATAAAAATAAGTTTATTGGATGGATGAAAAAAAAAAAAGAAAAGGAAAATGGAGAGAAACGAAAAGGTCGAGGCTTATGAAACCCGTCGGCCACTTTGATTGCCAGCTGTACCGAGTTGAGCAATCGAAACGGGAGCAAAAATACATTCCGTTACGCCGAATAAATAAATCTTTTACGAGACGCGGAGTCACTTTTATTTTTACTCCAGTTTCCAATTTAAACTTCGATCCCGGCACGTTCAACGACCAGAGTCAGAGGTGTGTGTATGTGTGTGTGTGTATTCCAATTTGGCACCAATGTAACTATTTGATTTACAAATAATATATTTGGAATCGTGTAAGAAACATACATAAAAGTAATTAATTAGATGTAAACAATAACGTGTAATTTAAGCAATGACCTTAATGACCTTGAGCGTTAGCGCAATTCCACGCGATCCACCTTGCGCAACGGCGGAACGCAACTTTTCTCTCTCTTATTTGAAAACAACAACGTCAACAACGTCGGTGCTATAAATACCGGCGGCGATAAAAACATTCCAGACCTTTATCTGTCCGGGCATTCAATATTAAACAACCAAAAAAAAAAACACACGAATATAAACTATATTTACACCGTTGTTCCATATTTGATCATCATTCGTTCCGTGTAAATAATAAGAGATTCTCGTCCGAATTCGGGTCAATTAAATTCCATGAATTATTCATACGTGTCCCTGTTTGCGTTGTTGCGTTCGAAACGAATTGGTCGTAAAAAATTAATTTGGATTCCACGACATCTGTGACGACTTTAAGGAATGTTTTCTTTTTTTTTTTTCTGTGTTTGTGTCGTTTTGTAATGATTTAGGTGCTTGATTGCTTTTTGTCGATTTCGTTCCTAGCTGCTGGATCCGTTCCAGCGGTTGACTTTATTGCGCCAGACGGCGTCACGCCATCGCCAGGAAATTTACTTCCCACTCGCAAAACACATAAATACTTCACGTAATACATCATTACAAACCATTAAAACTATTTTAATAAAACACGTTTATTTACTTTATAAATAAGCGGTCCTGAAATCGATCCTTGAGGTACACCCATTACGAATTCGAAACACATTTACATAAACTCTACACGACGACGATGGAAAAAATTCTTGGCCAAATTAGCACCTTCATTATGCTAATCAGTTGTAATTTTTTTTTTTTTGTTTGCGGTTGCTACTTTTCTCCCTCTCTCTCTCCTTCTCTGTCCGTTCGACCGCCGCTGATTGCACAAGAGCCGCCTTAATGTTGTGAAAACAAATCGGATTTATTGCCGGCGATAAATTACGTTGCATATTTCTGTAATTTGCATTCGTTAAGGTCACGAAACCGCTGTTCACGGCTGTTCGCACAACAATAATGAAACGTACGATTTCTCGGAGGAAAAAGTGCAAACGCGCCGTGTTTTATGCTATTCTTTTTTTTCTTTCTCTCTATTCGCAGTGGACGTGTTAATTGGTAATCTTTCGATGCGGATGAATTCAGTAAACGCTCGAGTTTACACGTTCTAATTATCGCATTAAAAATTTAAAAAAAAGAAAGCGAGAGTTTATGTTTTCATAAATTGCTATTACGGAAGAACTAACAATCCATTTAGACCATATTTGATGAATATCTAAACTATACATATCATCAAGGGTATAAAAATTAAAACGAAAATAAAAACAGATGGTAAAATATATTCCTTAATAATTAGGAAAATTAATTCCTTCAATAAACTTTTCTGCATAACTGTGGCTTATGTTTAATTAATTGGAGGGTAGGTTAGAGAACACCAACCTACCCTACAAATTTTAAATTCTCTAGAATGTTTCAGCAGCTTTTCGTAATTTTTGGACACATCTAATATATTAAATTTTCTTATTGTTGTTAAGCAATGTTTGCTGGAATTTTCTTCGGAGCGAAAAAGAGCAATAGAGAGCGTACGTGAACGAGGTAGTGCAAAAGAGAGCGAAAGAGAACAAGAGAGAGCAAAGGAAAATGAAAGCGAGAAAGAGAGAGCAAAAGAGATCAACAGAGAACGAGAAAGAAGAAGAGAATGTGAAAGAGAACAACAGAGAGCGAACGTGGTCAAAGGATAACAAAGGAAAAGAAAAAGAGAGCAAAAACGAGGGAGAACGAAAAGAGCTACAGAGAGCGAAAGAGAAAAAGAGAGATCAAAGGAAAGTGACAGTAGATAATAATAGCGGGTACGGGGCCAGGAAGTGCTCCCAAGGTCATCCTGTGGTTAGGACCGGATGTTGATAAGATACGGACCGGATGTTGCGGCTGATAAGATAAGGACTGTTTGTAACGAATGTTGTTGATAAGATAAGGGCCGGATGCTGTGGCTGATAAGATAAGGACTGTTTGTGACGAATGTTGTTGATAAGGCGTTTATTATCAGGTCTGTGCGCGAATTACCATAAGAGCCTATGGGTGCGAGTAGCTCTCTTCCGGTATTGAAAGAGTGAGATGTAGATAGTGGTGACAGTGGTACCAACTGAATTCTTATCTTGCCATAAGTGCGAGTAGCTCTATTGAAAGAGTGAGATGGAGATAGTAGTACCAACTTAGAATTCTAATGAATATAAATTAGGAATTAATAATTTCGCATGCTGATGATAAGAAACAGCTCAAGGTAAAGTTCTACCGGATGTGGTTACGCACGTTCGCTATTTTTTTCACGTAAAAATATTAAACGTGGTGTTAATCATAATAAATATTTATTTTCTTTATAATCAAAAACTAATTTTTACCACATCCACATAATCTTGAATATTAAAGGCTCTAAGTTGAAAAATAATTCAGTTTATTCAGAACACGCGTTACAGCAAAAACAATTATGGACAACGTAGAAATAAATATTGATTATACCCCGAATTCAGGCCAAGGGAGTCCTAAACATATTTACAACAATCTGCGAGAGTGTGTTGGTGGCTGTGACGAGTTGTACATATATTTTCGTGATCGTGCATATTCAATCCTGGAAGAACTGATGGAAATAGATCCTTCTAATGCATTGCACATTCTTTTGACTGGCATTGAAGAAATCAGTTTTATAGACGAGGAATTTGGTTGGACACATGAGTGTGTGCTGGAACCCTGCTCTGGATATATTTGTAACAGGTTAAAAGATTCTTACATTTATATCATGTGGGACCATAAAAAATTCCATTTCGTGATTCCTATAACTGATAACGATCTGTGTCGGTTGGAATATCAGTTGGTACTTAATGCAGATCGTCGAGATGAGGAGGAAAAGCGTCGAGTTGAGGAGGAAAAGATGGAACAAGATAATAACAGTGACTGGTAGCCATACCCCACCTTCTTTCTAGATGATAATTGTGCTCAATGCTGATTGGTTGATAGAAATCGATCCGATAATATATAATGAAAATTTATTAAGAATAATATTTAGTACTGAGATGTCTGGTGATTTAAGACTAAGTTTGTTACGTAAAAAAAAGGTTCGACTTGATAAGGAATTGAAAGTGTGGCTAAATAAATTGGAACTATTAAAAAGTGAAATAAAAGTAAAGAGTGCTAAATTAAAGGAATATCGAGATTTAATTGCAAAATTTGAAGCAATATCAATATGGTAAGATATTTATTTATTTTCTCATCTTAAACAGCATAGATAAATTTAATTTTGAATTTACAGCAATCAATAGATTCGGACTGGTCTTCACGATGGAATCGGGAGGGTTATTACTACGTAAATCCGGATACCAATTATTATTTATCCGATCAACAGGCCAGCGAATTTGTTGAGGCCGGTTTTGAACTGGATAAGGTGTGTTTGTATGAGTACAATTACAACGCATGGAAAAACAATCAAGAAAAAGAAGAACTGTATCAGAAGTACATCAAACAAGATAAGCAGCAGAAAACGGAAATTATCGACTTGTGTGATGAATGCAGTGATGATGATGATGATGATAACGATGAAGGAATCAATAAATTTCTAGACAGCATGCTATCCGATTTTGATACTGAGGTTCGTAATGAAAATAAATTTATTCACGAGGCAAAATATAATTTAAATAAAAGTGTGTATGTTGCTGTTGGTCTAAGTCCAGCAAGAGGATTTTTTCCAGCAATAAGACTGTCCGGACGAAAAAATATGAATGTTTCATTTTTACACATCGAATGGAATCAAATTGTAAAACACATGGGAAAAATTCAAACATTTTTCAATCCTATTAAATCATCATCTCGAAAACGGAAATTAAGCCATGATGATGACAACAATGAAAATTATCAAATTCAAATGGAAATTGAAAAGAAACCCATTTTAAAGATTTTCGCAGAATGTGAAATTCTTTTCGTGACAACTTGCAATGGTAAGAAACGAATTCGCATCGATAAAAACAAATCCAACATAATTCTCAACAAAAAATTATTTGATCGACTTTACGAACTGATAGATATAATAGAGTGCCGTATCAAACAAATTGAAAACATTTCCTTCTTAAAATTTTACAACCATTGTCTGGAAGAAGTGGTTCGTTTGGAAAACGAAAATAATGACATCAATGCCTTGAAAGTTCTTGTGTGTGCTCTACGAGATAAAGCAGAAAACATTGAAAACGTCGAGTGTTTACTGGAGGCCTTAATATATAACACAGATAAGGTGAAAAAAGATTTACTGTCCTCTAGAACATTGTCTGTAGTTGATATTCATCAATATGACTGGTGATAATAAGGAAGTTGCATTACTACAAAAAATAAATAATGCAATCGATGCTTATTACGAGGGACGTTTAACAAGTGACCATTTAAAATATCTACCAGAGTATTACACGAGCAAGATTGAAGGATTGGAATTATTTAAAATTTGGCATTTATTATCCTCAAAATGGAAAAACGATAAAGATTTTCAAAGAAGACTTCCATGTTTCGTGCATTATAATACGGGAAGAACTCAAATTGACGGACCGCCATCACCAAAGTACAAGTGTCGCGAGTGTATAAATTCCAACAAGTGACAATATTTTATTTAGTGGTAAACTGACCTGCAGAAATGAATATCGCAAACTTTTTAGTGCTCGTAAATATTTTCAACGGTACGTTGTTCGTGACACGCCCAAAAAATGTAGAACACTGCTACATCGCAATTGATTTCGACTACACCCTTGATGAATCATGGTCCCGTATGATGACAAACAACCAATCAAGACCGCATACATGCAGTATTGAATTGGAAAAGAAACCAACCGATGTGGATGTTCTTCGATACAAGATTCGATACAGTACAACAATATCCGAGATCACAGGTGTTAAAGTGTTCACCGAGCAATGGAAGACCATCTTGTACAACGATAACGCTGCAAGGATATTCCCTGATGTCTATGATGAATTATGGACTCACAAAATTATTAATACATTATTATTAACTTTTATATTTGTAACAATAGGTTTAGTAATTATTTTAGCAGCTGTACGATATTATAATATATATTGTCCAATAAAATATGAATTTTATGCTATACATTTTTATTTTCCTAAGTTTTATTCATTTTCAGGTTAAAAAATGAAAATCGGTAAAATTATATTGTAAAATATTTATTTGAGAAAAAGTAAAAAATTACAGTTAGCACTGATAGCAAAAGGAGTTCTGGAAAAATAATAAGCATAACGACAGTCTTGCGGGGAGTCAATTAAACTACAGAATATATTTTTTAATAACCATATTTTATTATATTTATATTACAAAACATTTGATTTCTCTATCCAACTATTTTGTGATTTATCCAGTCCAAGCCACTTGACATAAACTTTGTTTCCTTTTTTTCTTAAAATCTTCTCCACTAGATAAACATCGGGATGCTTAACCTTCTGAAGTTCCTCAGCATAAAATGTTCCAGATATGGGTTGTCCTGCAGTATCTTCTAAGAAATACACTGTTGGGCTACTTATTTTAATTGATTTTATTTTAAATAACTCCGTCGACCAGTTTGCTGTATATCCCTTATCAAATATGGTCTTTTGTTTACTAATGCGAACAATATCGCCCACGCTAAATAGCTTCTTTCCTGCGATTTTGATATGGGAGTAAACAGTGTTTAATAAATTACGCTCTTTATCTTTGGTGACGTCACAAGGTCGCATTCCAGTTGTGCTATGTTTCCGTTTATTGTAGGCGTCGGTAATGTCTTTCAGAACATCTATCCAGCGATACTTCCCACGCAGACTAAATCCCTGATAAATCTTTTCCTTTAATGTTCTAATCACACGTTCTGCCATAGATGCTTTAATAACAGTGTATGTGGAATAATGATTTACATTATGTTTTTTCATTAAAGCACTACAATGGCTGTTGTAGAATTCTTTGCCTTGATCTGTCTGCAAATTTTTGGGAATTCGACCATCCTTTAGAAATACCTCTTTGAATGCAGCACTCACGTTAACACCGCTTTTATTTTTTAACGGCACCGTCCATAGATACTTGGAAAAGCAATCGATAACTACTAGTATGAATTTATAACCTTTATTTTCTCGAGCATAAAGACCAAATTCGGCTAAATCAGCTTGCCATAAATCGTCTAATCCTTTAATAATTGTACGCCTACGGGGAAAATTTACTCTAGCTGGCTTGTGTAATTCCTTAACTACATCCTCTTTAAATTTACTCATTGTGCCGGGGGTTCTTCGTCCACTGAATATCTACCTCCTAATTCTCTTTTAACAAAATCAATTGCACCTGGAAAATCCAATTTTGGTAGTTTCGGTGTAAAAATCGTATGCGTTGTTAATGGTTCCGCTATAGGTTTTGGACTCGTCTCCACACGATCCTGTTTTAGAAAATCAATTTGTTTCTGGAAACTATTAATAACATCTGTCATATCCTTATATGGATAGAATCGACTATCTAGCATTTGAGGAATGCGTAATTGTATTGTCTTTTTATACTCGCTAAGATTTTTTGCTACTAATTCAGTGGATTTTGCTACAGTTTCAATGGACTCTGAATTTGTTTTTATAAGTTCTCCCATATCTGATAATTTTTTTTGCGCATCTGAGAAATTCGTTTTAATTGTCTCTAATTTATTTTCAGTCTGTTTAAATTCATCGTCAAATTTTGTTCGTATTTTGGTGATCTCATTCTTGAGTATATTAAAGAGATGAACCCTTGAATCACTCGCTTCTTTATTGACACTTTGAACGAATTTTTTTGTAGCAACATCGTTCGAATCTAGTGGATCTAGAACACGTTTTAAACGTTTATTCTCTAAATCGAAATGTCCGTCATGTGTTAAAGAAAATCCTACTCCAGGAGGTCCTCTGGGCAAACTTATACCCGCGTGATGCTCTCCTGAAGAAAATCGTCCGAATTTGTCGACACTCATTATGCAACTGATTACATAATAATAATACCAGCTTCTTTTAATTCCTCTTCAATGGATGCAATTTCATTTTCATGAGAATTATTTCCAGCCTTTCTTGATGCGTGAAGTAGCCACAAGCGATCAATCAGTTCATTTGGATCGTCCCAATAAACGTTTCTGTAGGGTTTTTCCTCAACACGCATCTTAGAATCGAATCCTTGCCCACGGGTAAATTTCTTATGAGTATTGGGGCGTGATGATGACGCCGGGCGCGAAATCGTTGTTACTGATTGAGGTGAATCGTCCGATAACGGCTTTAGCAGAGGTTTTATAATTGATCTGTATTTAAAGGATGGATTTCCTCTTATCTGTTTCGAAGGATCGCAATCGCGATGTAAAGTATTTGTCCTCTTGAGAATATCGATATAATTTCTCGTATCAGCTTCTGTATATGCCATAGGATCCTTTCTGAATAGTAATTCATATAAACCCACGGTTCCTGTATAACGAACTTTTTCAATTATTAAATCGTTTCCATCCAAATCTATATCAGACTTTCCAATTCGAAATTTATCATTTTCTGGATTGAATGTTACACCAAAAACCGTATCAAAATCATCACTACCCGCTCGAATTAATTCTTCAATATATTGTCTAGGATAAGGCGCAAATCTTGATAAATATTCTTCTATCACAGTAGGATCCGGTTCTTGAACGGGTGTAATATTAATGGAGGGATCTGATCTTGGTAAACTACTTTCAAATACATCTTCATCTTGCAGAAAATCCAATTGTCTTGGTACCTGCTCTATTCTGGTAATCGTCTCCTTATTGTCATCAGTATAATTTATCTTGGGCGTAGAAGCAGATAGTTTTTTCGGAACAAACTCCGACTTTACCATATGCATGTCTGATGCACCCTCAGTTTTAATGATTGATTTCAATGGTTCCGTGATTGGCTTGTATAATTTCTCCAAAATGTCATCCTTTTCATGCCGATTTAATTTTAGAGCTAACGATTTTTTTCTAATAGCTTTTTGAACAGATATTATTCTTCTTTTGATATCAGTCATATTTGGTACGAGCAGCAGTTATTCCAATACAAGTAGCAGATATTCGGAAACAGATAGCTGTTATTTAAAAAACAGCTAGCAGTAATCCTAAAACAGGTGGCTGTTATTCCAATACAGGTAGCTGTTATTCAGAAACAGGTAGCAGTTATCCTAAAACAGGTGGCTGTTATTCCAATACAGGTAGCTGTTATTCCGAAACAGGTAGCAGTTATTTTAAAAACAGGTAGCGGTTATTTTAAAACAGGTAGCAGTTATTTCAAAAACAGGTAGCTGTTATTCAGAAACAGGTAGCAGTTATCCTAAAACAGGTGGCTGTTATTCCAATACAGGTAGCTGTTATTCCGAAACAGGTAGCAGTTATTTTAAAAACAGGTAGCGGTTATTTTAAAACAGGTAGCAGTTATTTCAAAAACAGGTAGCAGTTATACAGAAACAGGTAGCTGTTATTCCAATACAGGTAGCTGTTATGTTTTACACACCTGTTTTCAAACTGATATAAATATTGATTACTCTAGTATTATATACTCATCGAGCCCTCTTCTGTATCTCCCTTTCGATATGTCTGAATCTTTATCGATTACTAGAAAACCATATTTTTCTTTCCAACATTCCGAACATAGATTCCTGAACTGATCAAACTGCATATCAGTACTAACATGATCATTATACACATGTCTAAGATTAAGTTCATCTTGTTTAAACAAAATTATAAAATTCGCATTGTCGCGAATTAGATGTTTAGGTATACGCGTATAAGTTTGGCAGAGGTAAAATGAGTCAACGTCTTTGTGTCGGCCCATGCTGAAAAACTCTCTGATCTTATCCTGCTTGTCGCACGCAACATCATCGAATATGAATATTGAATTCCGATTCGCTTCACTCGGACTCATTATCTCATCGTTTTCTTTAAACGGATAATATTTTACACTCGGAACACCATTCAAGACCGTTTCCAAGAAAGTATATTTCGGTTGATAAAGTGATTTGGAAAACACATAAACATTTTGAAATTTCAGCCCATTATCGTTGAACAGAAGTGATAACATAACATTAGATTTTCCACAGTTGGACGGTCCACAGATTATCGAGCGAACAGAATTTGGTAACAAGCTGCTATGCCTTCGATTTTGTTTTTTTCCGAGTCCCTCGCCAACCCACTGGTCTAAATTGGACACAGAAAGAGTCTGCTTCTGCTTAACAACCTTCATGGTACTGATTGAACTTGATACGCTGCAGCAGTATATAAATACCACCGGACCATATATATATTTTAAATGATTACCTACAGCGGAGAGGGCGTGATCAATTCACTGATCAATAAACTCCCGTTCGAGGCGCACGTGCCAGGTTATCAGTATTGCGGTCCAGGCACAAAACTGGAAAAACGATTAAAACGCGGAGATCTCGGTATTAACCCTTTAGATTCGGCGTGTAAAAAACACGACATCGCTTATTCCAACAGTAACCGTTTGGAAGATCGCCACAAAGCAGATAAAGAACTTGAAGAAGCTGCCTGGAATCGGGTGAAAGCAAAGGATTCCAAGTTGAGTGAAAAGGCTACTGCTTGGGCAGTGACCACAGCAATGAAATTGAAAAGGAAATTAGGAATGGGCATTAAAAAGAGAAATGATGGAAAAATTTCCATGCACAAAGGTGTAGTGGCAAAGGCTCGAAAAGGATTGAAATCGTTTAAGAATAAAATCAAAAAACCTGGAGGTATTAAAGAGGGCAGTAGTGTTGCACTATCAGTGGCTAAAGCAGCCGTTCGAGAAATTGGGGGCAAAAGAAAAATTCGAACACCTCGAGTTATACCAGTTCCAAAACGAGGCGGAATACTACCACTTATTCCGATATTTGCCGGATTAAGTGCTCTTGGATCATTAGCCGGAGGCGCTGCAGGAATTGCAAAAGCAGTAAACAGTGCGAAAAGTGCTCGACAAAAACTCGAAGAAGCTCAACGACACAACAAAACGATGGAATCAATTGCGCTCGGCAAGAAAGGTGGACAGGGTCTTTACTTGAAACCGTATAAACGCGGTCTCGGTTTGTACATGAAACAACATCCAAAAAACTTATAAACAACCTACCCAAGCGTGCACTTACCGATGTAGATTTAAGAAAATTCACCAAAAATATCAAGGATTTTAGAGGTGTGTTCATGCGAGATAATCTACCTTCGAAACCGTATCGTAATGAATCTGCAATAATCAATTTAGATTCGATACGAGGTATGGGCACGCATTGGGTGGCATATAAAAAGCGTGGGGGTGTTGTTCATTATTTTGACAGTTTCGGAAATTTACCACCGCCGTTAGAGTTGAGACGATACTTTCGCGGTCTTGTAATTAAATACAATCATGATAGATATCAAAAATTTGATACTTTCAATTGCGGCCATTTATGTCTGCATTTCTTACATGATAAATAGAAATGTTATGTGGAAATAAGTTTAGTCATGTCTCAGACATTTACACTGCAAAGTTCGACGAGTGTACTCTCCGATAGTTATTATCCACCCATCGAACTTGATTCTGAAGAATCTTATTGTTTAGGACTGATTGGTTTTCATTCATATCATACAATACCGAATATTGAAGAGGGAGTAAACAATAAATTTATTTACGATAAAAAAGAAATTATAATACCATCCGGTTCGTACGAAATCGCGAACATTGAAAAGTATTTGCAAAAGCAGCTGTTGGGTGATAAGAAAAAAGAGGAAGTTGATAAACTCTTATCGCTGAAACCGAATAATAATACATTAAAATGCGAAATTAAAAGTAAATTCGATATAGATTTTTCACCTGAAAAAGGCACGATTGGTAAATTATTGGGATTTTCAGGTAAGGAAATTTTAAAAGCGGGTATTCTTCACATATCAGATTTACCTGTGGAAATTGTAAAAGTAACTAGCATACGTGTTGAATGTAATATTGTAACGGGTGCGTATTACAATAGCAAATTATCTCATACTTTATTTGAATTCACGCCGACAGTCGATCCGGGATATGCAATTATTATAGAACCGAAAAATATTCTTTATTTACCTATAAATACAAAATCAATCAGTAATATAACAATTCGAATTCTTGATCAAGACGGTGATCCGGTTAATTTTAGAGGAGAGAAAATTATCATTCGCCTAGAATTAAAACGAGTACCTAAGTAGTATGGGCATTCAATTTAAAAGCAGCACCGAGAATCAAAGTTCATATAAATTGACATTACACAACAAATTATCCATCAGTCCTGTGAAGACGTCTCCCAAGATAACATTGGCTAATCGTGCAAGATTGCAGTCTATGGGATATAAGCTTTCTCCCAACAACAACAAAAATCATCATGGTTAAATTAGATATATTTAGTGACATCGTGTTTGATGAAACGTTAGTCAAGTATCAATTTCACACGTATCAGCCATCTTCAACGAATTTCGAGAAAAATGATGAAATTCGAGTTGTTATTCAGAATCAGGATATTTGTACGGCACCTTGTGATAGCTACATTTACATCTGTGGCAAAGTGGATTTGCCAGATGCAAAACCGAATGACAAAAAATTTGAATTTGTAACCAATGCATTCAGTTTTTTGTTTGAAGAAATCCGATATGAATTAAATGGTGTGGAAATTGACAAGTGTCGCGACGTTGGGGTTACGAGCACGATAAAGGGTTTGCTGTCCTTTCAAAAATCTTATGCTAACGGACTCGAAATCTCAGGATGGGCGTCTACTGGAAAACATAAGATCTATTACGATGGCAACAATAAATTCTACGTTTCGATTCCCTTGAAATATCTCCTAGGATTCGCTGAGGATTATCACAAAGTAATTGTGAATGCAAAACAAGAGTTAATTCTATTGCGATCCAGTACGGATAAAAACTGTTATGTAGGACCCGAAAGCGTCAAATTGAAAATCCTAAAAGTGGAATGGCGAATGCCCCACGTTCATGTAAACGATGAAATACGCTTGAATATGCTGGAACGTTTACAAGCCGACAAACCAATTGTAATGCCTTTTCGCAAGTGGGAAATTCACGAATTGCCCGGTCTAAGACAAACCACTAAAGATATATGGAGCGTTAAAACGTCAACGAATCTAGAGAAACCCCGCTACGTAATCATCGCTTTTCATCAGGACAGAAAAAATAACCATCTTAAAGATGCAACCAATTTCGATCATTGTCTAATTCGAAACATTAAGGTGCATTTAAATTCTGAATCATACCCTTACGATAACTTGAATCTAGATATCAGAAGTGGAGATTATTTACTTGCATATCAGATGTATACAAGATTTCGAGACAGTTATTATGGATCGAATCAAGATGGTCAAGGTCTAGATCCATATTTAGATTTTAACGAGTTCAAACATAGAATGCTGTACGTGTTTGATCTCTCGAAACAAAATGAAAGGCTGAAATCTTCAACAGTTGATTTAAAAATTGAATTGGAAGCGGATGATCCATTTAATGATAACACACGCGCTTACTGCCTCATTCTTTGCGACGCAGTTGTCGAGTACACTCCTTTATCAGGAATTGTTCGAAAAATTGTTTAGATAAAACATGAATGTAATAGAAAGAAAGAGTGTAGTGTTTAATTTACCACCGATTACATTTATCTATGAAGATGATACCGATACAGAAGTGGATGTAAATTGGATGCAAGTTGCAGCAGACCGAGCTAGATTTACCGATCGCGTGAAGAAGGTCGAACAACCCCTGAATGCCGTTCTTTTGAAAAGGATTAAGCCTCAGAGAATATTGGTTATTGACATACAAGGATTCAACTTACCTGAATTTTCCCCAAAAGAATTGGTGTTCGCATATGTTGACGACGACGACGACCAAACATGGATGTTTCACCTTAAACCGTCTAAGCCCTTTTTGCAACTTTCTAATGATTGTAAAAAACAAGTTATTTGGTTAGAAAATAATTATCATTGTTTGAGATACAGTGATGGTGATACTAACCCAAATGACTTGTATTCAATTTTTAAAATGTTTCCTGCAGATATCGTTTATGTAAAAGGAAATCAAAAAACTAATTATTTAAGAAACTTTTATAGGAATGTAATAGATTTAGGTTTAGATAGTAATGCCCCTAATTTTAAGAAAACATTAAATAATTGTAAGATTCATAGTAAGAACAATAGTATTTGTAGTTTAAATAATGTAAAGATATTAAAAGAATATGTAAAAAATAATAATTTACTTTTTTAAAATAAAAAAATATTACAAGTATTTTATTGAGTTTTTATTTTCCTGAAAACGAGAAAAAAGGTAAATATAGAAAAAAGAGTCAATTAAAAGCATGTATTGAATTAAAAAACCATATACAATATATAAACAAAATATATAAACGCGTACTGATGATCTCCATCTTAAGGTAAAGTCGCTACTGCGTAATCTGAAACAATAACAATTATTGAACTATTTTTTCTCCAACACTAGTAATGATGTAATAATATAAAATACTTAATAAGAGATAACTTACCTTTATAATTTCTCCAATAAATCAAACACTACATCAGGTACAACTTTTCCCGCAACCTGCTTGTAGCCTTTCAATAATATACCCATCTTCAGGGCATAGTTTGTAATAAAATCCTCGACTGCTGCATCCTCGATAAATACATCGCTGAATCGTTTGGGCAGCCAAACGGAAAACTCTCCTAGGTCTGCTAAGACAGTCGGTCCGAAGCGTGTAGTTTTCATTTGTACCCCGCACACCGTGTATATCTTGCCCGTTTCCAACTCGGAGATTTTCTTGCTTTCTTTACACGCGCACGCTTTGTGTAATTTTGCAAAATCCATTATATTGCTTTAGAGAAAGAATTTCGATGCTCACAAGTACACGATTGTTTTCACACTGAATACTTTCCGCCAAACTTCCTCTTCGCTTATCGCTACTTCCTCTTCGATTATCGCAAAACGTTTTTTTTTTTTTTGCGCATTTTATTTAGACAAATAAATAACGTAAAAGCAATTGATAATATAATTTCATTTTACAACGTATTGCTGCTAGGTGGAGCTACCACTAAGTCTTTATGCCCCCAGGCTAGAGTATCAACGCCGTTATCACATATATGTCTCTTATCGTCAAAAGGTGATAGAGCCAATTTATTTTGTGTATTCGAATAAATTGTGTGTTTAATTGATCGGAATAAGTTCTGTCTTCGAATGATGATGTTTGAATTAAGTAAACAGTCTTTATAATCTAAACCTGCAATTTCGTTGGCAACTACATTTTTCTTAACCCCCTTGGCCTTCTTGGACCATTTACCCTCAACATTATTGGCATACATTTTGGCCCTTAACCCCACAAATTCTCGCATAATCCTACCACCATTCTCATCCTTCATTAGACCCAATACGGCTTTGTTTTGCAATGGGATGCCGTACTGATTATTAGAATCAAAATTACTAGTGTCAAATTTATTCAAGTCTTCTTTCATGTCAAAAAATATGTCGTCCGTTTCAAATTGTAGCGTTAAACTGTCCGTGTCCATGTAGCACAATCTTACTCTATTACCATACTTGGACTTTAAATAGCCATAATAAAATTCATACATTAATAATTTTGACAAATCCAAAACTGAGAACCCGACGTAAATCGGTTTATTATAAACAGCCCGCAAACGATCCAATTGGATCGCGACTAAGTTTTCGGTAAAAACGGAACAACACTTGAAATTTAACTTTGCTATTAAACTTTCCGCGCCTTTACGGTGACCGATATCCTCCCAATGATTCACTAATTTTACATTTACACGTTTATCCACATTTTCCATGGTCTTGCCAAACACTGAATTATTCATTAATTTATAAAAGTCTTTCTCGAAATCGTTTCTAGCAGCCTGCCTCATTGAAGTGTTTAAATCAATGTACCTTTTTAACCAGTCAGACTGCTTGAAAGAAATTACGCGGTGAATTTTCGTTAATTTCAAATCGTTTCTCAATGCTTGTTTCAAATTGCGATAATGAATTATATATTTGGTTTTATTGTTTAAATTTGGAATCAATTTAGTTTGCGCGAATTTTGAATTTGGTGGCACCATATTTTCTGCGAGAAAAGGTAGATCGTTGTGTAAATTGTGAACATTTTCTGGATACTCAATATCCACTTCTAAAATGTATCCCGTTGATGAATCATCGGGTACGTTTAATACGTTTAAATTTTCAATTTCGGACGCGCTTAACCATTTAAAGTCCGCATACGGTAATAATTGTGACATTGCCCACCCATACAAATTGTTTGCGTCCCAGTACGTGAGATAGGACGAAGGTAGTGAACTGTTAAAGGTGGACATGTATTTGTTGTTAGCTTCAGCGTGTCGCAAAGAACATTGACTTATGCCGCCTCTTATCCCTTTACGTATAAAATGATGCATGTCAATGTCTGTCAGTAATTCCAATTTAATGTCTGTTAATTTTAACATAGCATCCCACGACAACCCAGGGGCTGTGTAATAATGAGCCGGATCCAAATTATATGCCTTTAAACAAACATCGCGGAAATTTTCAAACACGTCGGCTAAAAGTAATACATCTGTTTTCAAGTATATGTCTGAATATTGTTGCAAATTTTGACAATTGAATTTTGCCCACACGTTTTGCGCATGCTCGTAATCCGCATTGGTGATATCCATCTTTGTTAACGAATTAAAAAATGAAGTTTTTAGTGGTAATTTCGATTCGGTTAATTTGGAAAAGGAATCCATGTACTGGTATGGAAAGACACCTTTCTTTGTCACTAACTTAAATTGATGGTCCTCCGGAAAATGTTTTCTGACAGTAGTTAGTTGATCCACTTTTAAATTTTTAGCTAATTTGTCCAAACTCGAGGCCATAAATCTAAATGAATCCAAAAATCTCAATTTAAAATAAATATCGCGATCAATTCCTCGCTTATCAGTATATTTATCAACTTTGATTGATTTAGAAAATGATATATATTTCTCCTTGTTTTGGGGAACTACATCAATTTTGTCTGTATCTAAGGCAAACTCTTTAATAAATAAATGGGAATCATAACCGCTTAAATTGTGAAAGAAAATCGGTAAAAATTTAGGAATTTTATAATTTAAATTACATTTGGAGTGGGCGGCTCCGACAAATTTCCCCGTTAAATGACAATGATCCGCCACCTTATCACAAGCGTTTAATAATTTTTCACAGATATGGCACTCTTTAGCTGCATCAAATAAGTACTGTTCGCCCGGAGTTAATTTCGACATTGGAATTATGGGTTTTAAATAATTTTCATAAATCAGTTTAGCATCCGCGCTCAATTTTTCCATAAATACTCTGGGGCAGTCCAAACCAGTATATGTCACAAATTTATCTAAATTTGAATTATAAGAACATTTAATGTAATACGCGAAGGAATACGGAGTATGAACATGTGTCGAATAAGTATAAGATTTGTTTGGATCCGGCTGGCATGTTTGAATCGGGACGAGAAGTGATTCGAAATCGGCGTAAACAGTAAAAGGCACCCGCATTTTAGAACAATAATTATTAAATGATAAAATGTTTCCGGGAACCATATCACCGTTTTTATTTTTTATTAAATCTGCTGTGGGCATGACTGTATACACTTTGTTGCAATCATGCTGGGAATGGTTCAGTAAAGCAACCTCGGTTGAGAAAAATGTCAAACACCCATCACATAGATGCGTTTTTGATTTATGTGTAGATACTTGAGATGCTACTAATCTGGATATATCTTTTATCCAGACATAGTGCCCCTTTGTACCATCCTCGATGTAAAGGAGGTTCACATGTCTCACGCGCTTTGATTTCGTGAAATAAATCGGTCCTACCACCTCGTGTAAATTCTTTTCGGTATCAAACTCTAGCCCGTAAACATTAATCGAAATATTATTTAATATTTCAAATTTGGGGATTTCTTTAAGTTTTAATGGCAACTCCATACCTGCTAAATTGAGAACGGTGCTGTAGTGAGGGTATGATGCGGGACGATGTGGATGAGCTCCATGATCGGCGGGGTACAGTGCTGACACTACTGCCCAAGCGAAGCAGGCCTCGTCCTCGTTTTTGACGTTGATACATGCTTGCTTTTTCTTGATATATGGGGGAAGATCCACATAAGAAGAGCCGCGGATGGGGGTGTATTTATTAATATTCACCTCCAGGTGTGACACCTTAAGTAAGGCCCACCCGCTGTCCCGCTCCTACAATAAATAATAGCATTTATTATAAAAATTATGCGATTTAAAAACGAAATAACTTACCTGAAACTCTTCGCTCTTTGTTTGCACCACACTACACAACTTCTTGTAGATCTCCACCAGGTCGTCAGTAGGGGTTACCACCACAAATCGGGTGTTAAACGATTTTAGATCTGACTGATCCTCGTCTCCTGGTTTGATATAATGGCCAAACAGCTCGATATTAACCTTTTGAGTCGAATGCTGATGACGACTCACCAAACGTACAAAGCTCCCCTCACAATCCTCTAAGAATTTTGGGATATCGGCAGTATTTGCAGCTTCAATGACGTAAGTGGCAATCCGGTTACGGAATGCAGTAGCAATTCTCTTTACGCCATCTTCGTCGGGTTGGGCAATCGTGATTAGATGTTTTTGAGATCTCAGATGCCCCGTAAGAAGTTGAGGAGTCCCAAATTCCTCTTGGCACGCGTCGCACCGGTTCTTCTTCATGGGAGGTGCCCCAGCTGGTGGAAGGTCGGCAACCCGCTTAACACCGTTTTGGGCATGATACTTTTTGACATGCTTTGTTAGATTGCGGTTAAGAGTAAAGGTTAATTTGCAGAACGTGCACGAGAACATGATGATTGTTATGCGTTGCCGGCTCAATTTAAACTGGTGAATAATAGAGCTCTAAAATATTTTTATATAATTATCTTATCTGCGATACGCCATATCTACTTTTGCTCTTATCGACCGGCAACGCCTTATCAACAGCAACATCCGTTACAGCTTGCGTTTTGTGTAGAAGTTATAGAAAATAAATATTTATTATGATTAGCACCACATATTTAAATTTCTCGCCATGTATTTGAATGTTTCTGTGTGTTTAATATTTTTACGTGAAAAAAATAGCGAACGTGCGTAACCACATCCGGTAGAACTTTACCTTGAGCTGTTTCTTATCATCAGCATGCGAAATTATTAATTCCTAATTTATATTCATTAGAATTCTAAGTTGGTACTACTATCTCCATCTCACTCTTTCAATAGAGCTACTCGCACTTATGGCAAGATAAGAATTCAGTTGGTACCACTGTCACCACTATCTACATCTCACTCTTTCAATACCGGAAGAGAGCTACTCGCACCCATAGGCTCTTATGGTAATTCGCGCACAGACCTGATAATAAACGCCTTATCAACAACATTCGTCACAAACAGTCCTTATCTTATCAGCCACAGCATCCGGCCCTTATCTTATCAACAACATTCGTTACAAACAGTCCTTATCTTATCAGCCGCAACATCCGGTCCGTATCTTATCAACATCCGGTCCTAACCACAGGATGACCTTGGGAGCACTTCCTGGCCCCGTACCCGCTATTATTATCTACTAGTGACAGTGAGTAAGAGGGAGCAAAATAGAGAAACGGTGAACAAGGGAGAGCTAAGAAGAGCAAGAGAAAACAAGGAAGAGCAAAAGAAGGCAACAGAAAGCAAAAGAGAGCAAGGGAGAGTCAAAGAGAGCGAAAGAAAGCAACATAGAGTAGAAGAATACAAGAGAGAGCAATTGTGTTTTTGTTGTGCTAAAAGTAAATCCGATTATTAAATCAATATCTACTTTAGAGTAAAAGAAAACAACAGAGAGCGAACGTGAATAAGGGAGAACAAGGGAAAGCAAAAGAGAGCAAAGAAAAGCAAGAGAGAGTTGCAGAGAACAAGGGAGAGCAAAGGAGAGTGAAAGTGAATAAGAGAGAGCGAAAGAGAACAGCAGCGAACGAAAACGAGCAAGAGAGAGCAAAAGCGAACAACGGAGATCAAACGTGAATAAGGAAGAGCAAAAAGTAGCAAAGAAGAGCAAGAGAGAACAAGGGAAAGTGAATGAGAGCAATAAAGAGAGAAGGAAAACAAGAGAGAACAACAGAAAGAAGAGCAATAGGGAGAGAAAGAGCGAAAGAAAGCAACAAATAGCAGAAACAAAAGAGAGAGCAACCGTGTTTTTACTGTGCCAAAAGTATATCGAATTATTAATTTAATATCTATATTTAGAGTCAAAGAGAGCAAGAGAGAAAGAAAGGAAACAATGGTGAGCGAACGTGAATAAGGAAGAGCAAAGGAGAGCAAGAGAGAGCAGGGGAAAATGAAAGGGAGCAACAAAGATGAAAAAAGAGCAGGGGAGATTGAAAGAGAGCAAGAGAAGGCGATGGAAGCAACATAAAGCAGAATAGAGCAAGGGAGAGTAAAAAGATAATAAGAGAGAGCGAAAACGAGCAAGATAGAGCAAAGGAAAGCAAACGAGAGAAATAAAGAGTTAGAAAGAGTAATAGAGAGCAAAAGAAAGCGATAGAGAGTAATGGAGAGGAAATATGTTCTTTAAACTCTTAATATATTTACAAGGTTTGATTCTGATATTTTAAAATTGATTGCTATCATTTGTAGTCTTTCATAATAAGCAATCATCTCTGTTATGCTGCATTAAAACAATATCACCTTTACTGTCAACGTTCACTGTCAGCTGTTATTGTTACCTATGACCTGTCATTTATTAATAGTCACTATAATTTTCAATTCTCACTGTCAACCATTACTATGATTTTCAATTCTAACTGTCACAGTCAATTGTCAACTATAAACCGTCACCGTAAATTTTGTCAAACAACACTATTTACTATCACTCTAATAGCTGTCAATGTCAAGTGTTACTATGAACTGTCAATTGTCAATTTTAACCGACAAATTTCACCGTCAACTGTTACTATCATCTCGTACTGTTAGTTATCACTGTTAATGATCACTATTAATTGTAACTGTCTACTGTTACTGTCAACCGCTAACCGTCACTGACAACTGACAACTGTCACTGTCAACTATTAGTATTAACAGTCAATTGCCATTATCAATTGTCAACTATTACTATCATCTATTAATGTTAGTTATCTCTGTCAACTGTCACTAATAATTATAATAGCGAATAAAACACGATAACTTTGTTTGTATAACTTGAAAACTAGTCACAATAAAAAGTTTTCAAGTTATACAAACAAAGTTATCGTGTTTTAGTCAATTTACAAAAATGTATAACGAAGTAGAAGCCTCCAACATATATAACATAATTATAATAGTCTACAGTCACTGTCAACAATAAACTATCACCGTAAACTTTGTCAACCAAACAATAACTGGCACTGTCGAGTTGTCTATTGTAAGTGACACGTGTTGCTGTCAACTCTTGTTAGTCGTTAGTTTTCACTGTCGACTATCACTATTAATTGTAACTGTCTACTGTCACTGTCAACTTTTACTATTAACAGTAACTGCCACTCTCAATTGTCAACTATAAATTGTCGTCGTGAACTTTGTCAATCAATGCTATTTGCAGTCACCTAATACCTGGTATTATCAATTTGTTTAATAACTGTCAGTTGTCTTTTCTAACTTACAAGTATCGCCGTCAACTATTACTATCATCACTTTCAACTATCACTATTAATTGTAACTGTCTACTGTCACTCACAACTGTCACTGTCAATTGTTAACTATAAACTGTCGCCGTAAACTTTGTCAACCAAGGCTGTTTACTGTCATTCTAATAATTAGCACTGTCAAGTATTCCTATAAACTGTCAGTTGTCAACTAAAACTGACAAGTGCCACCGTCAACAGTTACTATCATCTTTTACTGCTAGTTATCACTGTCAACTATCGCTATTAATTGTAACAATCTGTTAACTTTTACTATTCACAGTAAATTGTCGTCGTAAACTTTGTCAACCAATGCTATTTGCTGTCACTCTAATAACTGGCATTGTCAATGTATCTATAAACTGTCAGTTGTCTATTGTAACTGACAGGTGTCGCCGTCAATTGTTACTATCATCTCCTACTCTTAGTTATCACTATCAACTATCGCTATTAATTGTAACTGTCTACTGTCACTCACAACTGTCAACTGTCACTCTCAATTGCCAACTATAAACTGTCGTCGTAAACTTTGTCAACCAACGCTAATTATTGCCACTTTAATAATTAGCACTGTCAAGTGTTACTATAAAGCCTTTGTTGTCTCTTATTGTTATTTATCACTGTCTGTTATAACTATCACTATTAATTGTAAGAGTCTATTATCACTGACAACTGTTAACTGTCACTGTCAACTTTTACTTTTAACAGTTAACTGCCACCGTCAATAGTCAACAATAAACTATCGCCGTAAACTTTGTCAACCAACTCTATTTACTGTCTATCTAATAACTGGTATTGTCAAGTTTTATTATAAACTGCCCGTTGTCTATTGTAACTGCCAAGTGCCACCGTCAACTGTTACCATCATCTCTTATTGTTAGTTATCACTGTCAACGATTGCTATTAATTGTAACAGTCTATTAACTATCACTGCCAACTTTTACTATCAACCGTCAACTGCCACTCTCAATTGCCAACTATAAACTGTAATCATAAACTTTGTCAACCAATTCTATTTATTGTCACTTTAATAATTAGCACTGTCAAGTGTTACTATAAACCTTCTGTTGTCTATTGTAACTGACAAGTGTCAGCTGTTACTATCATCTCTTACTGACAACTATCACTATCTATTAATTGTAACTGTCTAGTATTACTAGTATTACTGTCAACTGCCAACTGTAAACTGTCAATTTTTACTATTAACTGTCAACTAACACTCTCAATTGTCAACTATAAACTGTCGCCGTAAACATTGTCAACCAACGCTATTTATTGTCACTCTAATAACTGGCAGTGTCAAGTGTTTCTATAAACCGTCAGTTGTCTATTGTAAATAAAGAGTTATAGAGAGTAACTGATAATTGTCACCGTCAACTGTTACTGTCATATCTTACTGTTAGTTATAATTGTTATCTATAACTATTGATGGTAACTATCTGTTGTTATTATCAACTGACAACTGTCAACTGTCAAATGTCATTGTCAACTATTACTATTAACAATCACTACTAACTGTCATTTTCAATGTCAATTGTCATTATAAACGGTTCTCCGATCAATTATTAACTATCTATTTCAATTAATTATCACTTGTATTATAAAAGATGTACAACAAAGTATAACACATCTCTAACATAAAGACATAACAAAAAATTACAAGAAAACAGATGTTAATTTAACGAAACGAAAAATAACTTTTGGAAAAAATAATTGAAATATTTTTTCGAAAAGTATAAAAACCGAATCGAAATCTTTTCTTTAAATAAAAAGATATAACAATTATTTCAAATTCAATAAATTGTTTATAAGTTTTTATTGTACAATTTTCAAAACAAAAAGATCATGATTAAAAAATTTCTTCGACACGTTAATAGGCTTTAAAAAATGTGTCGATTTTTTAAATTTATATATTTATTTCCTTTACAGGATTAAGCCTAATTACAAGGGAAAAGTATACGTGAGATTTATAGCAAAAACAAAAAAAAAGATCGTCTTTTCTTTTTTAGTTTCCACTGCATAACTTTCGAACAGACGACCTAATCGTAAAAAAAATCCAATCTATACTAAAAGACTTTCAAAAGTGAATCGAATTATATCAAAAACGAAAAATCGATCGTCAATTGTTTTCAGGTTTTCATAGCATAACTTTAAAACACATGATCAAACTTGAAAAATTCCTTCACCACGTTAATAGGTTTTTAGAAGTCTATCGATTAGAAAAAAACAATAAATATATCGTTTTATATTTATCACTTTTTGTTATACAACATTAAAGCAAATTGATCAAAATTCAAAAAACCCTTCGTCATATGAATAGGCTTTCAAAACTGTATCGAATTATATCAAACACAAAAGGTCGATAGTCAATTATTATCAGATTTTTATGGCATAACTTTTAAACAGACCACGTGAATAGATTTTCAAAATTCTATCGATTTATAGTAAAAACAAAAATTCGATCGTCTTTTGTTTTTTTTTTTTAGTTTTTATTCTACAACTTTTAAGCAGATGGTTAAATTTGAAAAATTCCTTCACTAAGTTAATACGTTTATAAAAAAAATAGCAATGTATTCAATAAACTAAAACTCGAACTGCAATTGTTTATTTTTTATTGCATAATTTTTAAACAAATGATAAAATTTTCCAGTAACCTTGATGGGAGGTTTCACTAAATTACGAATAATGAGCATTTTCATCAAGATCTTGATTTTTCCATTCGATTTTTCTAGCAACTTCACTTTCTAATTTTCAGAAATTTTTCTTAAATTTATAAAAACTTCTTTCTTTCTTCTTCTTCTTCTATTGCAGAAATTGTTTGTAGATTTAAGAAATGTATTTCTTGAGTTACGTGAAGATTAATATAGTAAAATTGTATTGAAACACTAACACTTTCTTCACAAATTATTTTAAAGATTTAAGAAACTTTTAAGAAAAGTTTTGCATTTTGAAAACAAAATCTAGGTATTTGGAAGAGAAAACATAAATTGATCTTCAAGCTTCAAAGATTTTTTTTTTGTAAAAATATACATCACCTTATCATATCATACGAAATTTTAAGAGTTCATTTAAATGAGTGCAGTGGCCACGAAGTTTTATTTAAAAAAATAATTCTCAAATAAATAATAAATACATTTTTGATAAATGGCTTACTGTTTTTAAATTGATCCACTAAATATAAACTTTCTTTTACTACGACCTTTAGTAGACGCAAAATGGTATATAATAATAATAATAATAATTTTTTGCACATTTAAGGACAAAAATTACAAAGCTGTACATTTTCAGTAATTTGGTAAAACGCCGTTAATTTTTTCATGATCGTAAAGAAAAAATCTGGTCAGACGGCCGTAAACCCCGTTTCATTTATTATTAGTTAACGTTGGCGTTTTCGTGTCGATGAATAAACGTGAGTTACGACCGGACTGTGCACGATGGAACGCGGTATACAAAAATACACTTTCAGTGTCGAGGTCGTAAACATCTCTGGGGGCCTGCCTCGGGAACAACAATAATAAATTCCCCCCAGGCTTGGAACGCGCCGGCAATAATCATCCCGTTGTATTTCATCCGCTTCAAGGAAGGGGAAATATTTATTATCTTATCCGAATTAAATTGCAAAAAAATGTTCACAAATGGAATTCATTTCTTTTGTCGGAATCAATCAAATAGCCCATAGATCAAAACCTTTACGTTAGGGACGTCGGTTGTCAGATGGCAGCACTCCCAAAAATATAATGAGCAGCCCTCGTATAACCAAACTTTAAACATAATACAAGGTTTGTACTTCACATGTAATTATAATTGGAAATCAATTTAAATATTATATAGACTAATTAAATTGTATTACTAACATTATCAACCGTTCCAATTATTATTGACCGTGCGAAAGCGATAACAATTAGACTTCCTCGACTGGATGATGCACAATTACATCCGCGCTTAATTAATTGAAAAAAAAAAAAATAGGCGTGCAATCTGCATGAATTAATTTCTGTCCTCACTTACGTAAGCGAAAGTGTGTCACGTCGCCGTTTAAATATTTAAACTTGCGATTAGCGTCGAACGTTCGAACGTTTGGTCATCGGATTGGACAGCGGCAGGAGCAGTTTAATTAGCATTGCGTGCGTGCTCGAGCTCTGTCGCGGGTGTTATGCAACCGTGACGGGTGTCTAATTTGTAAATACAGGATGTATAAAACGACCGGAGTGGATCGTGTGGTTCTTTCTTTTTCCTTTTTGCAAATTAATCGATCGATTGAACGAACGGGTGAATAAACTATAATAATGTTAAATGTTATCTTCAAAATAAAACCAATAACTTTTTTTGGTATCACTTGTTACTATAGTTTTCACACACTTACAAAATAATACATCTTCTTCACACCACGTCAAGTTGTATTATTTTGTAAGGGTGACCCCAATAGGATGTAAACCACTTTGGGCGAGGAGATGAAGGATACAAGATTCTAGGACTCATTATAATCTGCTTCAATAGCATCACTATTAGCTCTGTCTATGATCTGAACAAAGCTGCTGAGAAGCAGTGAAGACTAGCTTGTCGGTAGCCTCTAAAGATTTAAACACCAAAGACCGCAAGATCAGAATGAGTGAAGTTCATCATCAAGAGCGACATAGAGCCAGGGATGGAAGCTCGGGTAAAGATATTAGTGTCCCTCGAGAGAACATCCCACCCGGTGAAGCTACCAAAAGATCTCGGTCAAATTGAAGTACACCAGAAAAAGTAATAGCCAAAAGGGTGAATAGGCAAACAATGCCTAGCACCGCTGGCAACATTTTATCTTACAGTCAGGCAACAAGACTACGGAACAAATCGAAGCCGTAAGTGAGGCCATTGTGGATAGAATAAAGGAGGATGGAAAGAAGGAAACAGTGAAGCCCAAATTCCACCAGTTTTACCATAGACCGTGGTGGGTTGCACTGTCACGTGATGACCCTGCTACAGCCGACTGGTTAAGGGGCGCATTACTATTAACATAACGAAGAATTTTTAAAGAATTTATCAATAAACAATAAAAAAAACATTATTAATGTCGAAAAGAAGTTAATAGAAAAAAAATCGACGAAAAATTCAACCAAAAGTGTCAATAAGAAATTTTAAAGGGAATTCTTTGAAAAAAACTGCTGCTAAATTCTACCAAAGAAGTTTTTATAAATTTAAGAAAAATTCCTGGAAATTATGAAGGGAAGTTGCTGGAAAATTCTAGAAAAACCTAATGGAAAAATCAAGACGAAGATTTTTTTTGTATTTTGATTGACCATTTGCTTCAAAGTTGTACAACAAAAACCGAAAAATAAACGATCAATTTTTTAAAGGTAGTGCTTGTTATGCTAAATTCTTGATGGAACCGGATATATAAGTTTGGCGAAGAAAAGCGCTTGTTATGTTCCATATTTTCATTTTAAATTTTTTGAAACAAATTTTCAATTATTTTTCCAAAAGTTATTTTTCGTTTCGTTAAATTAACATCAGTTTTCTTGTAATTTTTTTATTAGGTCTTTATGTGAGGGAGGTGTTTACTTCAACCTGTTTTACAACACAAATGACAATCGATAATTAAAATCTGGAGGAACAACTGTTGGATAATTCTAGAAATCTAGAAGATAATTTGAAGAAGAAATTTCTGAAAAATGTTGTATTTTTAGAAACACCTGCCGGAAAAAGATATTAATTTAGATAAGATATATTGTAGGAAATAAATAAAAAACAGGAATTTCTATTAAGTTGCAAAAACTTTTTAAAAACATTAAAGTTGAAAAGAAATTAATGGAGGAAATTTAGAAGAAATTTCCAAAAAAAAAATGAGACAAGACAAATAAAATTCTACAATCTAATGGAGAAATTCTAAAAGAAATTATAGAAAAATCTACTGAAAAATTCAAAATAAAGAAAAAATCAAGCAAAAAAATATTAAAGCCGAAAAGAAGAAGAAAAATTTAACAAAAAGATAAAATTGATACTGGTAGAGCTACACTCTTGATGGAACGAGATATGTAAATTCAATGGGGTAAAACACTTATTAAGTTCCATAATATTTTTATTTTCAGTTGCCTGACACTTAACAAGTGTTTTACCCCATTGAATTAACAGAAAGAGGTAAAGTTTTTGTAAGTTTAAGAAAAATTCTTGGAAATTAGGAAGGAAAGTTGCTGGCTGGAAAATTTAAGAAAAATCTAATAGAAAAATAAAGATCTTGATGAAAATGCTCATTTTTCGTAATTTAGTTAAAACATCTTGAAGGGAGGAATAAAATTTTTCAGCAACCTCCCTTCAAGATTTTTTTAGCAAATTGCGAATTTACAAACAATTTTACCCATTAGAATTTAGAAGTAGAAGAATTTTCTTGAAATTATTTATGAAGATTTTCTTTAACGTTACTTAAATTTACAAACAATCTTTCAATTCTTTATCTTCACGTATTTTTTACAGAATTTCTCATAGAGTTGCCTTATTTTTTCGTATTGTTCATCTAAGTTTTCTTTATTAACTTCTCTTCTATTTTTTTAAATTATTTCTTTGTTACTTTATTTGAACTTTATAAAAATTATTGTATTATTCATCGAGATCTTGAATTTTCCAGTAGAATTTTTTAGAATTTTCCAGAATGTTCCTTATTTTTAGAAATATCTCTTTTCTATAATTTTTCAATAGTTTTTCTTCCAGATTTCTAGATTTTTTCAATTTTTTCCTTTCCAAATTCCAGAATTTTTTCTTAAATCCACAAGCAATGTCTCCAATAGATTGTAGAATTGGGCAGCAGTTTTTTTTTTAAAGAATATTCATCAAAATTTTTCGTAGAAACTTGTTGCCTCAGTTTCTTGGATTTTTTTTTCGAAATTTCTTCCATTCACTTATTTTCACTTAGTGACAGAAATTTACATCTAGCGATTAATAAACCAAGTGAAAAAAGTGCTAAACTAGTGTTTTATTTAACTTATTTATAATTTTATATATTTTTTATTATTCTTTGCTACATTTATTGGAACTTAACAGAAATTTTTGTTTTTTTTAATTTTATTTATTCCTTACAATTATTCTTCCTAAATTCCCAGCATTTTATCGAGATCTTTAGTTATTCAGGCAGACTTTTTTAGAAATTTCTTTTAACTACTCTTCCGAAATTCTAATTCTTTCAAATTCTCATTTTTTTTTTCTGATTTGTAGAATTTTCCAGCAATTTTCTTTGTAAATTCCAGAATTTTTTGTTCCAAACTGTAAACATTTTCTCCATTCTATAATTTAGTTAAAGGTTTTACTTTTATAAGAATTTTCTTATACAGATTTGTTGCCTTATTTTGTCGGATTTTTTATTTATTAACTTTTTTAATTTATTAACTGATAAAGCTGATATATGTTGAAAATTCATATTAACTTGTTCAAAAAACACTTTATTATTACTTTTTTAGAACGTAAAAATTGTTTCGCCACACTGTGGCTTCTTCATTTCTTCGCCTGAAGAAATTGTTGCGTTCTAAATAAGAAAAAGTAATAATATAGTGTTTTTGAAAATTTAAGTTGTTTTTTACTTTAACCAAACAAGTGAACTTTTTTTTATTTATTCCCTATAATTTATCTTCTAAATTATGAGCATTTTCTTCGAGATATTTTTCTAGCAGACGTTTCTAGAAATAATAACATTTATCAGAAATTTCTTCTTCAAATTGTCTTCTAGATTATCCAACAATTGTTCCAACACACTTATTAAATTTTCTAGCAACTTTTCTTTAAGACTTTTTGTTTTTTGCTTTTACCAAATTGCGAATTTTCTTCAAGGTTTCTCAAATATAAAAACAATTTCAGCAGTAGATTTTAAAAGCAGTATTTCTAAATAAATGGGTTTATTTACCCTTGAGAAAACAAAAAATATTGAAGGAAAGTTGTTGGAAAATTTAATAAGTCTGGAGGAACAACTGTTCATAGTAACGGTCGCTACCATTATTTTCATATTTTTAAATAGAATTTTCTTGAAATTATTTATGCAGATTTATTCAGAATATTAAAATTTCTCTTTCAAAATTATATTCAAGATTTCTAGAGTGATCCATCCGGCTTTTTCCAGATTTTTCAAATTTTCCATCGACTTACCTTTAAGATTTTTAATTTGTTTTAACTAAATAGCGAATTTTCTTCATAGTTTCCCAAACAATTTCACAATTCGATTTTAGAAGCTTTTTTCAAATAGATTTTGCATGAATCTAAATAACTTTCTACGAATTGTGATAAATTCGATATTCACATTGCATAAATATAAATATAGCGTATTTTTGACCTACCCCAACTCTACTTGTATTAATCTAGCGTACTCTCGACCTATTCGAATTCTTTTTGTATGAATCTACAGCACTTTTGATCTAACCCAATAAACTCTGTTTTAAATAGAAAAAAACACGAAAAATATTTCGTACATCTACAACTTGAGATGGAAGGGCAGAAAGACGTAAGATCGATAGCCCAAACGGACGGACTAACCCTTATTTTAAAATTAAAATGTATTCGTTCTAAATGTATTTTTGTTTGTCCAAATAAAGATGTTGTTCTCTCTCTCTCTTGAGATGGATATTTTTATGAGCGGCATCGACTGGACAAGGCCATTAAACGTTGACATAGATTAATAAATAATTGATTGACCCAGCGTACTCTTCACCTATCACAACATAAAATATATTCATAATTTTTTACACCTTGAAAATAAAGATTATTATTATTATTAATCGTGTATTAACTAAGGATACTTGTACGATAGGTCAATGACAAGTTTATTGCGGTAGGTCAAGAGTACGCTAAAAGAAATTAAAAAGTAGGAAAGTATTGACTAAAAATAAGTGATGCGATCCTTGGATACATTGTTTTTCTGCAGGAAGGTAAAGATATATAAACTTTCTTTTAGGACACCCTATACAGATTTTGGCGTTTGAGACAGACCGATATTTTATTTTCAATTAGAGAAAATTTCCTCTTGCTTATTATTCATGCACGCCCTCCTCACATTAACAACAATAACCAGCATATAAGACATCCTGTCGTTTCAATTTGCATCCACTGGCATTTCAAGCCTATAATAAAAATCTTGTACAACACTTCCTGCCGTGTAAAGGTCGCACCTCCACCTCATCCAACACATAAGCACACACACACACCCTTTCTCCGTACTTTTCTTGTTTCTCGTTTTTTTTTTTGATAAATTTCAATCAAGCGACTCTTTTCATCTCCAGCTTCCGACAATTTCCTACGCTCTGAAATTAAAACCAGCGTCTCACTTTCCAATTCCAGAGAAACTTAATTAACGCCGATTCGCGTAGAAAATGCGGCCTTAATTAAAACCTCTCTTCTCGCCTATGGAGAAGGAGGAGGAGGTATTTCCGACGATTTGTACCGGAGACGAAATGTGCCATCATCTCTTAAATAATTTTTTATTCCTCCATCATATTTATTCACGACGCATCAAGTGAGTAATCCATTTAATGTTATATTATTTCTTCTTAGAAAACATTTTCTCCATAAAATTGACCATGAATATAGAGTAAGGTTGAACATTTCTTGAGAAAACTAAATCACAACTGGTGATTTTCATTATTTTCTTAAATATTAAAAACACTTACATAAACAGCACAGTCAAAAAAAACCAGCAAGACGTAATTTTGCACACAGACAATTGATTAAGAATTGAACATGTTCATCACACATCCACACAGATAGTTGATTAACAATTGAACATGTTAGCATACATCAAGCGGCTACTCTCTTCGCCAACGCGCCGCACTGTTTAAACAGGTCTAACTTTTCGGACGTATTTAAACGAAAATATCCATCACGAATTGTGCGACCATTACAGAAGTTTTAGTGCCCTGACAGAGAAGGTTTAAATTTGGACGTTATTATCTTTAATTCCCAAATTGTACAGTTAAATAATTTTTGATAAAGGGCTTACTTTCTTTAATTGGACACTTTAGTGCATCGATATTAAACGGTGTAAATTCTCAAAATCGAAGAGTTTTATTTATCACCTTAGATAACTTTATTAACTTGAATAAAATAATTTTACATCTTGATATTTTTCGTATTTATTGTTTTGCATCAAACAAAACGAAATTTACCGACACAAGGAGAAAAGCAGGCGTGGTCGGTGTTGAAATTGAAACGGGAATCACCGTTAGGTCCTGATTTGATGCGAGTGAGAGCCAGTCGTCGTCGGTGTGGGACGGTTGCACTATTAAAATGCAATCCCACGCTTTCTGTGTTCGTCTTATGTGTGTGTGTGTGTGTGTGAGTACAATCAATCACGCAAGGAGGGTTTGGTGATGGTGTGTGATCAATCACCTTTCGATCGGGTCAATACCGTAGTGTTAAGCAATCGTGCACAATCAATAAAATTGACCATCAAGTTGATTCGCACATTATTTATTATCTAAATTGTTTGCTTGGAAATTAAGTAGTTAATTTTTTTAAAGGCGCATCAGCCTTTCTCAATCTGTGGGAGAAAGCCTCACCCTAAAGTACTGATTGGCTACTTTCCTAATAGCGAAGGTTACACCAATGTAAAGATAATATAACTGCTTGAGGTCCAAATCAACCTAAAGATTTAAGAGTACTAAGAAGAAATCCGAAGAGAGCTGTGTTGTTGGTAGATTCACAGTCCGCTGGTAGGGTGCAGAAGCTGGATCATAAAATCAACTACAGGTTTGGCCAATTTGAACTAAGGTTCAAGGGTTGGAGGAGGCAAAGCGGCATGAGGCTACCAAAAGAGCATCGTCTAGGTCTAGCTACCCAAAGAAAACTGAGGAAGAATCCTATCCTCTGACGACGACAAGGAAATGAGTGTAGAAATCCGAGAAACACAGACTGGAGCCTCTATAGATAGTGCTTAAGTGTGAGAACCGACAATCCCTACCTCAACCTACAAACTACAAAAAAGCTAGGAACAGCAGCGGCGGCTCTGCTAAAGTTGTCCACTAAAGAGAAGATCTCCTTCAAGAATTTAGGTCGTCTCAAGATGCAAGCAAGGAAAACTTTCAACACTACATAGGAAACAGGGAACTGGAATGCCTATAGACAGGAACTGTCGGGAAATCACAAGAAGTTAAGAAAAACATGGAGAAGGTTCTATGAGGGAGTTACTAACAGTCTACAATGTCCTGTGAAAAAATCGCTCCAACAACAACGGGATAATTAAAAAACCTAATGGGAATTAAGCACATAAGATTAAGGATAGTCTCAATGTTCTTAAAAATACTCTTTCCATCATATTCTGAACCTTCTAAATCTAACTCTGGTGAAGTTTATGACAAGTCAATTAATACGCATGAATATCTTATTATTTTTACAATTAGTACTGACAGCAACTTGCAAAATTGGGTAATAAAGTTAGTGCAGGTCCTGATGGTGTACCTACTTTAGTCCTTAATGATGATTGTTATATCTTAGCTACACCTTTAAAGCATATTTTTAATTTATTTCTTACTTCTAACGAGATTCCTGTATTTTGGAAAAGTGCACTTTCCAAGGTATATAAAACGTGCGTATTTGATGGTGGATTAAATCACATTTAAGGGGTGTTGTATTACATTTAAATCCTCCTGTTATAAATCTCCTGTTAGTCTTCATCCCTATCCTCTATATTTTTGCAGTTGGGAAAATGAGTTTTTAAGAGTACATCCACTGACTCCATGCGGTTGTCAGTATAACTGTCATTATTCTTTTTCATTTTTCAAGGCATTAACTTTTGGTCATTGGAGAGAACTTTTTTTTCAGCCTTGTGGCTGTCATTGTGGACTCAATCTGTTCACAAAAGTTTCTACAGGATTCCCTCTGGCGTTGCTTTACCTTTTTTCTTGTATATTCAGTGAAACTTTTTATAACAGACCCAATCGATTTTCTGCTTGGAGTGTAGTGCTTTTTTTGATTACTTCCTCAACTGATTCAGTTCCTTATTCCACCATGGGTTAGTGGTTTTCCTTCTACCCGAGTTGAATGGATATAACTTTTCATATGAAGAGATAAAAGCATTTTTCAGAAGCAGCCTCAGTCTGCGTTTTTGGTATACAGTTCTCAACTTCTTACAGTCGTTCTTTTAATTGTTAAAGAAATATAGATTTTATTTACTGTATTAAAATTCAATTTTTCTCTAAAATCGCTGTTCGTGGTATATAAATTGAAGGGTGGGATAGTGGCCACCCACCCACCCTACATATACGCACTTACATTACCCAATATCACGCTTTTTAGTTCCAAAAACCACAACAAGTCATTTGATGATGATGTTAAGTAATCTAAAACCATCGTTTTGATGTAATTTTTAATGTATATGTAGGGTGGGTGGGTGTTCACTATCCCACCCTTTAATTAATACACCACGAACGCCGATTTTAAAGAAAAAATGTTTCAAAAATGAATTATAGTGCAGTAAATAATAAAATCTGTATTTTTTAGCAGGCACATAGAAAATTTCCTGAAAGAGCACTTAGAGATAGAAGTTAAAGACAAAGAGGCCGAAAAAAGCTGCTTAGTGAAGTTGGAAAAGAAAAGAGACAAGAAGTTAATCATGGAAAATAAATCAAAATTGAAGTACTTACAAACAGAAACAATATATATAAATGAAGATCAGACGAAAATAGAGAGAGAAAAAAACAGAAACAGATAAGAAAAAAAGCAGAGTAGGAAAAAAAGGAGGACAAAAGAATATAAATAGGCTACAATAAAATTAAAAACACTTGGTTTATTTCACAAAATTTTATATTCACTCGACTAGTTTCGCTTTTTACAGCATTTTCAAGAGTAAAAGCGAAACTAGTCGAGTGAATATAAATTTTGTGAAACAAACCAAGTGTTTTTAATTAATTACCTATTATTCCACAATGTTTCACCACGAGGTAAATGAGAAAATCATTCATGAAATACAATAAAATAATAGTAGATGGGAAGGAATGGATATGAAACAAAAAGAGAGGAGAACTGGAAGAAACAAATTAAAAAAAACTAAGATGGAAATCTGAGACTGAAAACTCAATAACGACATAAGCAATGGGAAGTGACACGAAAACGGTAACTAAAACAAAGAAAGGATGCTTTAAAAAGGTTAAATGTGAGATGAATAGTAAGGAGAAAGCAATGAGAGATTCAAAAGGAAATACAGTTGGAAACAGAACAAAAGAAGGAACACATGATAGCAGGAGCGAAAAACGGAAAATAGAAACGTGGAATGACAGAGGCATAAGAGGAAAAGAGAAAGAATTAGAAGAAGAATTCGAGGGGATGAGGCTGGACTATCTAGCCATAACAGAGACGAAGAAAACAGGAAAAGGATTGGTACAACTAGAGAACGGGAATATAATGATATTTAGCGGAGTTGAAGAAGAAAATAGAGCAGCAGGAGGAGTGGAAGATTATTCGTAAGAGTGAACTCAACCCTTCTACATGCAGTCAAAATTATTGTATATACTTTTTTTTCTTACGGTTTGTATACAAATATATATTTACTTATGTAATGCATGTTATATAAAGTTATATACAATACAATACAATGCACAAAACACTAGAGCACCAGATATACAATTGGGAAGCAAAAAATGAAAGAATATTGAAAATAGAAATGCGAGAGGTGTACAAATGCCAAACTAAGAAAACAACAATAATAATAGCTTATGGTCCAAGTGAGGATGAAAAAGGCGCAGAAAAAGACAAATTCTGGGAAGAACAGGAACTAATAATAGAGGAAGCTGAAGGAAGAATATACGTGGTAGATGACCTCAATGCAAGAGTAGAAATTAAGGATAAGGATTATAAGAAAGCAATAGGACTATACTAAACAAATGGAACATAACAAGTGTATTATTTCTCCCAATATGAAAATTTGGTTCCATCAAGAATGTAGCAAAACAAGTATCGAATTTATACGGAGAAAATGTTAGAAATAGCAACGGAAAAAAAATTGATAATAACAAACACAATTTTCAAACATAAGAATATTCATAAATACACGAGAGAAGTAAGCAGCAAAGGTGAGAAATAAGTTATTGACTATATAATAGTAGAAGCCAACAACAAAAAAGAAATACTAGACACAAAGGTAAGAAGAGGGCCAGAAATAGGAAGTGACCACTATGTAGTGGTAAGTAAAGTAAAAGAGAGCACAGAAAAGAATAAAAGAGGAAGGGAAAGAGAACAAAGCAGTGAAGAAACCATAAAAATAAGAGCGTACAAGCTGAAAGAAAAAAAAAGGTAGAAGGTATAGAGAGTTGATTGAGGAGAGGCTAGAGAGAGTTAAGAACAAGACAGAAAATAAAAATATAGAATAAATTTGAAGGTTGTTTAAAGATGAAGTCCTAGAAGTAGCTACCAAAAGTTATGGAGTAAGCAGAAGGAACAGCAATAAGAAACAAACAGCACGGTGGTCGGAAGAAGTAAGAGAACAATAAAACGAAAAAAGATGGAATAGAAAAAATACTTAGGCAACAGAACAGAACATTATAGCAAATATAAGAAGAAACGGGAAAGGACGAAAAAAACTAATAATATCGGCAAAGGAAAAACAATGGAAAGAATTTGGAGAAAAAATGAAGCAGGATTGCAAAGGAGACCAGAAATTATTATACAAGACGATGAAGACTATAAGAGTAAACAAAACACAAGAGACAAGCTTTATCAAGAACAAGAATGGTGAGATAATTAAGGAAGAAAAGGAAATAATGCAGAGATGGAAACAGCACTTTCAGAAACTGTTTGACGAACGCAACGATACAAAATGAAGAAGAACCTTAAGGCATAATTACAAATGTTGTTTTAAAAACATGCTTGAAATATTAATAAATATGTAGAGGATTTGATATATTTATTACCACTGCAAGAATAAATAATGTAAAAATATCTTTTGCAACTTGATAAAAACACTTACACTTTCTTCACAAGGTGTTTAATTTTGAAGAAAGTGTTAGTGTTTTTATCAAGTTTTAATTATATCTTCAGGTAACTCAACAACAAATTTCTATATCTTTTGCAAGTTTTATTATTATTTGATACAAAACTCCCCTGACAAATTTCGCATGTTGTATAAAATATCCTCCAGAAATTATTTTTGTTGTTTTACGAATTGGAGGGTGGGATAGTGGCCACCCACCCACCCTACATATGTCCTGGATTTAAGACACAAATAGTGTTTACGTTTTCAAACACTTAAAATACAAATGTGAGTGTTGTGCAAAAAAAACTACACCAGACTGTGTAATTAAAGTACAAATATATATGTAGGGTGGGTGGGTGGCCACTATCACACAATCCAATCAGTAAAACATCAGCAAGGGTTTTACTTTAATTACAATTACCACGAGAATGTTTAGGAATAAAAATATTCTTTATTAATATTACAAATTGAATTGGAAATTGTTTCAAGAAAAACTCTTGTTATTATTATTAATATTAAAGATTAGTAACAACCACCCATGCAACATATCTTTTTAGGATAATTAATTATCATTATTAATACTGCACACAAATTTCAATATCTTTTTATACTTCAGATTGGGCGTAAATTGTTAAAAATGAAAAAATACGATTTAGCACGTTTGTTAAAAAACTATCACAATTTATTCTTTAGAGTAAAATTAAGTTTATAAAATTGGTGTTTGGAATCCATTCCACAATCCAGATAATAACAAATCAGCAAAAGTGTGCTAATTATAACCGCCATGAAAAGTTTTAAAATAAAACATTTCTTTTACAGAAAATATGTCCTTATTTATATTTCATAATTTGCAAACTATTTTCCTACAAAACTATATGTACTTTAATTTTAATTATAAAATAGGATAGTGGCGACCCACCCACCTTATTTTTTTTTTTTTTTACTAAAGCTATAGACACTATTAAGTTTTTCAAAATCCTTAAAACACAATTACGAATGTTGTATTAAAAAAAGTTCATCAGAGTTTGTATTTGAAACAAAAATAAATATGTAGGGTGGGTGGGTGGCCTCTATTACACAATTCAAACCGTAAAACATTATCGAGGGTTTTGATAAAATTATAATTACCATAAGAGTAGAATATACAAAATATTTATTATGAATTTCTTACAGTATCTGATATAAAATAGCGCTTTTATTTTTCTAACGTACAAAATATCCTCCAGAAACTATTTTTATTGTTTTTTGAATTGGAGGGTGGGATAGTGGCCACCCACCCACCCTACATATGTTGTTGGCTTAAGGCACAAATAGTGTTTATGTTTTCAAAAACTTAAAACACAATTTCGAATGTTGTTTAAAAAAAACTTCACTAGAGATTTTAATTAAAGTATAATTATATATGTAGGGTGGGTGGGTGGCCACTATCACACAAACCAATCAGTAAAACATCAACAATGGTTTTGCTTTAAGTGCAATTACCACGAGAGTGTTTTAGAGTAAAAATATTCTTTATTAATATTACAAATTTTATTGGACATTTTTCCAAAAAAATCTCGTTATTATTATTAATATTAAAATAACACCCGCACTGTATATTTATTTATACTACAGATAGATACATATTACGCAAACTAAACAGTAAAAACGTTCGAGAATTTTGGTATAATTATAATTATTACAAAGTAGATAACATAAAATATTTCTAATAAATTTCTCGTTTCTATTTGATACAAAACACTTCTTGTATATTTTTCGTGTTGTTTAAAACATCCCCCAGAAACTATTTTTATGGTTATTTGTATTGGAAGGTGTGATAGTGGCCACCCACCCACCCTACATATATTTTTTACTTAAACCACAAATAGTGTTAAGTTTTCAAAAATTTAAAATACAAGTGCAAATGTTGTTTTAAAAAAAACTACACCAGAATTATAAAGAGTTATAAAGGGTGGGTGGGTGGCCTCTATCATGCAATCCAAGTAGTAAAATATCGTCGAGGATTTCGATAATTTTTCAATTGCTACAAAAGTAGATTATACAAAAAATTTTCTTATTACTAAACATCTTTATTCATAGAAAGAAAATAAAATATAATACATGTAATTTATAAAATAAAATAAATTCTGATATAGTTGGTCTTCTGTTCCATGGCTATCGAAAATTTTCTTATTTTTTTGCAATCTCTTATACAGATTTTTAGAATTTAAAAAAGAAAATTATTTCCAAAGTGATAGACTTTTCGAATTCTTTTAAAAATATCTAATCAAGATTTCAATAATTTCAATTAAATTTGCTGGAATTTTGTTTAAGGGTGTAGATTTTCCTTTTTTTCTTCTAGTAATCCTTCACACAAATTATGAGATTTTTTAATAAATGATAGAATGTTTATGGAAGTTTCCAGGAATTTCTCTTTCAAATTGTGAAAAAACTCTTTCCCTTTTGCAAGCTTCTAAAATTGAATAATAATTTTACTTAGAGTTTTAAGGAATATATATTCTAAATTGGGAGCATTTTCATCAAAGGTTTCACAATTTCTTTTACAGATTTTTTTAATTTTCTAAGAGTTTTGTTAAAAGCCTTTGAAAGGTTTCACATCTTTTAGAGAAATTCTTAGAAAATTCTAGAAATGTGGAAAGTTCTAAAATTTTACAAGTTTGTAAAGAAAATCTAGAAATTTGGATTATTTTTTACAGACTTGTACGTTTTTTTTAGAACGCTTCATATTTCTAAAATTTTCCAGGGATTTTTTTTCCAAATTGTGAGAATTGTTTTCAAGTGTTTTTTTTCTTCAATTTTATAGCATCGGATCTCTTTAAAAGTTTTAGAATTTTTCATTAATGTTTCTTCTGGATTTCTACATTTTTCTAGATCTTCAAGATGTCTAGAATTTTCTAAGAATTTGTCTTCATTTTAAAATGATTTTTACTATATTTCTAAAATTTCAACTACTTTTCTTTTAATTGATTAATGGTTAACTTCGTAATACATCTTGGAAAATTAAAGAAAAACGTAAGTGACTAGAATTTCGATCATCACTTTAAGTTTGAAAATGATCAGTTCATGATCGAAACTCGAGTCACTTAAAAACAAAGTGTGATATCAACAACGTTTTTGTTTAACTTTTCTTCTAATTTATTAAAATTTTAAAGAATTTGTGTAGTATAATTTTTCAATAATTTCGCTTTAGGATTTCTAGAATTTTCCACGATGTTATTCTTTAATTTTAACATTTTTTGTAGACCTTTCAGATGCTTAGTGATGTTTAAGGTTTCTTGAAATATTTCAGTCATATTTCTTCCTGTATTATAGAATTTTTAAATAATCTCTCGTTTAAATTTCTATAATTCTGTCAGTTAATTTCAAAATGGAAAATATTGTGCTGTAATTTAATGTTATTTTATCTTACATTTAAAATTTAAACAAAAATTATTACTTCAAAGAAAAATTTCTGAAGAATCTTAAAAATCCGGAAGAGAAATTATCGAAAAATCTAGAAATCCATATATTTTAGTAGGAAATATTGTTGAAGAGAATTTTCAAGAAAATAAATTTGGAATGAAATACTTCTGAAAAATATCCTTTGATTAAAACAAGAAATTCATGAAAAATTGTAAATTAATTCTAGAACACTGAAAGAAAATTGTAACAATTTGGAAGAGAAATCGCTGGACAATTGTAGGAAACTGAAAAATTCAAAACATTTAATTCAAATTTATAATAATATTCCTAGATGAAATTTTAGAAACTTTAAAGAAAATTCTCCTAATTTAGAAGGTGAGTTGCCAAAAAAATTTAAAAAAATATGCCCTAAAATTTTTGAAGCCACACGAAAATTTGGTAATTTGCAATAGAAATGACTAGAAAGTTTTAAAAATCTGGAAGAGCAAATGATGGAAATTTTTAAATCCTCAAAAAAAAAAATGTTGCACTATAAACGAAAAATTATATTAAAACTATGAAAGTCACGAACGGAATTTTCTGAAAATTTGTAAACACCTTTAAATCAGTTTTGAAAATAATTTTTTGAAAATTCTAGAAATCTAGAGAAGAATTCGGTTGATAATTCCACGGTATTTTTAAGAATATTTTATTCTACTCAGTAAGTTGTCTAACAGATTTTTAAAATTTTATGTAAACTTTTAATCCAAATAATCTCTGAGAATTTAGAGTTTTAAAAATTCATTAGGTGAATTACTAAAAGACTTAAAATTTTGAAGAATTTGTAAAGTTTATTCTTAAAAATACCGTTTAATAGAACAAAATTCTTCTAAAATGAAATTGAATAAAGAAAAACAGAAATTTCTGTATACTTTTAGAATTAAATTTTAACAAAATATCTCTTAGAAACTATTTTTATTGTTATTTGAATTGGAGGGTGGGATAGTGGGCACCCACCCACCCTACATATGTTCACTGACTTTAGGTACAATCGTGTTTGAGTTTTCAAAAACTTAAAATACACTTTCGAGTGTTGTTTAAAAAAAAAAACCCTCACCAGAGTTTTTGATTAATGTACAAATATATATGTAGGGTGGGTGGGTGGCCACTATCACACAATCCAAACAGTAAAACATCAGCAAGTGTTTTCCTTTAATTACAATTACCACGAGAATGTAAAATATTAAATTTTCTGTATACATTTTAAAATTTAAATGGATTCATTTTATTGTTAATAAAATTATATACAAGTTTACCATTCTTTTTATGTATAAAACCACAACAGTGTAATTATTGGTTAAGTTAAGAAATCCAAATACAGTGAAAGAACAAATCTAAACATCTTGATTAGTGTTCTAAGTATATTAATATTTCCATGCATTAGTCTTTACAAGTGTTATCTACAAAGGTGGAATGACTTATGTCAAAAGGGCAATACATACATACATTATCGAAGGTTTATCGAATTATTCTAGAACAAATCTAAAAATTTTGATAAACATTCTGATACAATATTAATCATTCATTGTAGTAAAAGTCGGAAGTCCTTAAGACACTATTGTATTTGTAACGGATTCACAATATTTCATAAAATTTCGTCATATCTAATCTATATTCATTTCACAAGTGTTCTGCTTTAATCCACCGTATTTTTTTACCTACATTATCAAACTTACTCTCATGCATTTACCTAGCGTACTCTTGACCTACCACAATAAACTGTATAGTGACCTATAGCGTACTCCCGACCTGCGTTTATGCACAATCCATTGAGGTAGGTCAAGAGTACGCTAGGTGATTTTCATATTTATTGCGACTACACTGGAAGATATTAGAGGTTAATTTAGAGTTTATTAGAGTAGGTCATGAGTTAGATCGATTAGGTTAGGTTTTGTAGCCGTTTAAATGATTTTTAAGTAAGGTGTTTTTATTACAAAGATCCGAATGTATTAGTTTTTTTAGCAGTAATCCTTGTTTACTAGCTGTAAAAAACATTTTAAAAAGTCTAAAAATTGTAAGAATTCGCGCCGGAAAAACTTACTTATTTGAAAGGTCAATAAAAACAAATGTACTTCAGTTATTGTTTTAATTCTTTCTTTTATTTGAGAATACAATATCTCAAGTTTTTTTTTCATACAGTTTTGAAAATTACATCGGTTAAATGGCGACCACCATTAAGTCGATTTTTGAAGTTCATCTCCAATCTTCGCAGCATATCAATCGGTATGTTGGCAATGGCGTGAACCGCGTGATCTTCACCAGAAGCCACTTTATTGTGAATGAGTTATTGTCTGGTGTGCGATCGGTAATGGGAATAATTGGTCCTTATTTTTTTGAAGGAAACGAACGCGCAGTTACCTTGAATGCAGCTCGTTACAGGAACATGATCGAGGATTTTTTTCTTCCAAGCCTCGAAGAAATGAACGATAGAGACGTGTGGTTTCAGCAAGATGGAGCTACAGCACACACAGCACGAGGCTCAATGGATTTGTTGCGACAAAATTTCCCCGACCGTCTCATCCCTCTCAGAGGCGATCTCCCATGGCTCTCCAGATTTGGCTCCATGCGATTTTTATTTGAAATCCCTGGTTTATGTCGATCGATCACGAAGCTCACCTCAAGAACAACATTCGCGACGCCATTGCCAACATACCGATTGATATGCTGCGAAGAGTGGAGATGAACTTCAAAAATCGACTTAATCAGTGCATGTACAATGGGGGTCGCCAATTAACCGACGTAATTTTCCAAACTATATGAAAATAAACTTGGGATATTGTATTCTCAAATAAAAAAATAATTAAAACAATAACTGAAGTACTCTTGTTTTTATTGACCTTTCAAATAAGTAAGTTTCTCTGGCGCACCCTATATATGGAGATCGTTGGATTGAGGTGCACCTCACTCATAGCTTGCTTGATCCCCGTATTATTTACACTATGGTTTTTGGAAATGTGAAAGAAAGAAATAATAGATGGGTGTAACACAATAAGAAACGATCGTGGTGTTTTTGAAAGAGTTTAGCAGACAATGAAGAGAAGATTGGATTATTACACCTTAACTCGAGGTGGACATTTTCAACAGTTCTTTACATGAAATTTTTTGGTATTGTTTGCAAATAATAATTCATGTCGTAATTTCGGGCATGGAGTTTAATTACAGAAAACAAACATATAAATCTTATCGAGTCTTCGAGTCAGGTCAGTATCATTAATTCAAAACCCTGTAATTACGGCAGGACGCGCTCCTCTCCGCAGCACGTACATTAATCAAAACACGAACGTTCGCTCCTCGTGCAATTAATCATAATAAAGCCACTAACTACCGAGGAGGATCCGATTACAGACCGACAAGTTGGAAAATTAGCGTGCGCACACAGGCAACAGTAAAACTTTGGATCGTTAGGATGCGCGCAATCGGTCTTTCGTGGCGATGATTGCCTTAGATTGTGCTTTGGGTAAATGGAAAAGTCAATACTACAGACGGAAAAAATATATATATCTACACGGCGTTTGACCCAGTCGACCTTTCAGAACGACGGGAAGTTCCAATTACGTTCGGGGCATGCATGCATGCACGGGATTATGCTAATGCCGTTAATGGGGCAACTTATTTTTCCTTCCCAAGAGAAAGAGAGAGAAATAGTGGTTAATAAGTAGCCGGTCGTAAAATACCCCTGAATGCGGAATGAGAGGGAGGGAAACGTACGTCTGTGATTTCGCTTAATGGCCCCAACTGTGTAACAGTTACGGTTATATTTTATTGGCCTTATTACCACACTTATCTGGTCGGTGGGATCAATTCGCAATTTACTAGTAGAATTGTGGTGCGATCGAACCGGAATGATACCGCTTAATCTGTAATGTGATTCTAATTGATGAGCAAACTCGTGATGGAATTACTACAATAGTAAAAATGGTTAATAACAACGAAAGCTTCTTTTATAATCAGCGTATAAAAGTTTTTTCTTGTTCAACGAAGAAGAGTAAATACATATTGATTGATAGTAGTATTACATCTTGAAGATTAGTAACTTGAAGAAAGTGTTGTTTGTCACCACTATCTGGTTTAAGTTGTTTCCCATTCAAAGAGTTTTGTAAAGATCGAAACAATTAGTAGTGTGAATGGTCCATCAATTCCCATCCAAGCTCTAGCAATTTCTGGCAGGTCACTATACTTGTTGTCATAGTGGAACACAACACCCTTACGATTTACCAATTCGAGCCGTATTTCATTGATGGCTTCATTGAATCCAATTGGCGACAGTACATACATCCGTATTGATAGTTTGGTTCTGTGGTAGCAGCTTAAAATACACGAAGCCTTTGTAATCCCATCAAATTGAGAACATGACCTTCTTTTGATGGATATTTACTTACGAAATGGTTGCAGCTTATTCACGTTTGACGTTGTTGTCCATTTCTCATCGCCAAATAATTTTTTCAGTGTATATAATATTTAACAAAAACCAACGTATTCAGTGCACTCGTCGCTATTCCGTGCATTATCAAAAACGACCTGTTATCGTTGTATCTATGGTAAAGAGGAGTCCGTACTGAATATTCATCAGGAAATCCCCGAAATTTGTTATTCGAGAATTTAAATGCGTGCATCCATTACGGTCGTTATCAGTGAAACATATTTTTTCGCCATATCTCTGCGACTTATCGGGGACGGCGTGTTTTAAAAACAAAATTCAATTGAATTTTTTCGTATCGCGAGGTGCAACACTGATAAGTTTGTATAAATATGTTTAAAATATCTATTTTTATCTTCCCAATATTAAAACTGAAAATGGTGACAGTTTTAGAAAGCGAATGTAATAACAGTAATTCTTAATAGAATTCTGAGCTTGTCTCCGAATTTGACTTTTAAATGTAGGGTGGGTAGATAACCTCTAACACAAACTTCAATTGTAACAACACACTCTTGAGTTTAATTAAATTAATATTTAATTATAAAAGATATTAATGTATATGCAATTACCTTTTAAGAAACCCTAGTTAGTCGTGTAAAGATTGGATTGTGGGTTAGAGGCCACCCACCCACCCTACATATATATTTGTTACTCAAGCCACAATTAGTGGTTTTGTTTCCAGGAAACAAACAATAATTTTGGCGTCGAAGTAAATCGCTCACAAACTAATTTTTGGTTTAAGTACAAATGTATATGTAGGGTGGGTGGGTGGCCACTATCCCACAATCCAATCAATAAACCACGCACCACGGTTTAGATTAATAATTAAAAAGATTGACGAAACAAATTACTTACAAATATTGATTTGTCAATATTATGTAATGAATTCTACAAATAAAATAAAAATTGTATAAATATTTATTAAATTAAGTACATTAATATTAACCAATTAATATTTATAAGTAATTTGTTTCGCGAATGTTTATAATTATTAATCTAAACCGTGATGGGTGGTTTATTGATTAGATTGTGGGATAGTGGCCACCCACCCACCCTACATATACAGTTTTTACTTAAGCCACAATTAGTTACTGTGTTTCCAGGAAACAAACAATAATTTTCGTGTCGGAGTAAAATGCTCATAAACTAACTTTTAGTTTAAGTTTCATTGCATATGTAGGGTGGGTGGGTGGCCACTATCCCACAATCCAACCAGTCAACTAGGCACCACGATTTAGATTAATAATTAAAAAGTTTGGCGAAACAAATTACTCACAAATATTGTTTTGTTAATATTAATGTAATTCATTTAAGAAATATTTGAATTTTATACAAACTTTATTTAATAAAACCATTGTTCGAATTATATTAATTGAAGGGTGGGATTGTGGCCACCCACCCACCCTACATATACATTTGTACATAAACTATAAATTAGTTTATGTACATTTCATTTTAACACCAAAATTATTGTTTATATTCCCGGAAACGAAACCAAAATTTGTGGTTTAAATAAAAGTGCATATGTAGGGTGGGTGGGTGGCCTCTATCCCACAATCCAATCAATAAACCACGCACGACGATTTAGATTAATAATTGGAAACATTCGCGAAGCAAGTTTCTTATAGTTATATAAATTTTAAACAAGTTATGATTTTAAAAGCTATAAGTTATAACTTGTTGAAAATTAAAATAATTATAAGGTATTTGTTTCACCAATGTTTGTAATTATTAATCTGTGATTTACTGGTTTGATTGTGGGATAGAGGCCACCCACCCACCCTACATATACACCTTTATTTAAACCACAAATTTTGGTTTCGTTTCCAGGAATATAAACAATAATTTTAGTGTTAAAGTAAAATGCACATAAACTAATTTTTAGCTTAAGTACAAATGTATATGTAGGGTGGGTGGGTGTCCACAATCTCCCCCTCCAATTAATATAATTCTAACGAGAGTTTTATTTTAAAGGCAAACAATAATTCTGACGTTTATGTATGATTGAGAAGAAATATTTTAGATTAAGTAAAATATATAAATGTAGGGTGGGTAGATGTGCTCGGAACCACCTTCAAATTATTATAATATTATAAAGTAAGCTTTAAAACTTATAACTATATAGTCTTTCGCTTCGCCAATGCTTCTAATTATTAATCTAAATCGTCGTGCATGGTTTATTGATTGGATTGTGGGATAGAGGCCACCCACCCTCCCTACATATGCACTTCCATTTAAACTACAAATTGTGGTTTGGTTTCCAGGAACATAAACAAAATTTTTAGTGTTAAAGTAAAATTAACATAAACTAAAATACAGCTTAAGTACATATAAATATGTAGGGTGGGTGGGTGGCCACTATCCCACTCTACAATTTATATAATTCGAGCGCGGATTTTAATAAATCAATTTTGTATAAAACTCCAATATTTAATAAATTAATTACATTTTTATTAACAAATCAATATTTGTAAGTAATTTGTTTCGTCAATCATTTCAATTATTAATCAAAATCGTGGTGCGTGGTGTGATGATTGGATTGTGGATTAGTGGCCACCCACCCACCCTACATATACATTTTTTACTTAAGCCACAATTAGTAGTTTTGTTTCTAAGAACATAAACAATAATTTTCGTGTTAAAGTAAAATGCACATAAACTAATTTACAGTTTAAGTACAAATGTTTATGTAGGGTGGGTGGGTGGCCACTATCCCACAATCCAATCATTAAACCACGCACCGCGATTTAGATTAATAATTTAAAAAAATTGGCGAAACAAATTAATTACAAATATTGATTTGTTAATATTAATGTAATTCATTTAAGAAATTTTTGAGTTTTATACAAATTTTATTTCGAATTATATTAATTGAAGGGTGGGATAGTGGCCACCCACCCACCCTACATAAACATTTATACATAAACTATAAATTACTTTATGTACATTTTACTTTAACACAAAAATTATTGTTTATGTTCCTAGAAAGGAAACCACAATTTTTGGTTTAAATAAAGATGTATATGTAGGGCGGGTGGGTGGCCTCTATCCGACAATCAAATCAGTAAATCACGCATCACGATTTAGATTAATAATTAGAAACATTCACGAAACAAATGTCTTATGGTTATTTGAAGTTTGAACAAGTTATGACTTTAAAAGCTGTAAGTTATAACCCGTTGAAAATTAAAATAATTATAAGGTATTTCTTTCGCCAATGTTTCTAATTATTAATCTAAATCGTGATGCGTAATTTAGTGATTTGATTGTGGGGTAGAGGCCCACAAATTTTGGCCCACAAATTTTGGTTTCGTTTCTAGAAACATAAACAATAATTTTGGTATTCAAATAAAATGTACGTAAACTAATTTATAGTTTATGTACAAATGTATATGTAGGGTGGGTGGGTGTCCACTATCCCACCCTCCAATTAATATAATTCGAATGAGGGTTTTATTAAATAAAATTTGTATATTCAATATTTAATAAATTAATTACATTTTTATTAACAAATCAATATTTGTAAGTAATTTGTTTCGCCAATCTTTTTAATTATTAATCTAAACCGTGGTGCGTGGTTTACTGATTGGATTGTGGGATAGAGGCCACCCACCCACCCTACATTTTTTACTTAAGCCACAATTAGTGGTTGTGTTTCCAGGAAACAAACAATAATTTTCGTGTCGAAATAAAATGTTCATAAACTAATTTTTGCTTTAAATTTCATTGCATATGTAGGGTGGGTGGGTGGCCACTATCCCACATTCCAATCATTAAACCACGCACCACGATTTTGACTAATAATCAAAAAGATTGGCGAAACAAATTACTTTCAAATATTTTATTTGTTAATATTATTGATGAATTCAATAAATATTTTAGTTTTATATAAACTTTATTTAATAAAACCCTCGTTCGAATTATATTAATTGAAGGGTGGGATTGTGGCCACCCACCCACCCTACATATACAATTGTACATAAGCAATAAATTAGTTTATGTGTATATTACTTTAACACTAAAATTATTGTTTATATTCTTGGAAACGAAACCAAAATTTGTGGTTTAAATAAAAGTGCATATGTAGGGTGGGTGGGTAGCCCCTATCCTACAATAAAATCAGTAAATCACGCATCATGATTTAGATTAATAATTTGAAACATTCGCGAAACAAGTGTCTTATAGTTATATCTTAAACAAGTTATGACTTTAAAAGATATAAGTTATAACTTGTTGAAAATTAAAAAATTATAAGTCATTTGTTTCACCAATGTTTTTAATTATTAATCAATATCGTGATGCGTGATTTACTGATTTGATTGTAGGATAGGGGCCACCCACCCACCCTACATATGCACTTTTATTTTATTTCCAAAAAACAAACAATAATATTCGTGTCTTAGAAAAATGCTCATAAACTAATTTTTAGTTTAAGTACAAATGTATATGTAGGGTGGGTGGGTGGCCACTATTCCACAATCCAATCAATAAACCACGCACCACGATTTAAATTAATAATTAAAAAGATTGGCGAAACAAAGTACTTACAAATATTGATTTATTATTAATGTAATTAATTCAATAAATATTTGGTTTTATACAAATTTTATTTAATAAAACCCTCGTTCGAATTAAATTAATTGGAGGGTGGAATAATGGCCACCCACCCACCCTACATATGCATTCGTACTTAAGCTATAAATTATTTTATGTGCATTTTACTTTAACACTAAAATTATTGTTTATGTTTCTGGAAACGAAACCAAAATTTGTGGTTTAAATAAAAGTGCATATGTAGGGTGGGTGGGTGGCCTCTATCCCACCTTCCAATCAATAAACCACGCACGACGATTTGTATTAACAATTAGAAACATCGACGAAATAAATGTCTTAATTATTTTCATTTTAAACAAGTTGTGATTTTAAAAGCTTTCCTTATATGAATGAAAACGAAGGGATTTTAAAGCCTTCGCATCTGGTTAACACTCGTATGGGTTTATGCTGGAGGACAGTATCATGTGTTTAACGGTAGCCTCCTTTGCAAGAAAGGTCCTCCAAAGGAAAGACCAGGCAACCAAACGGATGATCGCAGTATTGACAGCTATCGACTAGGTACGTTCTAACGAACTTCAGGACACCAGAAGAAGAATGGGCTGTATTTTCAACAGGACGGCCACATAGGACAATTGTGTTTTGGGTTTTTGGTCAATGTAAACTTAATGCCTGAGCTGCATGTTCTGTTATAAATGAGGACTGTGAACCTTGATAAAGCGATACTCTGGCTAAGAGTATTGTTCCCTGATTTAGCTGTAAGTAAAAAGTCTTTAGTTTCAAGACCTTGTACACTTTATAAATTAAATTCGTTGTTATAACTGAAGGCTTCTTGTTGTTTTGCCAGGATGTTTAGTTTGTCCATATGATTAAAAGTTGACACTATTATTTGTTAAATGTCAGTTGTAAGATAGGCAATATTTAACAAACTCTTTAAACTTTGTATTTTCTGAAAATAAAATTGTTGTAACTTCTGGAAAATTAAGTCAATGCTACTGATTAAAGTTAATGTATAGGTAGGACAGATGAATTTCCTCTAATACACTCTTTGAACAGCACTTTATTTGCGTTTATTGTTATTCTTTTAATTGCGTTTTTTTTTTATTTCAGCAATTACATTCCGTTCACTTTAAGGTCAAATCGTTCGCGTACAAATTGTCCAAGTTACGAAACGTCTCGATAATAACAGTTACCCGGATTACGGGCAATAAACCGTCGAAAGTTTCGAAAGTCGAGCTTCGTATTAATCAACTCTGTTGAGAGAGAGTGAGCGCGAGAAGAAGAAGAAGAAGGAGGAGAAGAAAAAAACGAACAACCGCGAAGAATGAAAGTAGATATTGCAGTTTCAATCGGATCATTGTGTTTTATTTATTTATTTCTTTATTTATTTAGAGCCGTGGGCGGAACGCAATCGTGACTGTGACCCAGTTGGTCGGATCGGTACGACTGAACGGTTGCACGACTCCGGGCGACATTTCGATTTGTAATTAATTTTTATCATTGTCGACAGCTCAACAGCAGTGAGAGAGAGAAGTGGGCGTTGCGCAACGGTCTGCGGTTTTTCTGTACTTTTATGACTCTGTGTGTGTGTGGTTAGTACGATGGTTCTGTGAAGTCGTTATGTATGCATTTATGCTAAGAGTTTCGGTTCGTATGCGGTTTCATTTACGACTTGCATGACGAAAGAGAATGTGGGAGCTATTGATATTAATGCGTTGTTCTATTCTTTTTTTCATTAGTTCACGTAATGTATTTAAATATTGTAATCATTGTGATAAGGAAAGATGAGAAGAAGATTTAAAATACTCAATTGCCCAATTGGTACTGTATACACAAAAAGTTCATGGGTCATAAATTTTTGAAATATCTGGAAGGATCACTTATCGATCTTAGTGAAGAAGTTTGTTGGTTTAAAGGAAATCACATCTTGTATGCTTAATAATTTGTTCTTCGGGCTTATTATTTTGAAATTTGTTTATCAACCTTCTCTACAGGTAAGCCAGTAAGGACTACGTTGTTATTGTTCTATTTTCGAGGGTTAAAACTACCTTATTGCAATGTCTGGAGTCTCAAAGCACTCGTAATTATTAGTTTATCAAAAAAGAACTTTGAAAGGCTATCATCAATATTATGTTAAGCAATTTTTTTGGTTTAAATTAAACTATATGGACGCAAACTACAAGTAATTCCAACAAGACGGAGCTACCACCTACAATCGACACGATGAACGATTTGAAAGTGAAATTATATCTCACCTGAAGACCAAAATATGACTTAACAATTCTAGACCTTTCCTTGTAGGTTTTTCTGATTCTCAATCAACCATGGGTCATTGAAGATTAGTCCTCAAGCATCCATAATAACGTGCGAAGTCCTCGTTACATATAGGCTTTACAAAAAAGATTTTTAATATTGTGAAAACTATAAAATCATTATTTTAATTCAATTATTCTTAACTTTCCTTCCCTTTCGTTTCATTCTCGGATCGAACGCTCTCTCCAGACGATATCTCCTCGACGCAACGGCGCTGAATAATTTAACGCCAATCTGGCCGAATTGTGAAACGGATTACTTATTCACCGCGACGGTTTCCATTCTTTCTATTCCGCTCTTTCATCGTCTCGCGAGATCGCGCGTGACGAGCCGCGATTGCGCAATAAATATTTGCCCAGTCGTTCGTTCTCTCCAGATAATTTCGATGAAGGTTGCGCTAAAAATAAACCTCTAGCAATCCCTAGGAATCAACGCAGAATTTAAAACGAGACAAATAAATAAATAAATAAAAAGACAAATCAAGGTTGAACTGAAATTTTTGGTTGAAGTATACAATGTATTCACTTTAAAAAAAGAAAAATGTTTTGTTGTCTTCTTAACTATTCGTACTCATCGTAACGATTTTCGTAGAGGTCGATTTGCATGCGGGGGGTTCGAGTGCAAGGGGTGAAGGGAGGTAAAGCTTTACGACCTTCCTGACCCCAAACAACGGTGGTGGCGGCGGCGGTGGTGATTCATGGCGGAATCGGGCCGTTTGCGATGTCATCCGGGGTTATTTATTGGCGCAATGATAACAATGGTTCGTATATGTGTGTGTGTGTGTGTGTGTGTGTGTGTGTGTTAGTGCATCACATTTGCATGAATTACATTGTGAGTGTGGGGTGTAGATGTTTTGAAAAGGGATGGAAGAATCATTTCTCTACAGGTGGAAAGATAGGGTAGTTTAAAGTTAAATTTTTATTTTTATTGTGTTGGCCAAAAAGTTCCTAGAGGCCACCCACCCTACATATATATTTTATTTCAATCACTATCACACGTTAAATTTCCAAAAAAAAATCAACAGTATTGATTTGGTAGCTATTAAACAATTAAAACTCTCTGTTATGATTAAAGCTCAATTGTATATGTAGGGTGGGTGGGTGACCACTATTGTAACCTCCAATTATTCAATTATAAACAATATTTATCTTTAATAAATTACTTGAACGATCTGTTAATATAATACAAGGAATACGCAACTTTTTGTGATTTATAATTCCTACAGTAGAATTATTGTTAATGTTCTACTAATTGGAGGGTGGGATAGTGGCCACCCACCCACCCTACATTTACATTTTATTTTAATCACTATCACACGTTAAGTTTCCGAAAAACATCAACCGTACTGATTTAGTAGATATTAAAAAATTAAAATTTCCTGTTATGATTAAAGTACAATTGTATATGTAGGGTGGATAGATGGCCAGTGTTATAACGTCCAATTATTGTATCATAAATAATACTTGTCTTTAATAAATTAAATGAATGATATGTTAATACAATATACAAATGTTTTAAATTTATTATTTCTTCAGTAAAATTATTGCGAATGTTTTACTGATTTAAGGGTGGAATAGTGGCCACCCACCCACCCTACATATATTTTTGAACTTAAGCCACAACAGTGTTTTTTTTTAAATTATTTAATAACATCCACACTATTACATGGTAATATTTTTCAGGAAACTCGCGTGTAATAGTGGTTGAAGTTAAATATATATGTAGGGTGGGTGGGTGACCACTATCCCACCCTCCAATCAGTAAAACATTCGCAAGTGTTCTATTTAATAATTATTTAACCACAAGAAGGTGTATATATACAGGGTGACTGACGAAAAACCTTTGGTGCTGTATCTCGCTTATTTTTGATCCGATTTTAATAAATAAAACATCAAATTAAACCATTTTTAAACGACTTTAATGGGATCTGTTATTTCTTCTCGCACCCAGTTTTTGACAAAATACGATCAACATTTTTTTTAAATTGCACTGTATATATATTTTTATTGATTCGCAAGGAGATTTTTTTTCTGAATATAAAATTATAGACAAATTTATCCATACATCAAACTTAAGTCGAGAAATTGAGAATTAAAAAAATAAATAAAAAGTCAAGTATCCATTGTAAACAATATACAGACCCTATTTTAAATGTCAAAAGTGACAGTGACAGCCATTGATACAATACTGCAACGATTTTTAATTATTTCATAATTAAAATGTTGCAATATTTCAAACACTGTACTAGAATTTTGTGCTTCTACAGAAATCGTTTTTCAGTTTTTGAAATCTTGCAACATTTTTATTATGAAATTATTAAAAATCATTGCAGTATTGTATCAATGACTGACACTGTCACTTTTGACATTTGGAATAGGCTCTGTATATTGTTTACTATGGGTATTTGATTTTTAATTTTTTTTTAATCCTCAATTTCTCGACTTTGGTTTGATGAATGGATAAAATCGTTTACAAATTTATATTCAGAAAAAAATCTCCTTGCGGATCAGTACAAAATATATATACAGTACAATTTGAAAAAAAAAGTTGATCGTCTTTTGTCAAAAACTGGATGCAAGAAAAAATATCAGTACAGTTCATATTAAAGTCTTTTAAAAATCATTTAATTTGATGTTTTATTTATTAAAATCGGATAAAAAATAAGCGAGATACATCACCAAAGGTTTTTCGTCAGTCACCCTGTATAATACAAATGAAAATATTTCTTTATTAGTGAATAATTAAATAATAAATGCAGAAACAAATTTACGAAGTAAATGGCGGTCGTTGTTTTACTAATTGGAGGGTGGGATAGAGGCCACCCACCCGCCCTACATACACAGATTTACATCAATCAGTGACGTCCATTTGGTTTTATCGAAAACAACAGCAATTTTATGTTAATGCACTTCATAAATATATAATTTACAGAGTTTTTTTTATTATTATAATAAATATATAAAAATATATGTAAAAACATTCGAATAGAATAATTAAATATAAATAACAATACCGTATTTTTTTTAAATTTTATTCTATACTTAATTTAGCAAGTTATTATCCGTTCTATTTTTCTACTAAATTATTGACAATTTTTTTTTCCCATTAACCTAGCGTACTCTTGACCTACCACAATATATTGTTTATGGGCCTGCCGTACAATAACTTATTAGGATAGGTCAGGGTAACGCTATATCAATATACTGCGTATTAAGGTAGGTCGGGAGTACGCCACGGTCAATGTTTTATTTATTAATATACAGGGTCTATTATGAAAATAATAGTGTATGATTTTATTGTGATACTACTATCCATCGCAGCAGAATAAAATCAATGGAACAGGTTGCCAGTTTGCTCCGAATAATCTAACTGGAAAGACGTGTCTGAAGTATGTTTTTGACTTTATAACACGATGAAGCGTTTCTCAAGATTCAAAATAAGCTCTGTCGTAAATGGAGACTGGAGGAACTGTCAACTTAGCCTTTTACCTGAAGATTCTCAATCATGACTGACATCAAAGACACGATCAGAATCCAACATGACTATGCCCACAGACAAACAGCCTTCAACGTTAATAATTTCTTGTCCCAAAGCAACACCCCCAACCTCCTTACAGTCATTACTTGTTTCTGTGCGACGTTTTTGTTGTTTTCCTGATTGAAAGGGGAACTAAAAAGAAAGCACTGCGAATCCGTTTAAAAAATTTTAAACATAAAATATATATTATTCCGAAAATTCACTTTATTTTTATAATAGACCCTGTATGTGGGAATTAATATAGAATTTGTTAGGTTAGGTCAAGAGTACGCTGGTTTAATACAAAATGAATTGAGGTAGGTCAAGAGTACGCTGGGATTATTTAAAATCTATCAAAATATGAAAAATAAAAGATACCTTTACTTAGTTAATATCACAATGTTTATTAAATGGAACCTCACATAATGCTTAATGGCACTTAATACCAAAAAAATCAATAATTTTTTAATTGTGTTTAATTTATGAACACTAATTTAGTAGCCTAAATTATTTAAGAAATTTAAAAATGCACTGTTGTAATTAATGCTCAAATGTGAATGTATGGTGGGTGACCATTATTCAACCTTTCAACTATTATAATATAAGCAATAATTTATTGAAAAGATTGAGATAAATGTCACGAAATGTTTTAAAATAAAACATTTCTTATACAGAATATGTATCCTTCTTTATATTTCATAAATTGTAAACTATTTTCCTACAAAACTATATGTACTTTAATTTTAATTTTAGGGTTGGTCATTGGCCACCCACCCACCTTACATATTTTACTTTACTAAAGCTATAAACACTGTTAAGTTTTCAAAACCTTAAAGCACAATTACTAATGTTGTATTATAGAAGTTCATCAGAGTTTTTATTTGGAATTTAAAGAAATATGTAGGGTGGGTGGGCGTCCTCTATTACACAATCAAAACCGTAAAACATTATCGAAGGTTTTGATAAAATTATAACTACCATAAAAATAGAATATACAAAACTTTTGTCATGAATTTCTTACACTATTTGATTAAAAAGTAACCCTTTTATTTTTCTAATGTACAAAATATCCTCTAGAAACTATTTTTATTGTGATTTGAATTGGAGGGTGGGATAGTGGCCACCCACCCACCCTACATATGTTTTTGACTTAAGGCACAAATAGTGTTTAGGTTTTCAAAAACTAAAAATACAATTACGAGTGTTGTTTAAAAAAAAAATCACCAGAGATTTTACTTAAAGTATAAATATATATGTAGGGTGGGTGGGTGGCCACTATCACACAATCCAATCAGTAAAACATCAACAATAGTTTTGCTTTAAGTACAATTACAATTAGATACTCTCGTATGTTAGTAAATTTTAAGCAAAACAGTTGTGTATGTTTTTCTGGTTGGAAGGTGGGTTAGTGGCCACCCACCCACCCTACATATACAATTAAACTTAAGCCAAATATTGTTGTTAAATTTCGCGGCAACTTCAACAGTAACGGTGAAGTTGTTTTATTGGTGATAAAACAGTAATTACGGTTAAAATAAAAATATTTATGTAGGGTGCGTGGGTGGCCTCTAACCCACCCTTCAACCAGAAAAACATACACAATCGTTTTGCTTAAAATTTACAAACATACGAGACGAAATGTGCACTTAATTTCCATTATCACGATATCTTATTGACAGTTTACAATTGATAGATGATGGGGGAGAAATGACAAACAAAAAAAAATAGATATATGACAGGTTCTAAAATAAGTTAACAGTTTTAAAATAACAGAAGATTGTTAATGGTAACCGTTGAATATAGATAGATGGCAGATGATAAACAATAGATGAATTATCAGAATTAAAAAATTCACTATGTTTTAACCACAAATAATTATTTTAATAATATATATTATTTTTCAATTTGGTGCAAGTATGGACCACCACATAGTAACGGTCGCAACCATTCTCTTCGTTGACAAATTGTAGATATATAGACAGATAGTTCACAGTTGAGGAATGACAAATAAAAATAATATAGATGGCAGCAAATAGTCACTTTAAAAATGATAAGATAACAAATGAATGATAGTTAATAGATACAGGTAAAAATTGACAAGTGACCACTGATAAAAAACAAAAGAAAAACAAAAGACAAAAGATGACAGACTACAGACGAAAGACAATGACAAAAGACAGAAGAGAATTACCAAAAGATATCATATAATAGACAAAAGGGAAAAGACAAAAGACTGAAGAGAAATGACACAAGACAAAAGATAGAAGACAACAGATAAAAGAAAAAAGACAAAGATATAAGACAAAAGACAGAAATCAGAAGACAGAAGATGACAGACCACAGAGAAAAAAAAAAGGACAATAACAAAAAGCAAAAGACAGAAGGCATAAGATAGAAGACATAAGACTGGATACAAAAGATACAAAACAGAAGATCAGAAGATAGTAGATAAATAATAATAGACAAAAGAAAAAAGATAAAAATACAAGACAGAGGACAGGAGACAGAAGACAAAAAAACAGACAAAACAACAACAAATACAAGAAAAAAGACAGAAGACAATATACTATAGACAAAAGATAACAGAAAAAAGAAAATAGACAAAAACACACGACAAAAGACAAAATACACAAGACACAAGTACAAAACAAAAGAAAGGAGGCAGAAAGCAAAAGATACAAGACAGGAGATAAAAGAAAAAAGAAAAAAAAGAAAAGATAAAAGGCAAACAACTAAAGATAAAAAACAGAAGACAGAAGACTAAAAACAAAAAAAGTACTAAAAGTTGTTTTGTTTATTGTAGCTGAAATTAAAATGTATATATAGGGCGGATCATCATAAAACTATCCTCTTATTTTAAAAAAAAAACATGCACAAAAGTTATGCTTAAATTTTAAATATATACGAGAAGAAATTTACATTTAATTTTCCATATAAATATTCTTATTAACGTATCATCTTTCAGAATATTATTTTTCAAATTGAAGGGTGGGCCAGTGTACGCTCACTAACCTAACATATAAATATTTTTCTAAACCTAAAATATTTCTTTTTAATCTGTAAATCAACATCTAAACTATTCCGTTTCTAAACCTCAGAAAATTAAAGATTATCTGTAATTAGAACAAGTTGACATATTTGTAGGGTGGGTGATGCCTTACAACCCATCATCCTATTAGTAATTTATATGTAAGGTGGGTGGGTGTCCTCTTAGCCTCGTTTCAACCATCATACTCCACTTAATATTTAAAATAAAAGGTGCAAATCTTTTTACAAAGAGGTAAACATGCATCAAAACTGTCGCATAAGTTTTACAGATAGGAAGGTGGATTAGAGGCCACCCACCCACTCTACATATATATTTTAATTTAACCACTATCAGACGTTTAGAATTCATTAAACACCAATGATAATACTGTTGTGGTTTAAAGAAATATACAACATTATTTAGTTTAAGTTTAAATATTTATGTAGGGTGGGTGGGTGGCCACTATCCCACCCACCAATTTCAATAATATAAACGAGAGTTTCTCGTGAAAATTGCACAACAGAGATATTTATGTGATTGTAAAATTTGTAAAATGAAATAAAACATTCAACAAAATTCTTGAGTAAATTTTGTAAATTGGAGGGTGGATTAGAGGCCACCCACTCACCTTACATTATTTTCTTTAATTAATTTAATCACTGATATTCTTTTGGTTTCCATTAAATAGCAACACTGTTACTGTTCAATTTCTATAACATAAACGAATTTTTGTTGAGAAAATTGTGCAAAACAGATTATTTATGTAATAGTTTAATTGTAAATATTTATATAGTGAAGAAAACTTTCATTGCAATACTTGCGTATGATGTAGGGGGTTGGAGGGTGAGTTAGAGGCCACCCACCCACCCTACATATACATTTGTTTTTCAATCACTATCCGTCTTTTAGTTTCCGTAATTTATCAGCGATCTCATTATTGTTTAAAAGAATTTAAAGCAGCATTTCTGTTTCAGTTAAATTTTTTATTAAAGGTGGGTGGGTTGCTCATTAATCTAATCTCCAGTTGTTATAATATAAACGAAAATTTTACAAAACAAATTATTAACTTAATGCTTAAATTATAAACATTTTTGAATAGTAAAGAAAATGTTCATCATAATGGATGTATATTTTATAGATTGAAGAATAGATTTGGGCCCAGCCACCCACTTTAAATAAACAATACTCTATCATAAACGCTCAGGCTTTTAGTTTCTATTAAACATCAATGGTGTTATTGTTGTTGTTTAAAGAAATTTAAGACAGTGTACTAGTTGAAGTTTCAATGTATATGTAGGGTGGGTGGGTGGCCACTATACTACTCTGCAATTTCTATAACATAAGCAAGGGTTTCCCGTGAAAATTGTACAACACAGTTAAATTATGTAATTGAGATGGTGAAAATCTTTATATCGTAAAGCAAAACTTCATTAAAACGATTAAGTAAGTTTTGGAAATTGGTGGGTGCATTAAAAGACACCCACTTTACTTTATTTTTTTGTTGATTCCACCACGGATAGTATTTTAATTTCCATTAATTACCAACTGTGTTCGTGTTGTTGTTTTAAAGAAATTAAAAACAGTGCTATAGTTAAAGTTTTGATATTTATGTAGGGTGGGTGGGAGGCCACTATTTCACCCTCCAATTTCTATAATATAAACGAGGGTTTCTCATGAAAAATGTACAACACAGTTAATTTTTGTGATTGTGACGATGAAAATCTTTATAATGGGATTTCCAATAAGAGGTTTCATTTTGATTATATAAAAAAACGAATATATTTTAAAAGAAACAATGGATATTTATTTCATTGAGAAAGGTATGCCATTAACGATGGAAAACGATATCAGCCAAGTGGCCGCCACGACTTCGGCACGACTTCGGTTGCAGCACCATATCCTTTTCATGAAATTTTCTATGACCAATTCGCACATTTGCGGCTGTATTTCCTGGATAACTTCACGAATTCCATCTTTAAGGTCTTGAATCGATTGTGGAGCATTGGCATAGATCTTATCTTTTACGTGGACCGAAAGAAAAGAGTCTAAAGGTGTTAAGTCACAAAATCTCGGGAGCCAATTGTGATCACCTCTTTGCGGAATAACACGGACAGGAAACTTTTCTTGCAAAATTGCGATTGTTTAGTAGCTTGTGTGACACGTAGCGCTGTCTTGTTGAAAATAAACGTCGTCCACATAAATATCTTCCAATTCCGGTCATAAATAATCATTACTTATAGCTCGATAGCGCAATCCATTCACCGTAACAGTTGCACCAGCCTCATTTTCGAATAAGTAAGGTCTAATCATACCACCAGTCCAAAAAGTGACACGTTGAGGATGGAGAGGCTTGTCAATAAGCATTATTGGATTTTCCGAGCTGCAAACGCGGCATTTCTGCTTATTGAGATGAAAATGGGCCTCATCACTGAAGATGATTTTTCGATGAAAATCCGGAACATTTTGATGCATTTCAAGGACCCAATCAGCAAAGATACGATGTTGCTGGTGATCGATTGGCCTGAGTTCTTGTGTTAATTGAAATTTAAAAGCCTTCAAAGCTAAGTCTTAATGCAAAATACGGTCGTTTTTGGAATGTCTAATTCCAAAGATCGATAAACCTGGGTTTTCGTTTACATTATTGGCTACAGCAGCAATATTCTCAATTGTTCTTGAGGGACGCACACGGTTTCGATTCTTCACATTACTAAGTTGTCCCAACAGTTCAAATTTTTTAACCTGTTTTACTATTGTTGGCCCAGAAGGTGAGAAAGTGCTTTAGTGCCTGCAAAATTTTCACCATTTTTGTAGTGAATTTAAACAATTTCAGTGCGTTGTTGAAGCGTGTATTGTTGCATTTTTACTAATGGTGTAGTTTTTACTTGTCAAATGTGAAAAGATGACAGCTTCTTAGATAAAGGCTATTCAAAATAAACCTCTTATTGGAAAACCCTTCATCAAAATGCTTTAGTAAATTTTGAAAATTAGAGGTTGGATTAAAAGACAGTGTTCTAGTTGTAGTTTCAATGTATATGTAGGGTGGGTGGGTGGCCACTATCACACCCTCCAATTAGAAAAACATTCGCAAGTGTTCTCTACAATAAATATTCAACAACCACTATTCAAATTTTGAAAGGTGTTTTTGAAGTAATTAGCAACATTTGATTTATATTTAGGAATTTTTCTAATTAAGTTAACTGAAGAGTTGTATAAATTGGCAAACATAATGAAATGTATTCATTTTGTAATTATATTATTGTATTATAGTATAAACATCGATTTTAAATATTATAGTAAAAACTCAAATAATTAAGACAGAATCTAATAATAACAATTGTTTTCCTAATGATTAAACTTTATTTATTATTATTATTTCTACGAATGTTATTGTTGAATAAACTGGTCTGTATCAATTCAACCCAGATACACCTTTACACAAAAAAAACGCGACGTTTCTTAAACAAACGCGTCCTAATATTTACAACAAATTTGTTATTGTAGAATGTGGAAGCGATGATTTTGTTTACATTCGTTCCCGCGTAATTTTAGAAGCGGAACGAGATAGATGACGGGGGGAATAGAAAAAAAAAAGAAAGACGATGTTGGCGGGTGGGGAAGGAAGGGGGAGGGAGATCGAGTCTGGCGCGATAAACCCGACGACGAAAGCCAAAACATCAACATGTTTACTTAGTGGCGCGCACTCTTAATTAACACAAAGGCCCCCATTAATCCCGTCCGGATAGATAATCCCCTTTTTCATACGGAGGCCGACGTACAGGAAAAATTAATCAGATGAATCGGGCCTGTATGATGGGAGAAATGAGATGACCTTGAGAATGCTTTTTTAAAAGGTGCATTTTTTTAAATAATCGTTATTAGTCGAATGACCTTGAAAGTATAAACAAAATTTATATATAGACCATTATTATGTATTGTTAAATGAATTTTGATAAGACCACTAAAATTTTCTCATTGACGATGGAGGCTTCTACTTCGTTATACATATTTAATGATGAAATTATTCATCACTAAAATTTTGTTCTTAATGTTAGTAAGAAAATTTAGAAAAATACGAAAACATTTCGCAATTCTACAACAATGACTTTTTCTAATTGTTTAGTTAATTTTCTACATTGAAAAAGACTTTATTACATTCTACAACTATTGTTATATTAATTGTATGTTGTAATGTGAATATCTGAATATTTGAGTAATTTTGTGTGATAGTAACAGATTACAAGATGTATGACAAAGTAATGGTTTTCATCATTAATTATAAAAACAATTGAATCTACCACGGGTCGATAGCCCAATTAATGCAGATATTTTTAACGCCATGTAAATATATACACGATTACGACCAATAAGGAATATTAACGAGCGCTCGAATGTAAAAAAAACAGACACACACACACACTCGAATGCAACGATGAATATTAATGTCAATTCAGTCACGGTCGACTGGTCGAAGAGTCACCAAAGCGAAGAATCCGTTTTAATTAGCGTGTCCGTGTATCGAAAATAAACATACACGCTTTTACAGTTTAAAATAAAATAATAGCAAAAAAATATATAAGAAGTGAAATTTCGACTTGAAGATATAGAAGACTTAAGTCTTCATCTTCTATATCTTCAAGTCGAAATTTCACTTCTTATCTATTTTTTGGTATTATTTTAATTCAAACTGTAGAATCGTGGATGTTTATTTGAAGATAACTTTTTTGAAGAAATATTTTTTAGAATAATTATTTTGGCTATAGTTTAGTCATCATTTCTTAAAAGAAACCTAAAATAGATAGAAGTTGCAACTTTAAGAAATTGAAAACGATTGTAAGTATAAAATAGTTGACCTTATTAATTCAAAGAGTGGTTGCGACCGTTACTACGTGGTAATCCATACTTATTAATACTTATTAATATTAAGGCGAATGAATAATAATTAGTGCAATAATTTTGCTCCCATTTCCAAAAAAGGAAAGATTAGTGGCGATGACGAGGTGGTTCTTCTTCTTCATCATCACAAAGAACAACAAAGTTATTATTTTTATTATCATTTCAATTCTGCTTTATAGAGTATGGTCATCATGTAAACAATAATTCTATTCAAATGTATCATCCTTACGCTGTGTCACGGTCTACAAGATGATGCCAATTATGACGATGATGATGATGATGAGTCATAATATTTTTCGAGCTGCCGCCGTAGCTCATTAACCATCACACACGCACACACACATTCATAAACATAAATGCATATTAAAGTGTGCACTTAACGTCGATTTCTTCATTTATAAATGCGCTTAGCGAGAGAGAGAAAATTGGCGTGCAATTTGCGGCGACCTTCGGTGCGTCCAATAAGTGCATTCCAAGGTTTCGCAACTGCAATGCGGAGGGAATTATGGTCTTTCGAGAGTTACGGAGCCGTGTAACCGCCGAGTTATCCAACCTCATTATAATTGACCTACACCGTTCTTTCTTTATTTCTCTTACATTTTTTTTTCCATAAATTACACATTGTTGTAAGCTAAAATTAAAAATACATTCATTTTGATTTTCCACTAAAACAATTGCAACGACATGCCTAAAAACAATCTGAAGATAAACATTGCTTTCGAAGATTTAAAAGAATTGTAAAAACTAAACCTAATCAATAATTAACTTGTAGAAACAAAATCACAACACTCAAAACTTAATATTGAGAATTATTGATCCATAGAAATATCTGATACCGATAAAAACAACCCAGCATCAACAATGCACATTGCCTTATTCTTTATAAGTATGTTAAATAAAACACTTTAAACTTTTGTTTGTATAACACTATAAATTGTTATTTGTGTTGGTGATTAAATCATTTTTCCCTGTATCGATTTTGAAATTAGCAAGTCGAGAAGGCGTTTTTTTTTTTGTTCCTTCCCTCCCACACATATAATATACACAAAAGAGGGAAGAGAAACGTTCACAAAAGGCGTATTTATTTTCTAAATACCAAATTAATTAGGTTTTTGCCCTGGGGTGAATACACACACACACACACAGAGAGAGAAGAACGCAGAAATTCCCCTTCGGTCGTCACGGTAATACTCCTAAATAACACAGGCGAGTTCCGAGAGACAGAGTGCGGGAGAAAGAGAGTAATAGAGAGTATACCCGCAGAGGTCACGTCAAGGTGAAACCGTTTTTCGTCCATTCAACGTGGAACGAAAATATTTACGAACGCCGCGGGAAAATATTCACGATTAAAACGAGGTTATCGCCGTGCATACTGATGATTAAATTTCCGACGCGTTAATAAATTTAAAAAAAAAATTACAAATTAGGTTTTTAATTACGCAATTCCATTTTTTTTTTGTAAGAGGACCTTGATAGGTGCATGTGTGTGTAAGTGTTGTATAAATCGGCCACTTCCGTTGATCCACCGGAAACGGCGCGTCGCTCCGGCTGATACGATTTTTTGGGCCGGAGGAAAGAAAAAAAGAGAAAGAGAGTGAGAGAGATAAATATATACCGCCCCCGCAGCAACGGTTGGCCTCGTTTACATATTTATGCGACGTGCGGAGAAAGTGTCGTGCAAAATTGCAAATTCTATTCACTGTAATGCTGTAATACATTCTTTCTGGCATGCTACGACATTTATAACCCAGCGGTTTCTTTAAAATTATTATTTTTTTAAATTCTTTATAGAAATAAAGGAAACAGTAATGTAGCGTATAAAATACTCGAAGTGAGTAAAATTCCTCCATTATTAAATTATAATTAAAATAATTTTTTTAATCAATCAGTTGATGAAATAATATACTATATAAATATTTGCAATTTAACTATTACTACTTTGCACAATTTTCTCAATAAACCCTCGTTTGTGTTATAAAAATTGGAGGGTGGGATAGTGGCCACCCACCCACCCTACATAAATATTGAAACTTCAACGAAACCCTACTTTTAATTTTGTTTAAATCAATAACACTAACCCACTTGGTAATTAATGGAAACCAAAATACTATCCATGATTAAATAACAAAAAAAATAAGGTAATGTGGGTATTTTTTAATCCACCCTATAATTTACAAAACTTGCTTTTAATTAATAAAGTTTCATTTCATTATCTAAAGATTTTCATCATCTCAATTACATAAATTAACTGTGCTGTACATTTTTTTACGAGAAACCCTTGCTTGTATTATTGAGATTGGAGGGTGGGATAGTGGCCACCCACCCACCCTACATAAACATTGAAACTTCAACCAGAACACTGTCTTATAGTTCTTTAAACAACAACCCTAACACCTTTGATGTTTAATGGAAACTAAAGGCCTGAGAGTTTATGAAATAATAATGTCTATTTAAAGTGGGTGGGTGGGCCCTAATCCACCCTTCAATCTAAAATATAATCCCCCCTTTAATCTAAAATTTAAATACATTATGATGAAAGTTTTCTTTACTATTCAAAAACGTTTATAATTTAAGCATTAAGTTAATAATTTGTTTTGTAAATTTTTCGTTCACATTATAACAATTGGAGAGTAGGATAGTGATCAACCCACCCACCTTATGAAAAAACCTAAACTTAAATACTGCTTTAAACTCTTTTAAACAATAATGAGATCGCTGGTAAATAATTGAAACTACAAGGCGGAGAGTGATTGAAATAAAAATGTATATGTAGGGTGGGTGGGTGGCCTCTAACCCACCTTCTAACCCCTACAACATCTTCAAGTATTACGATGAAAGTTTTATTCACTATGCTAATATTTACAATTAAAATATTACATAAATAATCAGCTTAGTACAATTTTGTCGACAAACCCTCGTTTATGTTATAGAAGTTGGAGGGTGAAATAGTGGCCACCCACCCACCCTACATAAATATTGAAACTTCAATTAAAAACTACTTTTAATTTCTTTAAAAACACAACATTAACACAGTTGATAATTAATGGAAATTCATATACTATCTGTGGTTTAATTAACAAAAAAATAAGGTAAAGTGGGTGTCTTTTAATGCATCCACCAATTTCCAAAACTTACTTAAGCGTTTTAATGAAATTTTGCTTTATTATATAAAGATTTTCCTCGTCTCAATTACATAATTTAACAGTGTTGTACAATTTTTAAGGGAAACCCTTGCTTATGTTGTAGAAATTAGAGGGTGGGATAGTGGCCACCCACCCACCCTACATATACATTGAAACATTAACTACAACACTGTCTTATAGTCCTTAAAAAACAACCCTAACACCGTTGATGTTTAATGGAAACTAAAGGGCATTATGATAAAAATTTTCTTTACTATACAAACATGTTTATAATTCAAACATTAAGTCAATAATTTGTTTAGTAAAATTATCATTTATATTATAACAACTGGGGAGTAGAATATTGAGCAAACCACCCACCTTTAATAAAAATTTAAACTTCAAACAAAAATACTGCTTTAAATTATTTTAAACAATAATGAGATCGCTGATAAATAATAAAAATTACAAGAGGGAGAGTGATTGAAATAAAAATATATATGTAGGGTGGGTGGGTGGCCTCTAACACACCCTCCAACCCCTACATCATACTCAACTATTGCAATTAAAGTTTTCTTCACTATATAAATTTTTACAATTAAACTATTACATAAATTATGTGTTTTGCACAATTTTCTCGTCAAACCCTCGTTTATATAATAAAATGTATTAAAATCCTTTAGTTCGTTGTAGAAAATTTATTAGTTTATTCAACAGAAATAATTTCATTCAAATTAGTGTTGCTTTGATAGTTGTACTATTTGTAACACGCAAATTAATTTGTATTATTCAATGTCTGTCGAAGTATTAGCTAGAGAAGTAGTTGTTTCAAATTAATTTGTTTTGTAGTCTTAGTAAGACTCATTGTTGTAGATTCACGAAATGTTTTCGTATTTTTAAATATATTACTCGTTTATATTATAGAAAATGGAGAGTGAAATAGTGGCCACCCACCCACCCTACATAAATATTGAAACTTCAACTAAAACCTACTTTTAATTTGTTTAGAACAATAACACTAACTCATTTGGTATTTAATGTACACTAATAGACTATCAGTGGTTAAATAAATAAAAAAATATAGTAGGGTGAGTGGGTGGTCTCTAATCCACCCTCCAATTTGAAAAATTTACTCACAAATTTTGATGAATGTTTTATTTAATTTTACAAACTTTACAATCACATAAATATCTTTGTTGTGCAATTTTAATGAGAAACCCTCATTTATATTATTGAAAGTGGAGGGTGGGATAGTGGACACCCACCCACCCTACATAAATATTTAAACTTAAACTAAATACTGTGTTATGCTTCTTTAAACCACAACAGTATAATCATTGGTGTTTAATGTATCATAAACGTTTGATAGTGATTAAATTAAAATATATATGTAGGGTGGGTGGGTGGCCTCTAACCCACCCTCTAACCCCTACAACATCTCCAAATATTGCGATGAAAATTTTATTCACTATGCTAATATTTACAATTAAACTACTACATAAATAATCAATTTTGTACAATTTTCTCAACAAACCCTCGTTTATGTTATAAAAATTAGAGGGTGAAATATTGACCACCCACCCACCCTACATAAATGTTGAAACTTTAACTAAAGCACTACTTTTAATTTCTTTATAACAACAACACTAACACAGTTGGTAAAATACTATCCGTGGTGGAATTAACAAAAAAAAATAAGGTAAAGTGGGTGTCTTTTAATGCACCCACCAATTAACACTTCGATTGAAGAAAGTGTGATACAATCTGATCTATCCACCGTCTCGATTAAAGATATTAATTGTCTTGGAGATCAAATAAACATTAATCTGTCATCATGGGGATTACCAGATACCATCCTGCAAAAATACGAATATAGAAAAATCACGCAAATGTTCCCATAGCAGGTCGAGTGTCTTACAAAACCGCGGATTTTAAACGACCACAAAAAATTTGTATACTCCACTCCAACTTCAGCCGGTAAGACTTTAGTTGCAGAGATATTGGCCATTAAAACTGTTCTAGAGCACCAGAAAAAGGTCATCTTTATTTTACCGTTCGTATCCGTTGTACGCGAGAAAATGTTTTACTTTCAAGACATCCTAGGCGCTAGCGGTGTACGGGTTGAAGGCTTTATGGGTTCTTACAATCCTCCAGGTGGATTTAGAAAGGTACAGGTCGCCATTTGCGAAAAAGTCATCTCGCTCGTTAATAGATTGTTGGAGGAAAGTAGGCTTAAAGATATTGAAGCTGTTATAGTTGATGAGATGCATTTATTAGGAGATCCTAGTAGAGGTTATCTACTAGAATTACTTCTCACGAAACTACGCTATATGTCTTTAAAGGATGAAGATGTCAACATTCAAATCATCGGGATGTCTGCAACTTTTCCAAATTTAAAGCTGCTTGCTGATTGGTTGGATGCGGAATTGTTTACGACGGATTTTCGTCCAATTCTTCTGCACGAGCAGTGTATTGTCCACGGGGAGATTTACAACAGTGAGTTTAAGCTGCTGAGGAAATTAGTTGGATTGCCTGAACTGGGAATGGATACTGATAACGTGTTGTAGTTATGCTTAGAAACTATAAAACCATCATGTTCCGTTTTAATATTTTGCCCCTCGAAAAACTGGTGCGAAAATTTGGTCCAACAAATCGCATCTGCTTTCTGGAAGCTCGGATCCGCAAACGGTGAATTGGGTAGTAAATTGCGCGAACAGTTGAATGCCGTGATGATCTCTGAATGTCTTGAGCAGTTGAAGCGTTGTCCGGTGGGTTTGGATCAAATTCTAAGGAAGATTGTTAATTACGGTGTTGCTTTTCACCATTGATGAACGGGATATTGTTGAAGGTGCATTTCGCAATGGTAGTGTAAGAGTTTTAATAGCCACATCTACGCTATTATCAGGGGTGAATTTACCTGCTAGACGGGTTATAATTCGATCGCCAATGTTTAATGGTAAACCTATAGATACCTTAACTTATAGGCAAACGATTGGAAGGGCTGGTCGAATGGGGAAGGACACGGAAGGGGAAAGCATTTTGATTTGCCAGAAGAATGATTATAAAATCGTTAACGAGTTGATGTCTGCAAAATTACGCCCTATTGAAAGTTGTTTGGAGGGTGCTGTGAAATTAAAAAGAGCGATACTTGAAGTCATCACCAGCGACGTAGCTTCATCACCTGATGATATCGAATTGTTCACTAAATGCACCCTTCTTGCTTCTGATACTAATAGAGATGGTGAAATTACTAATCTAATTGATGATTCCATTTCGTTTTTGACTGATAACGAATTTATTAGGTTGCAAAGTGATATTTTTAAATATGTAGCGACGTCTTTAGCTAAAGCTTGTTTAAGTTCATCTCTTCCACCTGAAGAAGGATTGGCTTTGTTCACAGAATTGGAGGAAGCTAGCAAAACTTACTAAAACATTTATTAAAGTTTTACATCATTATAAAAGATTTTCATCGTCTCAATTACATAAATTATCTGTGTTGTAAAAATTTCACGAGAAACCTTTGTTTATTTTATAGAAATTAGAGGTAGGATAGTGGCCACCCACCCACCCTACATATAAATTGAAACTTCAACTAGAACACTGTTTAATGGAAACTAAAAGCCTAAGAGTTTATGAAATAATCATATTTATTTAAAATGTGTGGGTGGCCCCTAATCCACAATTCAATCTGTAAAATTTACAAACATTATGATGAAAAATTTTCTTTACTATACAAAAATGATTATAATTCAAGCATTAAGTTAATAATTTGTTAGGTAAAATTGTCATTTATATTATAACAACTGAAGAATATAATATTGAGCAACCCACCCACCTTTAATAAAAATTTAAACTTCAAACAAAAATACTGCTTTAAACTCTTTTAAACAATAATGAGATTGTTGATAAATAGTAGAAACTACAAGACGGAGAGTGATTGAAGTAAAAATGTATATGTAGGGTGGGTGGGTGGCCTCTAACCCACCCTCTAATCCCTACAACATCTTCAAGTATTGCGATGAAAGTTTTATTCACTATGCTAATATTTACAATTAAACTATTACATAAATAATCTGTTTTGCATAATTTTCTCAACAAACCCTCGTTTATGTTATAGAAATTAGAGGGTGAAATAGTGGCCACCCACCCACCCTACATAAATATTGAAACTTCAACTAAAAACTATTTTTAATTTCTTTGAAACAACAACACTAACACAGTTGGTAATTAATGGAAACCAAAAGACTATCAGTGGTTAAATTAATAAAAAAATAATCTAGGGTAAGTGGGTGACCTCTAATCCACCCCCCAATTTGCAAAATTTACTGACAAATTTTGATGAATGTTTTATTTCATTTTACAAACTTTACAATCACATAAATATCTCTGTTCTGTGTAATTTTCACGAGAAACCCTCGTTTATATTATAGGAATTGGAGGGTGGGATAGTGGCCACCCATCCACCCTACATAAATATTTAAACTTAAACTAAATAATGTTGTATATTTCTTTAAACCACAACAGTATTATCACTGGTGTTTAATAAACTCTAAACGAATGATAGTGGTTAAATTAAAATATATATGTAGGGTGGGTGGGTGTCCTCTGATCCAACCTCCAATCTGTAAAACTTACGCAACAGTTTTGATGTATGTTTACCTCTTTGTACAAAGATTTGCACCTTTTATTTTAAACATTAAGTGGAGTATGATGGTTGAAAGGAGGCTAAGAGGACACCCACCCACTTTACATATAAATTACTAATAGGATGATGGGTTGTAAGACATCACCCACCCTACAAATATGTCAACTTGCTCAAATTACAGATAATTTTTAATTTTCTCAGGTTTAGAAACGGAATAGTTTAGACGTTGATTTACAGATTAAAAAAAGGTTAGTGAGTGTACACTGGCCCACCCATCAATTTGAAAAATAATATTCTGAAAGATTATAAGTTAATAAGAATATTTATATAGAAAATTAAATGTAAATTTCTTCTCGAATATATATTTAAAATTTAAAATTTAAGCATAACTTTTGTACCATGTTTTTATTTTTTTAATAAGAGGGTAGTTTTGTGATGACCCATCCTACATATACATTTTAATTTCAGCTACAATAAACAAAACAACTTTAAAAAAATAAAATGTATTAAAATCCTTTAGTTAGTTAAAAATCGTATTTTTATATTATTAAATCAGCTTTTAGTACTTCTTTTGTCTTTAGTCTTCTGTCTTGTGTCTTCTGTTTCTTTATATTTAGTCGTTTGCCTTTTACCTTTTGTTTTTTTCTTTTGCCTGTTATCTTGTGTCTCCTGTCCTGTATCTTTTGCCTTCTGCCTCCTTTCCTTTGTCTTGTGCTTGTGTCTTGTTATTCTGTGTTTTGTCGTGTGTCTTTTGTCTTATGTTTTTGACTGTTGTCTGTTATCTTTTGTCTATAGTATTTTGTCTTCTGCGTTTTATTTTGTTTGTTGTTTGTTACCCTTTGTCTATAGTCTTCTGTCTTTTGTCTTATGTTTTTTGTCTTCTGCCTCCTATCTTCTGTCTTGAATTTTTTGTCTTCTATCTTGTGTTTTTGTCTTCTTCTTTTGTCTGTTAATATTTGTCTACCGTCTTCTGTTTTGTATCTTTTGTCTCCAGTCTTGTGCCTTCTGTCTTTTCCTTTTGTTATTGTCCTTTTTCTTTTCTCTATGGTCTGTCATCTTCTGTCTTTTGTCTTGTATTTTTATCTTTTCTTCTTTTATCTGTTGTCTTCTATCTTCTGTCTTCAGTCTTTTATCTTCAGTCTTTTGTTTTTGTTGTTTTTCCTTTTGTCTATTGTATATCTTCTGGCAATTGTTTTCTGTCTTTTGTTATTGTCTTTCATCTGTAGTTTGTCATTCTTTGTCTTTTGTTTTTTATTTTTGTTTTTTTGTCAGTGGTCACTTGTCAATTTTTAACTGTGGCTATTAACCATCATTCATCTGTTATCTATCATTTTTAAAGTGACTAGTAGCTGTCATCTGTATTATTTTTATTCGTCATTCCTCAACTGTGAATTATCTATCTATATATCTACAATTGGTCAACGAAGAAAATGGTTGCGACCGTTACTAAGTGGTGGTTCATATTTACACTAAATTGAAAAATAATATATATTATTAAAATAATTATTTGTGGTTGAAACATAGTGAATTTTTTATTTCTTAGTGTTCATCTATCGTTTATCATCTGCCCTCCATCTATATTCAACTGTGACCATTAGCTGTCTTCTGTTAGTTTAAAACTGTTAATTTATATTAGAACCTGTCATATATCAATTTTTTATTTGTCATTTCACCCCCATCACCAATCAATTGTAAACTGTCACTAAGATATCGTGATGATGGAAATTAAGTGCACATTTCGTCTCGTATGTTTGTAAATTTTAAGCAAAACCTTTGTGTATGTTTTTCTGGTTAGAGGGTGGGTTAGAGGCCACCCACCCACCCTACATAAACATTTTTATTTTAACCGTAATTACTGTTTTATCACTAATAAAACAGCTTCACCGTTACTGTTGAAGTTGCCGCGAAATGTAACAACAATGTTTGGCTTAAGTTTAATTGTATATGTAGGGTGGGTGGGTGCCCACTAACCCACCCTCCAACCAGAAAAACATACACAATTGTTTTGCTTAAAATTTACAAACATACGAGAGTATCTAATTGTAATTGTACTTAAAGCAAAAGCATTGTTGATGTTTTACTGATTGGATTGTGTGATAGTGGCCACCCACCCACCCTACATATATATTTATACTTTATTCAAAATCTCTGGTGAAGTTTTTTTTAAACAACATTCGTAATTGTATTTTAAGTTTTTGAAAAACAAAACACTATTTGTGCCTTAAGTCAAAAATATATGTAGGGTGGGTGGGTGGCCACTATCTCACCCTCCAATTCAAATAACAATAAAAATAGTTCTGGAGGATATTTGTACATTAGAAAAATAAAAGGGTTACTTTTTAAATCAGATAGTGTAAGAAATTCATAATAAAATTTTTGTATATTCTACTCTTATGGTAATTATAATTTTATCAAAACCCTCGACGATGTTTTACGGTTTGGATTGTGTAATAGAGGCCACCCACCCACCCTACATATGTATTTATATTTTAAATAAAAACTCTGATGAACTTTTTTAATACAACATTCGTAATTGTGCTTTAAGGTTTTGAAAAACTAAACATTATTTGTGCCTTATGTCAAAAACATATGTAGGGTGGGTGGGTGGCCACTATCCCACCTTTCAATTTTAACAATATACGTACATGTTTCTCAAATGGATATCATAACAAGAAAGATATTTTATAAGAAACATAGTATACATCATCCAGTGATTAAATATAAATTTAGTAAAACGTTCAAGATGTTTTATTGATTAGAGGGTAGGTTATAGGTCACCCTTTTAACCTTCAAATGTTTTAATTGTTTTAATTATAAATACTTTTTTGTTTTCTAGGTTTACAAACGGAATAGTGTGGATGTTGATTAAAGCATTGAAAAGTTTAAAAAAATGTAGATTAATTTACACTATTTGAATTTTGAAGTTTAAATAAATATGTAGGGTGGGTGGGTGTTCACAATTGTAATATTCATAATAAAAATGTATTAAAATCTTTTACGTTATAGAAAACTAACTTATTATTGTAATCTTCAACTATAAAAAAGTAAATAAGTATTGGAGAAAATAATGTGATAATAGAAGTGTTTACATAAAGAAATAAATGCTAATTTCTTCGCGTGTGTTATAAATATTAAGCAAAACTTTGGTGTATATTTTACTGGTTGGAGGGTGGATTAGAGGCCACCCACCCACCCTACATATACATTTTTATTTCCACCACAATTACTGCTTCATTACCAAGAAAACAACTTCACTTGGTTGATGTAGTTGCAAAATTTAAAAAGCATTTTCTGGCTTGAAATTAAATGTAAGTGTAGGGTGGGTGGGTGCTCATAATAACACCCTCAAATCATTAGAATATAAAGGTATATTTTCCAAATAAATTATGAAATCATGTTTTATACTGTGTGATTTAATATCTCTATTATTTTTTAAAATAATTTCCAGAAAAAATATGTCAAACTTGCGTTTATGATTTGGTAATTGGAGGGTGGTAAAATTAATTGGATGAGTAACGTGAAGATAAACTTGATTATAAAATAAAGCACTAAAAACCTTTCTTCACACAGTTTATTTGAAATACCAAATATATATTTCGGACACAAAGTGACCATTATCAATGGTTTAATTAAACTGTGTGAAGAAAGGTTTTTAGTGCTTTATTTTATAATTGGAGGGTGGTTTTGAGGCTAACCACCCACCTTAAATATACATATTATCTTCACTCACTATTACTTTTTATTTTCAAAACCATAAAAGTAACATTTTTGATTGTAATTTAAAAAAATTACAGAGGTGTTTGTGGTTGAAATTAAATGTATATGTAGGGTGGGTGGGTGGCCTCTAACCCACCCTCCAACCTTTATAACACGAACGCAGGTTTTTCAATTGCGTTCAAATGGTAAAAAACTAAAGAATTGATTACTGAATAATGTATTACTCAAATAAATTATTTGTAATTTTCTACCCCATCCCCCCTAATTCTAATTGAATTGATGAATGTTTCATTCCGCCCACACAACGAATCGATATTTAGGACCGGAGCGGAGATAAAGGATTACAACTGAAACGCTAATTGGAAGCACTCTTCTCTCCCTCTCTCTCTCTTCTCCCTTCATTGAATTTCCGGCACATATAAACATACACACGCGCACGCACGTAAAACCCCTCACCCTAAACCCCGTTTCGCCGGGGACTGACCCCCATTAAACATTCAGGCCCTCCTCAATTCCGGAACTCCTGGAATGTCGACGTACCTAAACGTCACGTCAGGATTTTTGGAATGAAGAGATTCATAAATCAGAAATTATTATGCAAAATTGAAATGGAAAAAAAAGAATAACAATTCAGCTGTGATTTTCACAATCGATATCCTCCATGGTAAGCTTTTTTTCCAGATACAACCGTAGTATATGAAGCTAATAGAAAAAGTGGATTCTCGGGTGAAGCAGGAGATTTGTTTGAAATTCTGTTAGATCTACATTAAGTGTAGTAAGTTTGTAACTTATTAAAACTCATTGTTGTAGATTTACCAAAGATTTTAGTGTTTTTCTAATTCCATTTCTTTACTTCTCCCAATTTGAAATTTTGGTTCCATCAAGTAAGTAGCTGAACAAGTATCGATTTTAGGTGATTATGTTAAAACAATGTAATGATAACTATTCTAGATCAGTATTGGTACCATCAAAACTGACATTTTTAAAGGAAATAACCTGAAATTTATTGCATATTCATATTTTATTTACTTTAACTGTTGATTTTGATATCATTAGATTAAAAGCAGGACGAATAAAGAAAACTTACGAGTGCCGGCCAAAGAACAGTGCTCTTGGAGTGAGCGAACGGATCCGTCCTCTCGGCCCAGTAGAGGCCCTGTTCGACCATGAACATGTGGAATAGGCTGTCCTTGTAAATGCTGATCCACTCCCTTCTGTGCCACTCGACGTCATCGTATTCCACCAGCACCTGAAACAGAACACCGCACTTGAAATAGGAACTCTGGAGAGAGCAACAAACCGGTGTGACATTCAAACGACCTCTGGACGTTTACCAAAGTATATTGCATTGCTATTATCAAAATAAATCGTTATCTGCTCAAAATTATTAATGAATCATTTATAAAACCTATCTATTATAATTAGCTCGTAGAAATTAGTCTTAAGTTTTCTTCATGCACATCAAAACGTTCTGAATAACTCTACTGCCAAAGTCTTTCTTACTTCACGTTAATAACGTCGGTTGTCAGATGGCAGCACCTGGATAATCCATTGCAGAAATATAAAAATCAACAGAATCATTAATTAAAACAATCAAGTTAACAATACACAGAAATTTGACCTACATAACAACACCCTAATTCCATCTTTAGATATTAAACAAACATCACCGGAATGTCGGATCCCCGGAGGCGCATCCCTAATTATATCACCGGAAACTCGACGACCTAATTTCCAGCAATTCAAACTTCACATTCTACAAGCAAACAGTTTTTTTTATATAGCTTATAATTATTCATTCCAGACTTCAATTTTCTTGATAATTACGTAACCTTCGATCATATATGTGTGTTTGTGTGTGTGATGTTGGCACAGGGGTGTATTATAGTGGATTAAATTGCCTCCGCTGTTCTCATTACCCGAAATCTCCGGGGGAATATCCGACGAAACTTCGCAGCACAGTTATGGCATTCAAAGTTTATTCCACCCTTCCCTTTATGGGATTACGTTCCGCCCGGCGCTCTCGCACAGCTGATTGCCGAACGAAGGGGTGGTTCAAAGCCACCACAATAACTCCAACACCTGACTTTTACTCGTTATCTCTCGGCACTGAAGTTTCTACTTTGTACTCCTGTCTGAAGCTACACACGTGTTATATTTTGTATCATTAATTAGGGTCCTTCTCCAAATCCTTTTCTGTCTGTGCACACAACAAATTAGTTATTAAATAATCTAAAAGTGAGTAATTCAATAAGAAATTTACATCTTCTAAAAGATTCTGCTAGTAGTTTCTAGATCATCGAATGTATTTTTGGTTTTCCTTAATCCAACTTTCAAGCGTTCTAAATTTATTTCTAACCTTCGTTCGTCAATTGTTTTTATGTATTTTTAAAAATATGTTAATTTTCTGCGAGTTTTGAAATGTTCAGGCTGATTCCTGCTGAGATTACTTACTTATTAACAAATCTTCAAATCATCGATTGTAATTTTAAATTTCTTTAATTTAATTTTCAAGACTTATAATTTTATTTTCAGCCATCCTTCTTCAATTGTTTTTCGTATTTATAAAGATACATTATTTTTTTATAGATTTTGAAATTTTCAAGCTGATTCCTGCTGAGGTTATTTTTTTATAAATTATTAAATCGTCGAATGTAACTTTCTTTTTCTTTAATCACTTTTCAAGTTTTGTAATTTTATTTTTCAACTGTCGTTCAATCAATTGTTTTTTTGCATTTTTAAAAATACGGTAAATTTCTGTAGGTTTTAAAATTTTCAGGATGATTCCTGTCGAGATTATTGTTTATAAATTTCCAAATCATCGAAAGTAATTTCAATTTTTCTTTAATTCATTTTCTAAAGCTCTAATGTAATTATTAACCATCGTTTGTCAATTGTTTTTCGTTTTCATAAAAAAATACGTTAATTTTCTATTGATTTAAAATTTTTCAGACAAATTCCTGTTGGGATTATTTGTTAATAAATCATTAAACCATAAAATGTAATTTTGTTTTTCTTAATATTCAAGTTTCAAGCGTTGTAATTTTATTTTCAGTCATCGTTTATCAATTGTTTTTTGTATTTATAAAAATACGTCAATTTTCGATAGATTTTTCGAAATTTTCAGACTGATTCCTGCTGAGATTATTTTTTTATAAATCTTCAAATCGTCTAATGTAATTTTGATTTTCTCTAATTCAAGTTTCAAGCGTTGTAATTTTATTTCCATTCATCGTTCATCAATTGTTTTTCGTATTTTTAAAACTCCTTTAGTTTTCTATAAATTTTGAAATTTACAAGCTAATTCCTGCTGTGATTATATTTTTATAAACCTACAAATAGTGGTATGTAATTTTAGTTTTTCTTAATTCAATTTTTAAGCGTTGTAATTTTATTTTCATCCATCATTCATCAATTGTTTTATATAATTTTCAAAACTACATTCATTTTCTATAAATTTTGAAATTTTCAGGACGATTCCTGCTGAGATAATGTGTTGGTTGATTATTAAATCATCAAATTGAATTTTGATTTTCTTCCATTCAATTTTCAAGCGCTGTAATTTTATATTCAACCATTGTATTTCAATTGTTTTATTTTGTAATTTTAAAAATACGTTATTGTTCTGTGAATTATAAAATTTTTAGGCTGATTCCTGCTGGGATTATTTGTAAATACATTTTCAAATCGTTAGGTTTTGGTTTTTCTTAATTCAATTTTCAAGTGTTTTAATTTCATTTTCAACCATCGTTCTTCAATTGTTTTACGTAGTTATAAAGATACGTTAATTTTCTATAGATTTTGAAATTATCAAGCTGATTCCTGCTGGGATTATTCTTTTTTTTAAATGTAACTTTGCTTTTTCTTTAATCAATTTTCAAGCTTTGTAATTTGTTTTTCGCCTGTTGTTCATCAATTGTTTTTTTGCATTTTAAAAAATACGTTAATTTTCTGTAGGTTTTAAAATTTTCAGGACGATTCCTGTCGACATTATTGTTTATAAATTTCCAGATCATCGAAAGTAATTTTAATTTTACTTAATTCATTTTCTAGAGCTCTAATGTAATTTTTAACCATCGTTTGTAAATTGTTTTTCGTGTTTATAAAAAATACGTTAATTTTCTATTGATTTTAAATTTTTCAGACAAATTCCTGCTTGGATTATTTGTTAATAAATTATTAAACCGTAAAATGTAATTTTGATTTTCTTTATATTCAAGTTTTAAGCGTTGTAATTTTATTTTCAGTCATCGTTCATCAATTGTTTTTTGTATTTATAAAAATACGTCCATTTTCGATAGATTTTTCGAAATTTTCAGACTGATTCCTGCTGAGATTATTATTTTATAAATCTTCAAATTGTCTTATGTAATTTTGGTTGTTTTCTCTAATTCAAGTTTCAAGCGTTGAAATTTTATTTCTAGTCACCGTTCATCAATTGTTTTTTGTATTTTTAAAATTCCTTTAGTTTTCTATAAATTTCGAAATTTACAAGCTAATTCCTGCTGTGATTATATTTTTATAAATCTACTAATAATCGAATGTAATTTTAGTATTACTTAATTCAAATTTTAAGCGTTGTAGTTTTATTCTCACCCATTATTTATCAATTGTTTTATTTCATTTTCAAAACTACGTTAATTTTCAATAAATTTTGAAATTTTCAGGCCGATTCCTGCTAACATAATGCGTTGATTAATTATTAAATCATCAAATTGAATTTTGATTTTCTTCAATTCAATTTTCAAGCGCTGTAATTTTATATTCAACCATTGTTCAATTGTTTTTTGTATGTATTTTTAAAAATACGTTATTCTTCTGTGAATTATAAAATTTTTAGGCTGATTCCTGCTGGGATTATTTGTACATACATTTTCAAATCGTTAAGTTTTGGTTTTTCTTAATTTAATTTTCAAGTGTTTTAATTTCATTTTCACCCATCGTTATTCAATTGTTTTTTGTATTTATAAAGATACGTTAATTTTCTATAGATTTTGAAATTTTCAAGCTGATTCCTGCTGTGATTATTCTTTTTTAAAAATGTAACTTTGCTTTTTCGTTAATAAATTTTTAATCTTTGTAATTTTGTTTTCAACTATCGTTTAATCAATTGTTTTTTCGCATTTTAAAAAATACGTTAAATTTCTGTAGGTTTTAAAATTTCCAGGTCGATTCCTGTCGAGATTATTGTTTATAAATTTCCAAATCATCGAGAGTAATTTTAATTTTACTTAATTCATTTTTCTAGAGCTCTAATGTAATTTTTAACCATCGTTTGTCAATTGTTTTTCGTTTTTATAAAACAATACGTTAAATTTCTATTGATTTTAAATTTTTCAGGCAAATTCCTGCTTGGATTATTTGTTAATAAATTATAAAACCTTCAAATGTAATTTTGATTTTCTTTATATTCAAGTTTTAAGCGTTGTAATTTTATTATCAGTCATCGTTTATCAATTGTTTTTTGTATTTATAAAAATACGTCAATTTTCGATAGATTTCAAAAATTTCAGACTGATTCCTGTTGAGATTATTTTTTTATACATCTTCAAATCGTCTATTGTAATTTTGATTTTCTCTAATTCAAGTTACAAGCGTTGTAATTTTATTTCTAGTCATCGTTCATCAATTGTTTTTCGTATTTTTAAAATTCCTTTAGTTTTCTATATATTTTGAAAATTTCAAGCTAATTCCTGCTGTTATTATATTTTTATAAATCTAGAAATAGTCGTATGTAATTTTAATATTTCTTACTTCAATTTAAAGCGTTGTAATTTTATTTTCATCCATAATTCATCAATTGTTTTATTTAATTTTCAAAACTACGTTCATTTTCTAAAAATTTTGAAATTTTTACACCGATTTCTGCTGAGATAATGTGTTGGTTAATTATTAAATCATCAAATTGAATTTTGATTTTCTTCAATTCAATTTTCAAGGACTGTAATTTTATATTCAACCATTGTTCAATTGTTTTTTGTTTGTATTTTTAAAAATACGTTATTCCTTTGTGAATTATAAAATTTTTAGGCCGATTGCTGATGGGATTATTTGTAAATACATTTTCAAATCGTTAAGTTTTGGTTTTTCTTAATTCAATTTTCAAGTGTTTTAATTTTATTTTCAACCATCGTTCTTCAACTGTTTTTCGTATTTATAAAGATACGTTAATTTTCTATAGATTTTGAAATTTTCAAGCTGATTCCTGCTGGGATTATTCTTTTTTAAAAATGTAACATTGCTTTTTCTTGAATCAATTTTCAAACTTTGTAATTTTATTTTTCAACTGTCGTTCAATCAATTGTTTTTTCGCATTTTAAAAAATACGTTAAATTTCTGTAGGTTTTAAAATTTTCGGGATGATTCCTGTCGAGATTATTGTTTATAAATTTCCAAATTATCGAAAGTAATTTTAATTTTACTTAATTCATTTTCTGTAATTTTTAGCCATCGTTCGTCTATTGTTTTTCGTAATTATTAAAAAATACGTTAATTTACTATTGATTTAAAATTTTTCAGGCAAATTCCTGCTGGGATTATTTGTTAATAAATCATAAAACCCTCAAATGTAATTTTGATTTTCTTTATATTCAAGTTTCAAGCGTTGTAATTTTATTTTCAGACATCCTTCATCAATTGTTTTTTGTATTTATAAAAATACGTCAATTTTTGGATAGATTTTTCGAAATTTTCAGACTGATTCCTGCTGAAATTATTTTTTTATAAATCTACAAATCGTCTACTGTAATTTTGATTTTCTCTAATTCAAGTTTGAAGCGTTGTAATTTTATTTCCAGTCATCGTTCATCACTAATTTTTCATATTTTTAAAACTCCTTTAGTTTTCTATAAATTTTGAAAATTTCAAGCTAATTCCTGCTGTGATTATATTTTTATAAATCTACTAATAATCGAATGTAATTTTAGTCTTTCTTAATTCAATTTTTAAGCGTTGTAATTTTATTCCCACCCATTATTCATCAATTGTTTTATTTCATTTTCATTTTCTATAAATTTTGAAATTTTCAGGACGATTCCTGCTGAGATAATGTGTTGGTTAATTATTAAATCATCAAATTGAATTTTGGTTTTCTTCAACTCAATTTTCAAGTGCTGTAATTTTATATTCAACCATTGTTCAATTGTTTTTTGTTTGTATTTTTAAAAATACGTTATTCTTCTGTGAATTATAAAATTTTAAGGCTGATTCCTGCTGGGATTATTTGTAAATACATTTACAAATCGTTAAGTTTTGGTTTTTCTTAATTCAATTTTCAAGTGTTTTAATTTCATTTTCAGCCATCGTTCTTCAACTGTTTTTCGTATTTATAAAGATACGTTAATTTCCTATAGATTTTTAAATTTTCAAACTGATTCCTGCTGGGATTATTCTTTTTCAAAAATGTAACTTTGCTTTTTCTTTAATCAATTTTTAAGCTTTGTAATTTTATTTTTCAACTGTCGTTCAATCAATTGTTTTTTCGTATTTTAAAAAATACGTTAAATTTCTGTAGGTTTTAAAATTTTCAGGATAATTCCTGTCGAGATTATTGTTTATAAATTTCCAAATCATCGAAAATAATTTTAATTTTACTTAATTCATTTTTCTAGAGCTCTAATGTAATTTTTAACCATCGTTTGTCAATTGTATTTCGTGTTTATAAAAAAATACGTTAATTTTCTATTGATTTAAAATTTTTCAGGCAAATTCCTGCTTGGATTATTTGTTAATAAATCATTAAACCCTCAAATGTAATTTTGATTTTCTTTATATTCAAGTTTTAAGCGTTGTAATTTTATTTTCAGTTATCGTTCATCAATTGTTTTTTTTGTATTTATAAAAATACGTCAATTTTCGATAGATTTTTCGAAATATTCAGACTGATTCCTGCTGAGATTATTTTTTTATACATCTTCAAATCGTCTACTGTAATTTTGATTTTCTCTAATTCAAGTTTCAAGCGTTGTAATTTTATTTATAGTCATCGTTCATCAATTGTTTTTCGTATTTATAAAACTCCTTTAGTTTTCTATATATTTTGAAAATTTCAAGCTAATTCCTGCTGTGATTATATTTTTATAAATCTACAAATAATCGAATGTAATTTTAGTCATTCTTAATTCAATTTTTAAGCGTTGTAATTTTATTCTCACCCATCATTCATCAATTGTTTTTTTTTTCATTTTCAAAACTACATTCATTTTCTATAATTTTTGAAATTTCCAGGCCGATTCCTGCTAAGATAATGTGTTGGTTAATTATTAAATCATCAAATTGAATTTTGGTTTTCTTCAATTCAATTTTCAAGCGCTGTAATTTTATATTCAACCATTGTTCAATTGTTTTTTGTTTGTATTTTTAAAAATACGTTATTCTTCTGTGAATTATAAAATTTTTAGGCTAATTCCTGCTGGGATTATTTGTAAATACATTTTCAAATCGTTAAGTTTTGGTTTTTCTTAATTCAATTTTCAAGTGTTTTAATTTCATTTTCACCCATCGTTCTTCGATTGTTTTACGTATTTATAAAGATACGTTAATTTTCTATAGATTTTGAAATTTTCAGACTGATTCCTGCTGAGATTATTATTTTATAAATCTTCAAATCGTCTAATGTAATTTTGGTTTTCTCTAATTCAAGTTTCAAGCGTTGTAATTTTATTTCTAGTCATCGTTCATCAATTGTTTTTCGTATTTTTAAAACAACGTTAGTTTTCTATAAATTTTGAAAATTTCTACAAATAGTCGTGTGTAATTAAAATCCCATTCTTCAATCCTGATAACAAAAATTATAGTTAAATGTAAAGATTACTCTTTTTATAATTAATTGAATATTCATTAATTTTACGCTGATGTTTTATTGATTGGAGGGTGGGATAGAGGCCACCCACCCACCCTACATATACAAATGTATTTAATCATCATTACTGATGAGGTTTCCTGGAAATTATATTAGTAATCGTGGTGGTGTTTAAAAAAATATGGAAGCAGTGTTTTAATTTGAATTTAAATATATATGTAGGGTGGGTGGGTGGCCACTATCCCACCCTCCAATTTTAATAACACGATCATAGTATTTTCAAAATAAATTACATAATAAAAAAAAGTTAATAGTCTAATTAATATTGTTTTAATACAAATAATTAATGTAAAAATTCAGATGTATGTTCTAATGTAGGGTGGGTGGGTTAGAAGACGTCTACCCACCAAAAATATATAATTTATATTTCTACTACACTTACTACTTTAATTTTTCTAAAATCTAAAACAATATTATTATTAAATAATTCCCATTTTCCAATCGTAATAACAAATGTAGTAATTAAATATAAAGATTCATATTTTTCTAATTATTTAAATATTCATTCAATTTACGATAATGTTTTATCGATTGGAGGGTGGGATAGAGGCCACCCGCCCACCCTACATATACAAATGCCTTTAATCACTCTTAATGAGAAGGTTTCCTGGAAAGTATATTCGTAATAGTGAGGATGTTTTAAAAAAAATACGAAAGCAGTGTTTTAGTTTATAATTTAAATGTATATGTAGGGTGGGTGGGTGGCCACTATCCCACCCTTCAATTCTTAAAACATAAACGTCGTATTTTGCTAATAAATTATGCTTGGCGAATCATTTAAGTGGGAAAATCTGTGCTTCAGTCTCCAAATCACAATTTTTTTTTGTAAAACTTCTACACGCACAAAGCAAATTCGCAAGAGACTGAGACAGAGATTCATGTATTCTACGTATACATCGGATTCGTTGCGTATACGCAGGAAATTAAAGAAATATTAGGTGTAGTAAAAAGGAAATCCATTATTTTTGTATGAAATTAAAGGCTTTACTTGCCATAGTTAAAATCATCCAATTTAAGTCAAGTTCGATAATTTGTTACCAGTTTGAAGATAAATTAATTATGCCTTTTTAATAGAAGCCTTCGTCCCTGTTGAGACAGTCGATTTTCACAAGTAATATTTTCTTCAGGAAAATTGTATTGTTCGCCATGGACAAGAACAGGTGGTAATTACTTGATGCCAAGTTTGAACTATAAAGTGGATGCATAAGAACCTTCCAATCAAGCTTCCAAACCTTCTGGAGAGTTACTATCGATGTGTGTGCCCTGAAGTTGTCCTGATGGAATACAATTCCTCTCCTACTAGCCAAAGGTGGCAGCTTCTGGATTACTTTCTTCAGATGGTTCAATTGTTAACAGTTCAGTTCCGAATGAAGAGTTTTGTTGAAGGGGAGCAGCTCATAGTAGATAATTCCTTGACAATCCCACCAAACAAACAGCAAAACCTTCCTAATCGTCAGTCATGGCTTGGCCAACGTTTTCGCTTTCTCATCGCGATTCTACCACGGCCATTTTCGCTTGACGTTGTCGTAAGTGATCCACTTTTCATCACCAGTCACCAACCGCTTCAAAAATGGGTCGATTCAGTAGCAATTCGTAAATAGAAATTCGGTCCATGAAGTTTTTTTTGCGTTAACTCGTTAACGACCTTCATTTTGTATCTAACATTATTCAAGCAACCAATTTATTATTCAAATGGTTCCAAATGGTTTTTATGCAATCTTTAGCTCTTGGGCAACCGAAGCAGTACTTAGATGATGGACAGACTTCACGATGTCCATGATTTTATCGATACTTTCGAGAATTGACCTTCCAGTGCTTGGTGCATCTTTATCATCGAAATTCTCGGAACGGAGTCAACTAATTACAAAAGTGCCAGATAAGTTTTTTCAGTACGAAATGTTATCTTTCTGAAGCCATCTAGTGGAATTCGATCGGACCGAGATATAGAAAACTAAAGCCATCTATTGACAAAACAAACTTTCTTTTTTGGACACCCTGCGTATTTTACTGATTTTCATAAACTAGAAGTATAGGGTGGTTGGTTCGTAACGAGTTCGGCCTTGGATCCGTTTCGTCGAGGAATTGAACTCGTCGTAAATGTCACGGCGTGCACGCTCCGCCGCGCAAATTGCACTTTTACGACAACAATGCCTCGCCGAGTAATAAAGGAAACACAATAAAAATCGCCGACCTTCATCCCGTAAGTCAATACAGACGGTGTGTATATTTATGGGGAATACATTAACGCCGGCTAATCGTGACAATAAAGAAAGCCCTCGTTCACCTTCGACGATGGCATTAAATGGTGTCAAATGTACACACGATTTATCAACTACATTGTGATATTGAAAATCTATTCAATATTAATTATATCTTCAGCTATAAATGTTGAAAAAGCAAAAAAGATCTAATCTTACTTAAAGAAGAGGAATCTTATCTTTAAGAAGTTTTTCTTCATCTAATTTAAACATCAAAGATATGATTCTTCTTCTTCTTTAACTTCTTCTTCCAACATTTATAGCTGAGATATAATTAATATTTAAAAGATTTTGAATATCACAACTTGTTATGTTACACATTTTTATCACATTTTTATTTTCAGTTTCCGGTGCATTTATTTTTTGATGTTATTACTGTTTTCATCTAAAAATACTTTAAAGTGATGATAATTGGTAAGGTTTTTGGAGGCAGTGTGAAGGTAAGAATTATATTGAAGTAAAGAAACTACTCTAGGGAGTACCTAAATATCGATAAGCTTTTATTGTTGTTTTCATCTGTTTTAAAAGTTGATTAAACTTAAATTGTCTTAGTTTTTATTCTATTACTAACCATTGATAAAGTCTGCACGTAATTATTTTCACTAGAGGATAACGTTGAATATTCAACGCGGCATTTACTTTCGTTATTATTATTATTATTTATAATAACCGCAGCCCGCACGAGTAGTCTGCGGTAATTTTAACGGCACAAGTTTTAATTGCGTACCCCCCTCGCCCCTCCAACAAGGCGCGCCTCTAATTGAAACCAATTTGGGGAGACGCGGTGGCGCCACGGTCGTCCGCCGATGGGGGGGAAAGGTCACCAAAGCCGCATAAGAATTAATCGTTGTGTAATTGCTCGAGCGACGGACTCGTGTCTCATCAATTATTTGGACAAAATTGGGACGACGAAAAAAAATCAAAGAGGAATTCCACGAATTCAACAATTTGTTTTAAGTATAGTTGACATCATCTTCCTCTTTTAGATTTTTTGGTTAAGAGTTAAATTACACTCCAGATGAAAAAAATACTTCTAGTACCATCCTGTTGAAAGCAAGTATTAGTAGCATTTGTCCTTTAGTGATCCGACGCTCAAAATGGAGGCAAATTGAAGGAGAGGTATAAAGTTTATGAGTGTAACTTGATACAGGAGAAGAAGAAAACTTTCACCAGTACACATTCATCAGCCAATATTAATAAAATCATGTATTGTGTTAAAACATCAAATACAATATATAAGTCCTTTAAGATGTAGAATTCTAATTATTAAAACATCAAAGACTGATTCCACTGTCTGTCTGTAAGGCTATTGATGAAATGATGATGTTTGGCTTAATAAACTTTCCCCAGTCATCATGTGGAATTCCTTCAAACCTATTTTACGGAAGTTATTCTTAAAATTGGCAGTGGCGCCCGACGTTGAATCACTCGGTGATATATAACCCCGTCACGTGCGGTAAAAATATTTCGGACGTTTACATCTTCAACATTTGAAACGAACCGAATTTCCGCATAATTTCATCCGCCTCGACTGTTGCATTCCAATTGCGAAAACAACACCGGCGACAAAACGAAAAGAAAAACGAAAAAACAAAAACCGCCGTTTATTTTCGTCGTTGGCAGCGCCACCATGCGGTGATTCCCGCCATGGCGCCGGATCTCCATTTGGCAGACATGCGAGTCCAAAGTTGAGTTCTTGGCGTGAGGTGCTCGCTCAGGTTTTATTTTATTTCGCCCGTACCGAAAATAGAACGCGTCATTACGTATTTATAATCGGATTAGATGTATATTTGGATAGGCGTGAACGCACGCGAACGCTCGCAAACGCTCGCAAACGCTCACAAGAGTTCACATCCAATTTTTATTTTAATATCCTACAAATCTACAGATTTAATTATTATTTCCTTATAAATAACAACCATTGATAATAAGAATAGTTGCAAACGTTACTAGGTGTTTAACCACAAACTAATTTTAATCTGATTTAAATTTCATCCTTCAATTTTTAATTAAACTTGACCACTTATGTATGTAAATTGGTTACAAGAAAACATAACGTTGACCTAGAAACGCGTAACGGGAGAAAGTAACCGTAACGCATTCACAATTGCGATATTCACTTTCCCCGAACGGCAAAAAAATTATTACCTCAATCCGCGTTAATTATTGAGGCCCTTTAATTCCGGCCGGAGCCCTTTAGGCAAAAGGAAGGCAGAGGGCGCGCGCGCTCTTGGGCTGTGCATTATTTACGGTGCGGAAAGGTCCTGGACCGTGAAGGGGTGTGCGGGTGAGAGAGAGAGAGAGAATGCAAATTTACGGTTCACGAACGCGACCGGAATCGTTAATTCGGACTACACCGGGATGGGGGATGAGATTAGGGTCCGGGCACGGAAATCGTGGGTCGTAACATAAATACAGGATTGTGACGGGATTCCCTCCTCTCGCTCCTCTACACACACACACACTCGCGAAAAGTTTTCCCGAAAACAAGTTCAGTGGAGCAAAGTTCTGGGGTCCAAAAATTATCATCCCAAATCAAGGTCAATGAAATAATGTAAAGATTTGCAGTTATAAATGTTGCCAGAAAAACTACGCTTATTATTTTTATGGAAAATTGTAAACACATTACCTAGGTGTAAATCGTGAGCTTTTGAAGCTTATTCCTCGTTTGGTTAATTTTTCACAACTTTTAAAACTACTGAATGCAATTTTCATTTATAAGATATTATTTTACAGTGTTGTCATGTAAATTAGAGCAACGCTATGGTTACTATTTTTATGGAAAATTGTAAACACATCACCTAGGTATAAATCCTGAGCTTTTGAAGCTTATACCTCGGTTGGTTAAATTTTTACAATATTTAAAACCACTGAATGCAATTTTTATTTAAAAATATTAATTTGCAGCGTTGCCATACAAATTATAGTAACGCTACGGTTATTATTTCTATGGAAAATTGTAAATATATTACCTAGGTATAAATCCTGAGTTTTTGAAGCTTATTCCTCAGTTGGTTGATTTTTTACAATTTTTAAATCCACTGAAAGCAATTTTTATTTATAAAATATTAATTCACAGCGTTGCCATGTCAATTACAGCAATGTTATAGTTATTATTTTTATGGAAAATTGTAAACGCATTACCTAGGTATAAATCCTGAGCTTTTGAAGCTTATTCCTCGCTTGGTTAATTTTTAATAATTTTTAAAACCACTGAAAGCAATTTTCATTTACAAAACACTAATTTGCAGCGTTGCCATGTGAATTATAACAACGCTACGGTTATTATTTTTATGGAAAATTATAAACACATCACCTAGGTATAAATTCTGAGCTTTTGAAGCCTATTCCTCGCTTGGTTAATTTTTTGCAGTTTTTAAAACCACTGATGTGTAAATTATAGCTTCACTACGGTTATTATTTTTATGGAAAATTGTAGAAACACTACCTAGGTATAAATCCTGAGTCATTAAAGCTTATTCCTCGGTTGGTTAATTTTTTTACAATTATTAAAACCACTGAATGCCATTTTCAATTATAAAATAATGATTTACAGCGTTGCCATGTAAAATATAGCTACACTGCGGTTATTATTTTTATGGAAAATTGTAAACACATCACCTATGTATAAATCCTGAGCTTTTGGAGCTTATTCCTCGATCGGTTAATTTTTAACAATTTTTAAAACCACTGATTGCAATTTTCAATTATAAATGAATAATTTGCAGCGTTGCCGTGTAAATTATAACTACACTACGGTTGCTATTTTTATGGAAAATTGTAAACACATCACCTAGGTATAAATCCTGAGCTTTTGAAGCTTATTCCTCGATTGGTTACTTTTTTACTGTTTTTGAAACCACTGAAAGCAATTTTCTCTTACAAAATATTAATTTACAGCTTTGCCGTGTAAATTATAGCTACACTACGGTTATTATTTTTATGGAAAATTATAAATACATCACCTAGCTATAAATCCTGAGCTTTTAAAGCTTATTCGTTGGTTGGTTAATTATTTTACAATTTTTAAAACCACTGAATGCAATTTTTAATTATAAAATATTAATTTGCAGCGTTGCCATGTAAATTATACCAACGCTGTGGTCATTATTTTTATGGAAAATTGTAAACACATCACCTAGGTATAAATCCTAAGCTTTTGAAGCTTATTAGTAAATTTTTTATAATTTTTAAAGACACAAAAGGCAATTTTAATTTTAAAAATGTAAAATTTGCAGTGTTGCTATGTGAATTATAGTAATGCTATGGTTATTATTTTAATGGAAAATTGTAAATACATCACTTAGGTACAAACCGTGAGCTTTTGAAGCTTATTCCTCCGTTGGTTAATTTTTTACAATTTTTAAAACCACCGAATGCAATTTTTATTTATAATATATAAATTTGCAGCGTTGCCATTTAAATTATAATAATGCTACGTTTATTATTTTTATGGAAAATTGTAAACATATTACCTATTATTAGCTTTTAGAGCTTATTCCTCGGTTGGTTATTTTTTTACAATTTTTAAAACTACTGAAAGCAATTTTCATTTATAAAATATTAATTTACAGCGTTGCCATGTCAATTACAGCAACGCTATGATTATTATTTTTATGGAAAATTGTAAATACTTCACTTAGGTATAAATCCTGAGCTTTTGCTTGGTAAATTTTCTACAATTTTTAAAACCACTGAAAGCAATTTTAATTTATAAAATATTAATTTGCAGCGTTGCCATGTAAATTATAGCAATGCTACGGTGATTATTTCTATGGAAAATTGTAAACACATCACCTAGGTATAAATCCTGAGCTTTTGAAGCGTATTACTCGGTTGGTTAATTTTTTACAATTTTTAAAATCACTGAATGTAATTTTCAATTATAACATTTTAATTTATAGCGGTGCCATGTAAATTATAGCAACGCTATGGTTATTATTTTTATGGAAAATTGTAAACACATCACCCAGGTATAAATCCTGAGCTTTTGAAATTTTTGTTTCTCGCTTGGTTAAATTTTTACAAGTCTTAAAACTACTGAAAGCAATTTTCATTTATAAGATATTAATTTACAGTGTTGTCATGAAAATTACAGCAACGTTATGGTTACTATTTTTATGGAAAATTGTAAATACATCACCTAGGTATAAATCCTGAGCTTTTGAAACTTATCCCTCGGTTGGTTAATTTTTTACAATGTTTAAAACCAGTGAAAGCAATTTTCATTTATCAAATATTAATTTGCAGCGTTGCCATGTAAATTATAGTAATGTCACGGTTATTATTTTTATATATAATTGTAAACACATTACCTAGGTATAAATCATGAGCTTTTGAAGCTTATTCCTCGGTTGGTTAATTTTTTACAATTATTAAAACCACTGAATGCAATTTTCAATTATAAAATAGTGATTTACAGCGTTGCCATGTAAAATATAGCTACACTGCGGTTATTATTTTTATGGAAAATTGTAAACACATCATCTAGGTATAAATCCTCAGCTTTTGAAGCTTATTCCTCGCTTGGTTAATATTTTACAACTTTTAAAACTACTGAATGCAATTTTTATTTATAAGATATTAATTTGCAGCGTTGCCATATAAATTATAGCAACGCTATGGTTATTATTTTTATGGAAAATTGTAAACACATCACCTAGGTATAAATCCTGGGCTTTTGAAGCTTATTATTTGGTTGGTTAATTTTTTACAATTTTTTAAACCACTGAATGTAATTTTCATTTATAAAATATTAATTTGCAGCGTTGCCATGTAAATTATAGTAATGTTACGGTTATTATTTTTATGAAAAATTATAAATACATGACCTAGGTATAAATCTTGAGCTTTTGAAGCTTATTCCTCGCTTGGTTAATATTTTACAACTTTTAAAAATACTGAATGCAATTTTTATTTATAAGATATTAATTTACAGCGTTGCCATGTAAATTATAACAACGCTATAGTTATTATTTTTATGGAAAACTGTAAACACATTACCTAGATATAAATCCTGAGCTTTGGAAACTTATTCCTTGGTTGGTTAATTTTTTACAATTTTTTAAACCACTGAATGCAATTTTCAATTATAAAATATTAATTTGCAGCCTTTCTATGTAAATTATAGCTACACTACGGTTGTTATTTTTATGGAATATTGTAAATACATCAACTAGGTATAATTCCTGAGCTTTTCAAGTTCATTCCTCGGTTGATTAATTTTTTACAATTTTTAAAACTACTGAAAGCAATTTTCATTTATAAAATATTAAATTTTCAGCGTTGCCATGTAAAATATAAAAATGCTACGGTTATTATTTTTATGGAAAATTGTAAACACATCACCTAGGTATAAATCCTGAGCTTTTGAAGCTTATTGCTTGCTTAGTTAATTTTTTAAAATTTTTAAAACCACTGAATGCAATTTTCAATTATAAAATATCAATTTACAGCGTTGCCATGTTAATTACAGCAGCGCTACGGTTATCATTTTTATGGAAAATTGTAAACACATCACCTAGGTATAAATCTTGAGCTTTTGAAGCGTATTACTCGGTTAGTTAATTTTTTACAATTTTTTAAACTACTGAATGCAATTTTCATTTATAAGATATTAATTTACAGTGTTGTCATGTAAATTACAGCAACGCTATGGTTACTATTTTTATGGAAAATTGTAAATACATCACCTAGGTATAAATCCTGAGCTTTTGAAGCTTATTCCTCGATTGGTTAATTTTTTACAATTTTTTAAACCATTAATTGCAATTTTCTCTTATAAAATATTAATTTGTTGCGTTGCCATGTAAATTATAGCAACGCTATGGTTATTATTTTTATGGAAAATTGTAAATACATCACCTAGGTATAAATCCTGAGCTTTTGAAGCTTATTCCTCGGTCGGTTAATTTTTTACAATTTTTAAAACTACTGAAAGCAATTTTCATTTGTAAAATATTAATTTACAGCGTTGCCATGTCAATTACAGCAACGCTACGGTTATTATTTTTATGGAAAATTATAAACACATCATCTAGGTATAGATCCTGAGCTTTTGAAGCTTATTCCTCGCTTGGTTAATTTTTTACAATTTTTAAAACCACTGAAAGCAATTTTCATTTATAAAACATTAATTTGCAGCGTTGCCATGTAAATTATAGCAACGCTATGGTTATTATTTTTATGGAAAATTGTAAACACATTACCTATGTATAAATCCTGAGCTTTTGGAGCTTATTCCTCGGTTGGTTAATTTTTAACAATTTTTAAAACCACTGAATGCAATTTTCATTTATAAAATTATTAAATTTGTAGCGATGCCATGTAAATTATAGCAATGCTACGGTGATTATTTCTATGGGAAATTGTAAACACATCACCTAGGTATAAATTTTGAACTTTTAGAGCTTATTCCTCGCTTGGTTAATTTTTTACAATTTTTAAAGCCACTGAAAACAATTTTCATTTATAAAATATTAATTTACAGCGTTGCCATGTCAATTACAGCAACGCTATGGTTATTATTTTTATGGAAAATTGTAAACACATCACCTAGGTATAAATCCTGAGCTTTTCAAGCTTATTCCTCAGTCGGTTCATTTATTACAATTTTTTAAACCACTAATTGCAATTTTCTCTTATAAAATATTAATTTGCAACGTTGCTATGTAAAATATAACAATGCTATGGTTATTATTTTATGGAAAATTATAAATACATCACCTAGGTGTAAGTCCTGAACTTTTGAAACGAATTCCTAGATTGGTTAATTTCTTACAATTTTTAAAACCACTGAAAGCAATTTTCATTTATAAAACATTAATTTGCAGCGTTGCCATGTCAATTACAGCAACACTGCGATGATTATTTTTATGAAAAATTGTATACACATCACCTAGGTATAAATCCCGAGCTTCTGTAGTTAATTCCACTTTTCCATTTGCGAATATTTATGTTTTTTTTTTTTCTTATGAATGTCGTGCTGAATTTGATCGCCCACTGGAAAAAAGAAAAGAATTGCCCTTAATTATGGCTCCCCACTGTAGGGATTCGCTAAACGTAAAACGGGGCGCCGTCGTCGGGCTTCGGCCTTCCCGCCACCCACCACCCACCACAGCGAAACCGTTCTTCCGCATTAAATCTAATTTCACGTCAATTTTCGCAAAATGGCGAAAACAATTTTCGCGAAAAATAACATTTACCATTCACGTTGCTCCCTCCTCCACTATGCGTAAACAAACGGTCGGGGTGATGAAAGCCTTAATTAACACACCATGGAAATTGTTCAGAAAATAATTTTAATAATAAATATTAAAACATATGTTCATTAAAAAGAGTTACAATTTTATGTGTAGAATATAAATATAGAATATTGTATTTCTTGCGCCATCTTGTTGAAATTTCATTAGAATAGAGGTAAAAGTATTGAAATTATAAATTATTATATCCAGGACGTTTTTTAAATGCCTTCAAAAAAAATATAGGATTTAATTATACCTCGTAACAAAGCAAACCGGGATGAATTCAGCGCCACCCCTCCCCAATTGTATACACCCGAATTGGCACAATAAAACAATACCCCCTGCGCGTATCCAGGTTTGCGTTTAATAAAATACATATTCATAATGGCGGAATGTTAAAAGCCATTATTACCATAACAATTAAAAAAAAAGAAAGAGGTATTCGCGTGGAGCGGGCGCAATTAAATTTTCAGATCGTGCCGGAGATTAAAGTGAATTGCGGTAGCGAAACGCGAATTTGCATGTGCATAGTCTGTTGGGGGTTGGTTTTCGCCAAATACACGGATGTAAAAAAGAATTAAATAATTTTCCTTTTGCCAGTTTCGGCCTTGGCCCCGCGAACCATCGTTATCATTTGCATTTTTATCGGAAGGCACCTCACGTAACCGTATTTTATGCAAAGTCTCCTCACACCCCACCCCACCTCAGGAATGCCAGGGAGGCCATAATACGCTCTCCGACCCGTCTCGTTTAATTGCCTCCTTTATATGGTAGGAACCTGATTTATCGCCCACTAGATGGGTTTTTAATGAATACGTGCGCTCGAAATTTATTTATTATAATGCGAATACTAAACCCGTTATATGCTAGTCTTTTTTTTTTTTGTTCACTTCTTCTACTTCTCCATCATCATCATCATCAATTCGTTCTTGGAACTTGAAGGAAGAAGATGCACTATTTAAGCTCTACATTTCCAGGAAACCGTTAATGCCATCACGTGTTTGATCTCTTAATGGAATATAAGGTTTCAGAGAATTATTAACTTAATAACTTTTTTCTTTCTTAATAAGAATTTTGAGATTTACAAAAAAATCTTAAGCATTCTCTATATAAAAGAGTAAATTAAATATTGATTATTTAAAGTTTTCAGCATACTGTACATCCCTACACCTTGCTCCGTCCTGTTGAAAACTTTATGTTATACATAGAAAAGAATTTAAACACTAACAGGATGATACAAAGTTTATGTTAGTGAAGTATTTAATCAAAATACAATTAAATTTTATCTCCTAACCGCACATTACAAGCTCTGACATAATTAAGCCGCAACCTCGCGATAAGATTTTATTATTATTATTTCCAAAAAAACGGAGGAAAAACCGCGATAACCTTTAACGACTTTATTTGCCCGACGTGAATGACGCTCTTATTTATTAATGCGGCGGCGACGCAGGCCAGGGTTATATATTGTTATATTGTAGGAACGTGCATTTGCATTTTTGGTACATGTTCGGAATGGATTTTAACATGTTTTCCATCTATAAAACAACGCACGCCGCCAGTGCACGTGTGATTTATCGTTAATGGACGAATGCCAAAATTATTTGAATGCACGTATTGTCCCACTTACTCGGCGGGTCGCCATTTGCATTCGCAAGGACAGAAGATGATGTGAGAATAAATGGAAGGCGCAAAAGTAACGGGACGAAACGAAACCGAAATAAAAAACCATTTCGTTAAAAGTTTCTACTTGAGTTATAAAGATTTAGAATTTATTGACCAATTGAGGAAAACCAATTGAAAATTAATAGTTGACGCAAAGTTACAATTATAAAACAATTGAATTACGTTTATAAAACATCATCCTTTAGAATTAACTTTAATTTTTTGAAATTCGCCAGTTTTTACTTGAGTTATAAACTTTTGAAAATTCAAATTTACAATTCGTTGACGAAATAGTCAAAAACAATTGAAAATCAATCGTTAACGCAAAGATACAATTCTAAAATAATTGAATTACGTTTATAAAACACCAATCATTAGAATTAATTTCAGTTTTTCGAAATTCGGCAGTTTTTAGGTGAGTTATGAACTTTTGAAAATTCAGATTTACAATTTGTTGACTAATTAAGGAAAAACAATCGAAAATTAATAGTTAACGCAAAGATACAATTCTAAAACAATTGAATTACGTTTATAAAACATCATCCATTAGAATCAACTTTAGTTTCTTTTTTAAATTTACCAGTTTTTACTTGAGTTAGAAACTTTTGAAAATTTAGATTTACAACTTGGTGACGAATTTAGGAAAAACAATTGATAACCAATAGTTAACGAAAAGATACAATTCTTAAAAAATTAAATTACGTTTTTAAAACATCATTCATTAGAATTAACTTTAAATTTTTGAAATTCACCAGTTTTTACTTGAGAAATGTACTTTAGAAAATTCAGATTTACAATTTTTTAGTTAATTCTGGAAAAACAGTTGAAAATCAATAGTTGACGCAAAGATACGATACTAAAACAATTGAATTACGTTTATAAAACATCATCCATTAGAATTAACTTTAATTTTTTGAAATTCACCAGTTTTTACTTGAGTTTTGAACTTTTGAAAATTCAAATTTACAATTTGTTGACGAATTGAGGAAAAACAATTGAAAATCAATAGTTAACACAAAATTACAATTCTAAAACAATTGAGTTACGTTTACAAAACACCATCCTTTAGAATTAACTTAAATTTTTTGATATTCACCAATTTTTACTTTAATTAAACTTTTGAAAATTCAAATTTACAATTTGTTGACGAATCGAGGAAAAACAATTAAAAATTAATGGTTAACGTAAAAATACAATTGTAAAACAATTGAATTATATTTATAAAACATCATACATTACAATTAACTTTAGATTTTTAAAATTTACCAGTTCTTACTTGAGTTATAAACATTTAAAAATTTAGATTTACAACTTGGTAACGAATTGAGGAAAAACAATTGAAAATTAATAGTTAACTCAAAGATACAATTCTAAAATAATTAAATTACGTTTATAAAACATCATTCCCTAGAATTAGCTTTAATTTTTTGGAATTCAGCACTTTTTACTTGATTTATGAACTTTTGAAAATTCAGATTTATAATTTATTGATGATTTGATGAACAGTATATGAAAATCAACAGTTAAGGCAAAGATACAATAGTAAAAAAATTAAATTACCCTTATGAAACATCATCCATTATAATTAACTTTAAATTATTGAAATCCACCAGTTTTTGCTCAAGTTATGAACTTTTGAAAATTCAGATTTGTAATTTTTGACGAATTGGGGTAAAACAATTGAAAATCAATAGTAAACGCAAAAATACAATTCTAAAACAATTGAATATTTTTTAGAAGACATCATTCATTAGAAATAACTTTAATTTTTGAAATCCACCAGTTTTGAAGTTTTAAAAATTCAGATTCAGCATTATTTGACGAATTGAAGAAAAACAGTTGAATATTCATAGTTGACGCAAAGAGACAATTCTAAAACAATTGAATTACGTTTATAAGACACCATTCATTAAAATTAACCTTATTTTTTTGGAATTTACCAATTTTTACTTTAGTTATAAACTTTTGAAAATTTAAATTTACAATTTGTTGACGAATCGATGAAAAACAATTGAAAATCAATAGTTAACGCAAAGATACAATTCTAAAATAATTGAATTACGTTTATAAGACATCATTCGATAAAATTAAATTGAATTTTTTGGAATTCACCAATTTTTACTTTAGTTATAAACTTTTAAAAATTTAAAGTTACAATTTGTTGACGAATCGAGGAAAAACAATTTAAAATTAATGGTTAACGCAAAAATACAATTGTAGAGCAATTGAATTATGTTTATAAAACACCAATCAATAGAATTAACTTTAATTTTTTTGAAATTCGTTGGTTTTTACTTGAGTTATAAACTTTTGAAAATTCAGATTTACAATTTGTTGACGAATCGAGGAAAAACAATTGAAAATCAATGGTTAACGCAAAAATACAATTGTAAAACAATTGAATGATGTTTATAAAACACCAATCAATAGAATTAAGTTTAATTTTTTGAAATTCGTTGGTTTTTACTTGAGTTATAAACTTTTGAAAATTCAAATTTACAATTTGTTAACTAATTGTGGAAAAACAATTGAAAATCAATAGCTAATGCAAAGATACAATTCCAAAACAATTGAATAATGTTTATAAAACATCATCGATTAGAATTAACTTTAATTTTTTGAAATTCGCCACTTTTTACTCGAGTTATGAACTTTTGAAAATTGAGATCTATAATTTATTGATGATTTAAAGAATAATATTTGAAAATCAATAGTTAAGGCAAAGATACAATAGTAAAACAATTGAATTACGTTTATGAAACAGCATCCATTATAATTAATTTTAAATTTTTGAAATCCAAAAAATTTTGCTTAAGTTATGAACTTTTGAAAATTCAGATTTGTGATATTTGACGAATTGAGGTAAAACAATTGAAAATCAATAGTTAACGCAAAAATACAATTCTAAAACAATTGAATTTTATTTATAAAACATCATTCATTAGAAATAACTTTAATTTTTGTAATCCACCATTTTTTTCTAAAGTTTTGAAGTTTTAAAAATTCAGATTCACAATTATTTGACGAATTGAGGATAAACAATTGAAAATCAATAGTTAACTCAAAGATACAATTGTAAAACAATTGAATTATGTTTGTAAGACATCATTCATTAGAACTAACTTTAGTTTTTTAAAATTCGCCAGTTTTTACTTGAGTTATGGACTTTTGAAAATTCATATGTACAATTTGTTAACCAATTGAGGAAAAACAATCGAAAATCAATAGTTGACGCAAAGATACAATTCTAAAACAATTGAATTATGTTCATAAAACAACATCCATTAGAATTAAGTTTAGTTTTTTAAAATTCGCCAGTTTTTACTCGAGTTATGAACTTTTGAAAATTCAAATTTACAATTTGTTAACTAATTGTGGAAAAAACAATTGCTAATGCAAAGATACAATTTCAAAACAATTGAATTATATTTAAAAAACACCATCCATTTGAATTGAGTTTAGTTTTTTTGAAATTCACCACTTTTTACTTGAGTTATGAACTTTTGAAAATTCAGATTTATAATTTATTGATGATTTGAAGAATAATATTTGAAAATCAATAGTTAAGGCAAAGATACAATAGTAAAACAATTGAATTGCGTTTATGAAACATCATCCATTCGAATTAACTTTAATTTTTTGAAATTTACTACTTTTTACTTGAGTTTTTTGAAAATTCATATTTACAATTTGTTAACGAGTTGTGAAAAAACAATTGAAAATCAATAGTTAACGCAAAGATACAACTCTAAAACAATTGAATTATATTTACAAAAGATCATCCATTAGAATTAACTCTAATTTTTCGAAATTCACCAGTTTTTACTTGAGTAATGTACTTTAGAAAATTCAGATTTACAATTTGTTAACTAATTCGGGAAAAACAGTTGAAAATCAATAGTTGACGCAAAGATACGATACTAAAACAATTGAATTACGTTTATAATACATCATCCATTAGAATTAACTCTAATTTTTCGAAATTCACCAATTTTTACTTAAGTGACAAACTTTTGAAAATTCAAATTTACAATTTGTTGGCGAATTGAGGAAAAATAATTGAAAATCAATAGCTAACGCAAAGATACAATTCTAAAACAATTGAATTACGTTTATAAAACATTATTCATTAGAATTATCTATAATTTTTTGAAATTCACCAGTTTTTACCTGAGTTATAAACTTTTGAAAATTCAGATTTACAATTTGTTGACGAATTGAGGAAAAACAATGGAAAATCAATAGTTGATGCAAAGATACGATACTAAAACAATTGAAGTACGTTTATAAAATATCATCCATTAGAATTAACTTTAATTTTTTGAAATCCACCAGTTTTTGCTCAAGTTATGAACTTTTGAAAATTCAGATTTGTAATTTTTGACGAATTGGGGTAAAACAATTGAAAATCAATAGTTAACGCTAATATACAATTCTAAAACAATTGAATTTAGTTTATAAAACAGTATTCATTCAAAATATCTTTAATTTTTTGAAATACACCAGTTTTTTACTCGAGTTATAAACTTTTGAAAATTCAGTTTTACAATTTGTTAACGTATGGAAGAAAAACAATTGAAAATCAATAGTTAATGCAAAGATACAATTCTAAAACAATTGAATTATGTTTTTAAGATATCATTCATTAGAACTAACTTTAGTTTTTCAAAATTTTCCAGTTTTTACTTGAGTTATAAACTTTTGAAAATTTAGATTTATGACTTAGTGACGAATTTAGGAAAAACAATTGATAAACAATAGGTAACGCAAAGATATAATTCTAAAACAATTGAATTACGTTTATACAACATCATACATTAGAATTAACTTTAATTTTTTTGAAATACACTAGTTTTTGCTTAATATAGGAACTTTTGAAAATTCAAATTTGTATTTCTTGACGAATTGGCGAAAAACAATTGAAAATCAATAGTTGACAAAGATACAATTCTAAAACAATTGAACTATGTTTATACAAAGTCATCCATTAGAATTAACTTTAGTTTTTTTAAATTCACCAGTTTTTACTCGAGTTATGAACTTTTGAAAAATCAAATTTACAATTTGTTAACTAATTGTGGAAAAACAATTGAAAATCAATAGCTAACGCAAAGATACAATTCTAAAACTATTGAATTATGTTTATAAAACATCATCCATTAGAATTAACTATATTTTTTTGATATTCACCAGTTTTCATTTATGTTATAAACTTTTGAAAATTCAGATTTACAATTTGTTGGCAAATTGAGGAAAAACAATTGAAAATTAATATTTATGGCAAAGATACAATTCTAAAACAATTGAATTACGTTTATTAAACACCATCCATTAGAATTAACTTTTGAAATTCACCAGTTTTTACTTGAGCAATGTACTTTAGAAAATTCAGATTTACAATTTGTTAAATAATTCGGAAAAAACAGTTGAATATCCATAGTTGACGCCAAGATGCAATTCTAAAACAATTGAATTACGTTTATAAGACACCATTCATTAAAATTAACATACATTTTTTGGAATTCACCAATTTTTACTTTAGTTATAAATTTTTGAAAATTCAGATTTACAATTTGGTGACGAATTGAGGAAAAACAATTGATAAACAATAGTTAACGTAAAGATATAATTCTAAAACTATTGAAATACGTTTATAAAACATCATTCAGTAGAATTAACTTGATTTTTTTGAAATTCACTAGTTTTTGCTCAAGCTATGAACTTTTGAAAATTCAGATTTGTATTTTTTGACGAATTGGGGAAAAACAATTGAAAATCAATAGTTGGCGCAAAGATACGACACTAAAACAATTGAATTACGTTTATAAAATATCATCCATTAGAATTAACTTTAATTTTTTGAAATTCACCACTTTTTACTTGAGTTATGAACTTTTGAAAATTCAGATTTATAATTTATTGATGATTTGAAGAACAATATTTGAAAATCAATAGTTAAGGCAAAGATACAATAATAAAACAATTGAATTACGTTTATGAAACATCATCCATTATAATTAACTTTAAATTATTGAAATCCACCAGTTTTTGCTCAAGTTATGAACTTTTGAAAATTCAGATTTGTAATTTTTGACGAATTGGGGTAAAACAATTGAAAATCAATAGTAAACGCAAAAATACAATTCTAAAACAATTGAATATTTTTTAGAAGACATCATTCATTAGAAATAACTTTAATTTTTGAAATCCACCAGTTTTGAAGTTTTAAAAATTCAGATTCAGCATTATTTGACGAATTGAAGAAAAACAGTTGAATATTCATAGTTGACGCAAAGATACAATTCTAAAACAATTGAATTACGTTTATAAGACACCATTCATTAAAATTAACTTTATTTTTTTGGAATTTACCAATTTTTACTTTAGTTATAAACTTTTGAAAATTCAAATTTACAATTTGTTGACGAATCGATGAAAAACAATTGAAAATCAATGGTTAACGCAAAAATATAATTGTAAAACAATTGAAGTACGTTTATAAAACATCATTCATTAGAACTAACTTTAAAGTTTTCAAATCCACCAGTTTTTACTTGAATTATAACCTTTTGAAAATTTAGATTTACAATTCGTTGATGAATTTGGGAAAAACAATTGAAAATCAATAGTTAACGCAAAGATACAATTCTAAAACAATTGAATTACGTTTATAAGACATCATTCGATAAAATTAAATTGAATTTTTTGGAATTCACCAATTTTTACTTTAGTTATAAACTTTTGAAAATTTAAAGTTACAATTTGTTGACGAATCGAGGAAAAACAATTTAAAATTAATGGTTAACGCAAAAATACAATTGTAGAGCAATTGAATTATGTTTATAAAACACCAATCAATAGAATTAACTTTAATTTTTTTGAAATTCGTTGGTTTTTACTTGAGTTATAAACTTTTGAAAATTCAGATTTACAATTTGTTGACGAATTGAGGAAAAACAATTGAAAATCAATAGTTGATGCAAAGATACGATACTAAAACAATTGAATTACGTTTATAAAACATCATCCATTAGAATTAACTTTATTTTTTTTAAATTCACTGGGTTTTACTTGAGTTATGAACTTTTGAAAATTCAAATTTTCAATTTGTTAACGAATTGAGGAAAAACAATTGAAAATCAATTGTTAACTCAAAGATACAATTCTAAAATAATTAAATTACGTTTATAAAACATCATCCATTAGAATTAACTTTAGTTTTTTTTAAATTTACCAGTTTTTACTTGACTTATAAACTTTTGAAAATTTAGATTTACAACTTGGTGACAAATTTATGAAAAACAGTTGAAAATCAATAGCTAATGCAAAGATACAATTCTAAAACAATTGACTTATGTTTAAAAGACATCATCCATTAGAATTAACTTTATTTTTTTGAAATTCACCAGCTATTCTAAAGTTATGAAGTTTTAAAAATTCAGATTCTTAATTATTTGACGAATTGAGGATAAACAATTGAAAATCAATGGTTAACGCAAAAATATAATTGTAAAACAATTGAAGTACGTTTATAAAACATCATTTATTAGAACTAACTTTAAAGTTTTCAAATCCACCAGTTTTTACTGGAATTATAACCTTTTGAAAATTCAGATTTACAATTCGTTGACGAATTCGGGAAAAACAATTGAAAATCAATAGTTAACGCAAAGATACAATTCTAAAACAATTGAATTACGTTTATTAGACATCATTCGATAAAATTAAATTGAATTTTTTGGAATTCACCAATTTTTACTTTAGTTATAAACTTTTGAAAATTTAAAGTTACAATTTGTTGACGAATCGAGGAAAAACAATTTAAAATTAATGGTTAACGCAAAAATACAATTGTAGAGCAATTGAATTATGTTTATAAAACACCAATCAATAGAATTAACTTTAATTTTTTTGAAATTCGTTGGTTTTTACTTGAGTTATAAACTTTTGAAAATTCAGATTTACAATTTGTTGACGAATCGAGGAAAAACAATTGAAAATCAATAGTTAACGCAAAGATACAATACTAAAACAATTGAATTATATTTGTAGAACATCACCCATTAGAATTAAGTTTAGTTTTTTCAAAATTCGCCAGTTTTTACTCGAGTTATGAACTTTTGAAAATACAAATTTACAATTTGTTAACTAATTGTGAAAAAACACTTGAAAATCAATAGCTAATGCAAAAATACAATTCCAAAATAATTGAATTATGTTTAAAAAATATCATCCATTAGAATTAACTATAACTTTTTGAAATTCACCACTTTTTACTTGAGTTATGAACGTTTGAAAATTCAGATTTATAATTTATTAATGATTTAAAGAACAATATTTGAAAATCAATAGTTAAGGCAAAGATACAATAGTAAAACAATTGAATTATCTTTATGAAACATCATCCATTATAATTAACTTTAAATTTTTGAAATCCACCAGTTTTTGCTCAAGTTATGAACTTTTGAAAATTCAGATTTGTGATATTTGACGAATTGAGCTAAAACAATTGAAAATCAATAGTTAACGCAAAAATACAATTCTAAAACAATTGAATTTTATTTATAAGACATCATTCATTAGAAATAACTTTAATTTTTGAAATCCACCATTTTTTTTTCTAAAGTTTTGAAGTTTTAAAAATTCAGATTCACAATTATTTGACGAATTGAGGATAAACAATTGAAAATCAATAGTTAACGCAAAGATACAATTCTAAAACAATTGAGGTACGTTTATAAAACATCATCCATTAGAATTCTCTTAAAATTTTTGAAATCCACCAGTTTTTATTCGAATTATAATCTTTTGAAAATTCAGATTTACAACTTGATGACAAATTTAGGAAAAACAATTGATAAACAATAGTTAACGCAAAGATATAATTTTAAAATAATTGAATTACGTTTATAAAACATCATACATTATAATTAACTTTAATTTTTTGAAATTCACCAATTTTTACTTTAGTTATAAACTTTTGAAAATTCAAATTTACAATTTGTTGACGAATCGAGGAAAAACAATTGAAAATCAATGGTTAACGCAAAAATACAATTGTAAAACAATTGAATTATGTTTATAAAACACCATCCATTAGAAGTAAAATTAGTTTTTTAAAATTTACCAGTTTTTACTTGAGTTATAAACTTTTGAAAATTCAGATTTACAACTTGGTGATGAATTTAGAAAAAACAATTGATAAACAATAGTTAACGCAAAGATATAATTCTAAAACAATTGAATTACGTTTATAAAACATCATGCAGTAGAATTAACAATAATATTTTGAAATTCACCAGTTTTTACCTGTGTTATGAATTTTTAAAAATTCAGATTTACAATTTGTTAACGATACAAGAAAAAATAATTGAAAATCGATAGTTAACACAAAGATACCCTTGTAAAACAATTGTATTACGTTTATAAAACACTATCCATTATAATTATCTGTAATTTCTTTAAAATTGACCAGTTTTTACTTGAGTTGTAAACTTTTGAAAATACAAATTTACAATTTGTTAACGAGTTGTGAAAAAACAATTGAAAATCAATAGTTAACGCAAAGATACAATTTTAAAACAATTGAATTATATTTGTAAAAGATCATTCATTAGAATTAACTTTAATTTTTCGAAATTCATCAGTTTTTACTTGAGTAATGTACTTTAGAAAATTCAGATTTACAATTTGTTAATTAATTCGGGAAAAACGGTTGAAAATCAATAGTTGACGCAAAGATACGATACTAAAACAATTGAAATATGTTTATAAGAACGTTTATAAAATATCATCCATTAGAATTAACTTTAGTTTTTTGAAATTAACCACTTTTTACTTGAGTTATCATCTTTTGAAAATTCAGATTTATAATTTATTGATGATTTGAAGAACAATATTTGAAAATCAATAGTTGAGGCAAAGATATAATAGTAAAACAATTAAATTACGTTTATAAAACATCATCCATTAGAATTAACTGTAACTTTTCGAAATTCGCCAGTTTTTACTTGAGTTATGAACTTTTGAAAAATCAGATTTACAACTTGGTGACGAATTTAGGAAAAACAATTGATAAACAATAGTTAACGCAAAGATATAATTCTAAAATAATTAAATTACGTCTATAAAACATAATTCCCTAAAATTAACTTTAATTTTTGAAATTCACCAGTTTTTTTCTAAAGTTATGAAGTTTTAAAAATTCAGATTCAAAATTATTTAACGAATTGAGGATAAACAATTGAAAATCAATAGTTAACGCAAAGATACAATTCTAAAACAATTGAAATATGTTTATAAGACATCATTCATTAGAACTAACATTAGTTTTTCAAAATTTGAAATTTTTTACTTGAGTTATGGATTTTTGAAAATTCAAATTTTCAATTTGTTAACGAGTTGTGAAAAAACAATTGAAAATTAATAGTTAACGCAAAGACACAATTCTAAAACAATTGAATTTCATTTATAAGACATCATTCATTAAAATTAACTTGATTTTTTTGGAATTCACCAATTTTTACTTTAGTTATAAACTTTTGAAAATTCAAATTTACAATTTGTTGACGAATCGAGGCAAAACAATTGAAAATCAATGGTTAACGCAAAGATACAATTCTAAAACAATTGAATATTGTTTATAAGACATCATTAATTAGAAATAACTTTAATTTTTGAAATCCACCAGTTTTTTTATAAAGTTATGAAGTTTTAAAAATTCAGATTGACAATTATATGACGAGTTGAGGAAAAACAATTGAAAATCAATAGTTAACGCAAATATACAATTCTAAAACAATTGAATTTAGTTTATAAAACAGCATCCATTAGAAATATCTTTAATTTTTTCAAATCCACCAGTTTTTTACTCGAGTTATGAACTTTTGAAAAATCAGTTTTACAATTTGTTAACGTATAGAGGAAAAACAATTGAAAATCAATAGTTAATGCAAAGATACAATTCTAAAACAATTGAATTATGTTTTTAAGATATCATTCAATAGAACTAACTTTAGTTTTTCAAAATTTGCCAGTTTTTACTTGAGTTATGAACTTTTAAAAATTCATATGTACAATTTGTTGACCAATTGAGGAAAAACAATTGAAAATCAATAGTTAACGCAAAGATACAATTATAAAACAATTGAATTACGTTTATAAAACATCATCCATTAGAATTAACTTAAATTTTTTGAAATTCACTAGTTTTTACTTAAGTTATCAACTTTTGAAGTATTAAAATCTCTTATATACGTAGTCCTGACCCCGATGACCTTCAAACACGTTCCATAAACAATGCACGCGTTGATTTATTGTGAGGAACAAAAGTGGAAACACGCGACATCCGGCGATATAAGGAATTCCCTAGCGTCGCGAAGGAGGAAAGGGAAGGAAAGAAAGAACAGAAAAAAATAACAGACGGAAACGTTATTAGTTGAGTCATCCGGCAATTTGGAGCGCGCATACCTGGGCTCGTCGTTAAATCACGGACCGAAACAAATGAATTTCGGGGTGGGGGGTATGAATTTGAATGGAACGGATGCGCCCGGTTATTACAATTACACCGGAGCGTCGATATTAATTTGAATATAAATAATCCAGGAACTGTCAGGCGCATCATAAAACGCGCTGTTTTATTTTTACGCTTTTAGTATTCAACGCTCAGTAATCGAACGGCGCATGAATATTAAACACATCCTGCATGTCGCAGTCCGTGACCCCATCTTGTTGAGCGAGCGCGCCAGGTGGAGGCGAATAATGATAATAATAAAAAAAAAACGAGAGAGAGTCGCTCTCGAATCGATTTTCAGAGGGGTCGAGTCAAGAAAAACATTTCCCGGGAAACGGGGCCATTATCCCTGCGGAATTATTTGTTTTCCGCCGGCAAGGACGAAAGGTCACGACGAACAAATGACTGCCGTTTAACGTCGGAATGAATTTCGATGGATGCACACTCACGCTCATCCGTTGTTCCCCCCTTCATACCAGACTTGGATTGGATTAAGTTGTAAATTATGCACGTCGCCACGCTTCAATTACCATTTCCCACTTTTGAACTACAAGTGAAGTAAACGATGAGTAATCTCATTATCAATTGAAGCTATAACAACATCCACCTAACCAAGATAATAATAAAGCAAAAAAAAAGTTTGGCGTTATCTTAATGCCATTATTTCATCCTCGTCCCAATCCCACGCGGTCGATTAAGCCCAAGAATGTTTGGAGTCGGTCCAAACGTTATTCGTACGTATTATTAGAAATAAAAGTGAATGACTTTCTCCCTTCCACCATCCTTATCTCTTCTCTCCTCCTTCTGCAATTCGACCGTTCCGTTATATATATATTTAAATTCATCCTCTGCACCTACAAGCGCAAACGAAAAACAATGGCCGATCGATGGTCGCAGCAAGCGGAAACAATGGGCCTCTGCGTTGCGTGCGATCCATGACGCCACGAATCGGTTACATGGGAAACGTGTTTGCTCCGCGCAAATTCAATCTGTAATTTCCAATAGAGATCCAATTAACATTCTAATTGGAACGCGGGATGGGGGAGGGAAACCGGCTGTAAATTAGTTTAGACGGTGTATTTAATTGTCGGCGGAAAATGCTGCATCTACTCACACAAACAACGAATGGTTTTGTAAAAAAAATCTTCAGGTCACACGTACCTAAAGTCGACTTGATGAGCTACCCTAAACACTCCGCAACATATATAGTTGCAGTCTTCGGACACCAGCAGAGGCACTGCTTCGGTAGCCAGCAGTTATGTTGGTGATGATGGTTGACCAGCAGGAACATAGAATTTCAGTTTCCCGAGGATTTCAACCTGCATCTGACCGATTTTATGCAATGTTAAGTGTAAAGTCTAGAGATTTGTAAGCAGTAAAATTCTGTTTGTTCTTTTAATTTGTTTATTTGCGGAAAGCATTGTTACTTAAGTTGATTTGATGTTTAAAAAAAACACAGAATGTTTGCTAGATAGCGTTTCTTTTTTGTCCTAGCAGTTAAATACATTTGAGATCTTGGATATTGGATTGAAGAGGCTGTTACTTATCGAAACTCCATAGTAACACCTAAAGAAAATCTGACACAGTATAAGGTGTGTGAAGAAGCAGATCATTGGCTGGAGACTCCAAAATCACGCGCCATAGCTAAAATGGAGAGGAGCGAAAAGGATGGTAAGCACTGGCAACAACATTGGGACACAGGTAGCACAAGAAGACTGCTAGTTAATTTAAACTCTCACTGGGCATGGACTGATGAAGTCTTACTACAAGAAATTCAGCTGCAAGTGTGGAGAGAAGGAAACTGCCGAGCATATTTGATGAAGGTGCACGATAGAACCAAGAGTCAGAGCCAGGATGAAACTGCAAGAAGAGGCAGAGCAGATCAATGAAGGATGGTCGCTTAGAATCACGGCTATAAATAAACTTTCTGAAGAAGTGTTAGGTGATAATAGAAGAGTAGAAGAAGAGAAGGCTTTGATCCATGCTTATTTTGGATTAAGTCGTGAAAGATGAAGGGTGAATATCAAGAGAACTCGTGATGAAGCCTTTGTGCAACAGTCAGTTAGTGAAGTCGGTGACAGGAGCGGCCCAGGACCGTCATCGGCGATCTGTTGGAGGGGATAAGAAGTTTACTGCTAGGAGTCGCACATGCCAAGCTGCTACAAGGGATAGGCTGCGTGAAGCCCTGAACATCGTGTCGAGAGACAAGAGACGGCAACCCTAACAGTGCCGAGAAAAATGCGATGGACTGGATGGTAACGGAAATCCTTGAGGAATAAGAAGCTTTTCCCTCAGAGCCAGAGTTTTCAGAGTTCTTTTAGTGAGTGAGGTGTAGAGTGTTCGTAGGGGTTTTTAGATAGGAATCGATAAAATGGCTCTTTGGACTAAGACAAAGAGCATGCAGCAGATTTGTGCCATCTACGTAGAACACTTCCTCATCGAAGTCAGGCATTACCTGGCCCTCCTGCAGGAAATTCAGACTGAGGCCTCCTCAGTTGTGAACTAATAACAAATCCTTCCTGATAAAACTCGAGTTTGCAGAGGCTGAAAAGTATTCGAGACAAACTTACAGTGCGACAATTATACAATTGTACAATTACATCAGAAGTTATTTAGCCTCGAAAATGCGTCTGATACAATCGATAAATGAAGGATTGCAGAAAAATATACTTGGTAATCTCCAAGTTTCCAACTGGGCTTCGAAAATCTTATTAGAAATGAAAGCCGTAAGAAAAGAAACAATGTAAACGACTGATGAATTACGTAGAATGAAACAGAATCCAGAAGCCCACAAAAATAACACACATATACGACAGAATTTACAAATTACCAAAATTTAGTCAAGCAGAAAGAACAATTAGAAAGTATTCTGCAGCGAAACACAGTTCCCACTTTCACCAGCAGTGAAATTAAAAGAGAGATACGAATTCCTAAATAACCTGCAATAAATGGTGCTTGGTGAAGAATTAAATTTAGTAGAAAAGGGAACATTCAATGGGGTAAAACGCTTGTTAAGTTCCATAATATTTTTATTTTCAGTTGCCTGACACGTGTTTCGATCATTGCTGATCATTTTCACAGTACAAAATGATCAGGAATGATCGAAACACGTGTCAGGCAACTGAAAATAAAAATATTATGGAACTTATAAAGTGTTTTACCCCATTGAACTTACATATCTCGTTCCATCAAGAGTGTAGCTCTACCAGTAACAATTTTAGAAAAGGGAACAGCAATTGTACGTCAATGGCGCTATCTTTAAAAGTAATCTTCAATAAATGAAGTCCAAGAATGGTTTGAAAGTTTGACTGAGGTGATATGGCAGAACTGGAAACATTTTATGAGATTGAAAGGCTCAAACAGAAGTTATTAGAGAAGAGATTATAGCAGTTACTTTTGTAATTCCTTTGATAATGGTCGTAAATGACCGAAACACGTGTCAGGAAACTGAATATGATAATGTGAAACTAAACGAGTGTTTTAATATGTAGCAAGTGATCAAAACAAAAACTAGGTTTACACCGACAATCAGACTCTTAGTTTTGATGGAAGCTGAATGTACACATGATTTTTCCAGAAGTGAAAATAACCAATATATCATAATCGCAGACAAATATCCTCCTTAAAAACGAATTGGGAAAGAGTTAAGGTGTCAGCGGTGAAATCATAAACAACAATGTTACTAGAGAATACCAGCAAGCGACCAGGCAAAGGTCATCTTCAGAAACATACTGTTGAAGAAGATCAAACGTGCGGAAATAAGGGCACCAAAATCGTTTTCACTTCTGTCAGTGGCGGAGAACTTATGTTACAAGTCTCGACTTTATCTTTGCCCGTTGTTTTTATTGTGCACGGTAATCAGGAACCAGATGCTTGGGTAAGAGTTACTTGAGAAAAAATTGTAACATTTTCTGTGCCTAAAAAAGTAGTGTGGAATAAACTAGCAGAGAAATTATCAGATAAATTTATGGTAGCAATTGGTAGGACGAAAAATCGAGCTTTTTGGGAGAGAACGCATTCAGAGGAAACTTTACAGTTGCGACTTAATTCTTGAGTTGGGCTCAGTTTTATAAAGAACTTCTGCCAGAGAGGAACTTTACGATTTGGAAGTGGTTTACGATGTAATAAAGCTCACCAGGGAAAACTAGATCGATGGTGTAACATTAGGTTTTATTCGTAAGAATCAGATGGAAGAAATGCTGTATTTCCGTTCTATGAAAACCTTTTTTGTCTGAGAGTGAATTGGATCTAGTAGAATTATAGGGGTCTTCAAATAATAGATCTAAATCTGCCAGAAATGGCCAAAATATATTGCCTCAGTGGCTACAATTGGTCGAGTGGAAGAACACCAGAAACTGTGAACTCCGCCTTCAAGATCTATGCTCTAAATTTTAATGTGATTTAATGTATGGACTTTTGTGTTATTTTTTAATAGATTTTGTAAAGGAAATAAACTAAACTAAACTAATAGCATTTCTTTCAGAAAATTCAGGCAATAGTTTATATGATGTAACCATTCACTTCAAAAGATTTCTCCATTATAGGTCACTAGCTTAGATCGAATTTTTCACTTGGATCACTTAACATATTTATCATATATTCAAATATACTAAAGGATTTTGCTTTTAATATAGATATTATACACGTTACCCAGATAATCAAGCACAAACAACAAATGGTTATGTAAGGGGAATCCTCAAGTCTCTACTACATGCAGTACCCAAACTCCTTCGATGGCTAACTGTTGAGTTGTTTTCAGTTTTGTAAAAAAAAAATCTCTGCCAGAGAAGAATTTTACGTTTCTACTCTGTAATGAAACTAAGTAGGGAATATTAAGTTGATGGTACAATCTTATGTCGCTGTCCTCCTGTTCTCATGGAATCTTTTTGCTAAGGTTTTGACATAGTTAATTGGATGGAGTTACAATAGCAAGGCTTTCAGAAAATATAAAAGTTTGCTGCAACTACTCACTTCAAAGGATATTTGCATTAGGTCATTAGATTAAATTTTTGTCTTGGGTTAACCTACCTATTCCAGACATACCAAAGGATTCTGCTTTTAATAGATATTATACACCTTTCCCAGATAATCAACCACAAACAATGAATGGTTGTGAAAAAGGAATCCTCAGGTCTCGACTCTATGAGCTACCCTCTAACACTGCACAACATACGTACATGCAGTCCCGAAATCCTTCGGTGGCTAGCAGTTATGTTGGTTGCTCTGTTATGATGGTGATGATGGCTAACCAACAGAATATAGAATTTCAGTTTCCCGAGATTTATAAATTTACATCTGAACGATTTTATGCAAGGATTTCGGCATTGTTAAGTGTATAATCAGGAGATTTGTAAGCACTGGCTTATTTCCATAATTAATGGGAACTTAAATTGGTTGCTTGAGTTACGTGAAGATCAAATTAATTTGACAAATGAAGCACTAATAACCTTTCTTCACAATTTTATTTGAATAACCAAATGTACATTTCGGACACAAAGTGACCATTATCAATGGATTAGCACTTAGCAGTGCTTGGTTATTCAAATAAAATTGCGAAGAAAGGTTATTAGTGCTTTATTTGTCAAATTAATGGGAACTTACTTGAAAAATTCTGTTTGTTCTTTTGATTCTAACTTACAATTTGATTAGGTATTTTAGAAAACACAAAATTTTTGCTAGATAGCACTTTTTGGAAGTCCTTGAGTCTTGGTAATTAAATACATTTGATATCCTTACTTTTATCACTAATTACTAATTGAATTTTCTAAAAAAATAACATCAATACTAATGCTGATGATGTTTCGAAATTATAAAGCTCGGTTTTGATTAAAGTTTTAATGTAATTGTAGGGTGGTTGGGTGGCCACTATCCCACCCTCCAATCACTACACCATAAACAACTATTACTCAGAAAATTTTACGTAATAATAAACTGGTGATAGATTGATTTTTGAGGCACTTAGATGTTGAAAATCCATTTTAAATATTAAGAAAACGACAATGTCTGTTGTTCAAATTTGTTTTGTCCAGTTTTGCGATTTCTTCTTTGATCCAATTCTTTTCTTCCGACTTCTACAGATTTCTGGGCAACTGGCGATGTGTTTTTCGTGGTTAATGATATTTGGACAGGTGTAACTTCTTGATTTTTGCACTGATGAAGAAACCGTAGGGAATGTATCCTAATATAGAATAACAATAATTGCAGTTGGTTTGATTAAGTTACTTGAAGATAATAATAACTTTGATTAAAACACTTACAACCGTACTAATAGTCAGAGATGAATTCTCGGATTGTAGAATCCTAGATTCATTGTCAGATTTAGTAACTTTTTTAGTAACATTTGAATATCACTGGTTTTACGTTGGTGATTGTCAGTAAAGAAAAACGTGAAATGTTTGTTTGCAAAGTTAGTTTGTCTGATAAGGGACAAGGAATAAGCATTGTTTTTATTTAATCAAGATTAAAGTAAGTACAGTCGATAATTATTTTGAATGAAAATTGTAGTATTATTTTCATTTAATGTTTTTGCAAACAAACGTTGCACATGCTCCTCAATTGACAATCACGGGTTATATTGACAATACCATCAGCTGTTCCGTGATACCAACATAAAACTAGTGATATTTAAATGTAACTAAAAAAATACGACAATTAATCTAGGATTCTACAATTCGAGAATTAATCTCGGTCTATTAGTACGGCTGTTAGAACCTTTCTTCAATATTTTATTTTGATCCAAGTGTAGATTTCGGACACAAAGTGACTATTATCAATGGTTTGATAATTGATAATTGGTATCAAACCATTGATAATGGACATATTGTGTCCGAAATGTACATCTGGATTAAAATAATGTATTGAAGAAATGTTCTAAGTGTTTTAATCAAAGTTAATAATTGCAGTATAAAAACAATGAAATGTCCTAGTTTTCCTTGAATTCAGTATAAACATTTGTGTAGACACATTATATACTGTTTATAATGTCTGTTAAATTTGTAAATATAATTTCGTGTTTAATGAGTTCGCGGTATTTCTATATTTAAATGATTTCATCATAAATAGTTCAATTAAATCGCGTACAGCCGATGAAACAATGGAACGCCAAAATGGCAGCGCGCGGACAGACAGTGTAATGTTTTATCGTTTCCTCGAAACAAACGAAAAACGTTTAGCGTGCGAGTATTTTTACACGACGCCGGGAGAGTTGGTTGGTTTTAACCTATTTCAGGGAAAAAAACAAAACCGGTCGTAAACATGAAGGCGAACGGTTGAATCACCACCCATAAATCAGACATCAAAACACGACTGGAACGAGATTGTGTCTTTCTGTGAAAGAGGAGGAGGAGAAGGAGGAGACGGAACGTGCACCGAATTATCATCCATTTCAAACATTTGATCGATCGTTAATTTTATTGTGTGTGTGTATGAAAATATATTTATATAATAGTAGTATGTGTTTTATGTATGTGTTATGTGTGTGTGTGTTGTGTGTGTGTGTTGTGTGTGGGTGTAGAGGTTCTGCTAGCGTTCGAGCCAATATATCAAACGCCCACCCGAAACAAGTGTGTGCAAGTATTTTAAAAACGATCGGTGGGCGTCACCGCATTAGAACGAACACGCACACACATGCACGTTAGAAAAAACACACACACACACACACATGCTCGCCTCCTGGTATTTACATTATTACCGTCAATTTCTTGGGAACGTGATTTGCATACCCGGCGATGAGTAATAAGGTTAACGCTTTCCGTGCATTCATTACGGTTTTAACAAACAGAACTATTTAGATAAAGCTTGTGTGTGTTTTGGATTATATGAGCATAAGTGTTTAAATTGTGTACATAAACTATTGTAATTTATGTTTTATTGAATATCGAAACAATGAGCGTATTTACATATAAGAAAATTATATATTTATTTTAAAGGTTAAAGTGTCGTCGGTGTTTTAAATTCGCCACCGTCTGTAATTGAGGCATTAACGAGTGCGAACACCCGGACCGCGCTCAAGGTGACTCCAAGGTGATACCCGAGGCGCGAACCCGAATCGATACACACGGTATAGTAGGTGGCGCCACGTTACAGTGTCATCGCTGTTACGTCACGGCGGATTTTAATGGCCGCCGCGTTTTTGGCCCCGCCTCCGGCAGCGACTCCGCCCACTGTGTTGCCATAAGCACGTTCGTCCATTCCGCGCGTTGCTATAGTAATTAGGAGCGGGGGCCATGTTTGGCTCGTGGGCACGCACATTCTCCGGACGGGTCGTGACTGACGGACGTCGCGACGCTCCAACTGAGACTGAGTGTGTCTGTGTGTTTTTTTTACGTGATCATCAAGAGAAAACATGTCGAAACTTGTGTTTATTTTTGAAATATATCCCTGGTTGTTGATAATGTGCGTGATTTGTTGATTTGAGAAATATGTTTGGTTTGTGTGCGTGTGTTTTTTTTTTTTGTACGGAAAAGTTGAGAGTAAGTCGAATAATTCATATGAATTGAATGTTTTTTTAATGCTTAAAAACTGATATTGAAAGTAAAAGTAATAATTGGAATTAATTATGCACCTGGAGTTTTACATTATTAAAATGTAAACTACAAAAATGGTTGATTAATGGTTGAAGCGTTAACTTCGTGATACATCTTGTAAAATTAAACAAAAACGTTTACTTTGTTGATATCACACTCAATCAAAATGGCATTGAAAGGTTTGCTTGTAATGAGAAGCCGCATCTTCAGTATATTTAACTTTATAGCTTTTGAAGGTGTAAAAATGCTGTTCAAGAAATAGAAAAGTCATTCGATGTGTATGGAGGTGATGTATTGACAACACGCTAGTGCTACAACTGGTTTGTAACCTTTTAAATTATCAACTTTTATGTTAAAATCGTTAGAGATACAATAAGGGCTTTAATTAATGTAATTTGAAGAATTAGAAATCAAGAGAGATTAAATTTATCGATTTTGTGCATTTGTGATCAGTTAAAACACCTATATTTGGATAAATGAGTTCCACATCTTCTTAGCAAAAGGAATTTGAGCCTTTGCATAGATGCCTTTGATTTGCTACTTTAAACGATTAGAAAATTATACGATTTTTGAAGGGCATCATCACAGGAGACGAAAAATAGGTTGTTTACAACATTGCTAAACGCAAGAAAACATGAAGTAAAAATGATTAACGCTGATATTCATCAAAAAAATATGATATTAACTGTTTGGTGAGATTTAAAAGAAAAAGTTTTACTTTTTGAACCTCTACTATGTAAAAAAACATTTAGTGAAACAAACCAAGTGATTTTTTTCAACAACCATTATTGGAAAGAAGATTTAGACATTTTGGAATGATATAAAACTTAATGTATAAAGTAATTAAAACCTTATTTATTACTTTTCTGTAAGTGAACTCACATTCGTAATTGATTTCGGCGTTATCATCATCATCATAATAATAACCATAATCCAAGTCCATTGATGATTGTTTCAGAATCAATATCGAACCGCCGCCCACCCCCGCATCCCCCCATTCTGATGCCATTAAATATAATGCCACCGTAAATGAGTGTTTGAACTGGCCAGTCACGTTCAATTGTTCGGAATCGATTAATGGCGTGTATCCTGTTAAGGGCAAATTGGTTCACGCCTCTCTTCGTTAGTCAGAAAACCGCACCGACGTGTCCCGTTTACTCTCTCGCTTCAATTGCATTCGACGCCTCTATCAACCCTTGTTGTTTTTTTTTTTATGTGACAGTGTTAATTAGATTAAGTTAATTAAAATATAAAGGAATTAAATTTTATTTCCGAAAAAAAATGGTGGAGGCGCCGGTTTATAAAATAAATGGTTTTCCAATAAGAGGTTTCATTTTGAATAGCCCAAGACAAGTAAAAACTACGCCGTTAGTAAAACTGCTTCAACAACGTATTGAAATTGTTAAAATTCACTATAGAAGTGGTGAAAATTTTGCAGCACTTTTGGATCGTCGTGAAGCACCTTCTCGACCAGCAATAGTAAAACTGGTTAAAAAATTTCAGCTGTTGGGACCACTTAATGATGTGAAGAATCAAAACCATGTGCGTCGCTCAAAAACAATTGAGAATATTGCTACAGTAGCCAATAGTGTAAACGAAAACCCAGGTTTATCGATTTTTGGAATTAGACATTCCAAAAACGACATTACACCGTATTTTGCATTAAGACTTAGCTTTAAAGGCTTTTAAAGTTCAGTTAACACAAGAACTCAAGCCGATCGATCACCAACAACATCGTATCTTTGCCGATTGGGTCCTTGAAATGCATCAAAACGATACGGATTTTCATCGAAAAATCATCTTCAGTGATGAGGCCCATTTTCATCTCAATAAGCAGAATTGCCGCATTTAGGGTTCAGAAAATCCAAGAATGCTTTATGAAAACCCTCAACGTGTCACTGTTTGTTGCGGTTTTTTGGACTGGCTTTATGATTAGACCTTACTTATTCGAAAATGAAGTTAGTGCAACTGTTACGGTGAATGGATTGCGTTATTGAGCTATGATTAATAATTTTTTATGGCCGGAATTGAAAGATATTGATGTGGACGACGATAATTTTCAACAAGACGGCGCTACGTACCACACAAGCAACGAAACAATCGTAATGTTGCAAGAAAAGTTTCCTGGCTGTGTTATTCCGCAAAGAGGTGATCCTTAAATCTTGTGACTTAACACCTTTAGACTTTTTTCTTTGAGACCACGTGAAAGATAAGATCTCTGCAAATGCTCCACAATCGATTCAAGACCTTAAAGATGGACTTCGTGAAGTTATCGAGGACATACAGCCGCAAATGCGCGAATTGGTCATGGAAAATTTCATGAAAAGGATTTGGGGCTGCAACCATAATCGTGGCGATCATTTGGCTGATATTATTAATGACATACCTTTCTCTTTACAATTAAATAAATTTCCATTGATTTGCACTACCCAGAAAGAATAATACGATTGATGGGAAACTTGGTGAAAATAATTATTTTTTCGTTGGTACAAAACGATTAAACTATACAAAGAAGAAAAAACTTAAATTTAACAGACAAAAAATTATGTGATCTCGATTTATTCTTCTGCCAATTGGGCGGAACGATAAACCTGCTTTTTTCATATCGATAATTCGACCTCTATCAAATTTTGGGGAAAAAAATGGGTGTTGTTTTACTCTGGACATTATGAACTCTCACTATGACAATTTCAGAATAAAACTGCTGATAAATTCTAGGTAAATAATTATTATTTTTATTATTTATTTTATTAATATTATTATTATACCCATATAAAACAATTGTGGAATTTTAAGATAACCATGACGCAAAAACTTCAACGGCTCAATTTTTTTTTGTAATTGAGAGTTTAATCATTTTGTAGCAACGAATAAACAATAATTTTCACCAAGTTTCGCATCAATCGTATCATTCTTTCAGGGTGGTGCATTTTATAAGAAAGTGAGTGTGTAAACATTATTATCATCGTATTAAATACGTCTACGTGCAACATATTGTATTAGCACTGTGTTAATCTATTGATTAGTCATTTTGTATCCGAAATGTATATTTGGTAATTCAAATAAAATTGTGAAGAAAGGTTATTAGTGCTTTCTTCGTCAAATCAATTTGATCTTCACGTAATTTAATCAACCAATGTATAAAGCTGCTTATAACCAAATTCATTCCCATTAAAACACTCGCGTATGATCTAATAATTGGAGGGTGGGATAGTGGCCACCCACCCACCCTACATATATATTGATACTTTCATCACTGTAATTGTTTCAGTTTCTAAAAATACAAGCAAAAAAAGTGTAGATGTTGTTGATAAATTTATAAGTACTATGGTGGCTAAAGTCTAATTGTATATGTAGGGTGGGTGGGTGGCCACTATCCTACCCTCCAATTTTAAATTATAAGCGACGATTTTCTCATTAAAAAGAAAACATTAAAAAGTGAAGTTTGCAAATGAATTTTAGTATAAATGTGCTTGTAATCAAATTAGAATTCATCAAAACACTCGTGTATGATATAGAAATTGGAGGGTGGGATAGTGGCCACCCACCCACCCTACATATAAACTGATAATTTCATCACTATAATTGTTTTAGTTTCAAAAAATAAAAGCACAAAAAGTGTGGATGTTGTTGATAAATTTATAAGCACTATTGTAGCTTATGATTAATTTTATATGTAGGGTGGGTGGGTGGCCACTATCCTACCTTCCAGTTTTAAATTATAAGCGACGACTGTCTCATTAAAATGGACAATTAAAAAATGAAGTTTGCAAATAAAAATTAGTATTATTATGCTTGTAATCAAATTAATTTCCAATGCAACACTCGCGTATGATCTATTAATTGGAGGGTGGGATAGTGGCCACCCACCCACCCTACATATATTTTGATACTTTCATCACTGTAACTGTTTTAGTTTCTAAAAATAAAAGCACAAAAAGTGTGGATGTTGTTGATAAATTTATAAGCACTATTGTAGTTTAAATCTGATTTTATATGTAGGGCGGGTGGGTGGCCACTATCCTACCCTCCAACTCTAAATTACAAGCGACAATTTTCTCATTAAAAAGAACAATTAAAAATTGAAGTTTGCAAAAAAACTTATTATTATTATGCTTGCAAACAAATTAATTTCAAATAAAACGCTTGCGTATGATCCATTAATTGAAGGGTGGGATAGTGGCCACCCAACCACCCTACATATACAATGATACTTTCATCACTGTAATTGTTTTAGTTTCTAAAAATAAAAGCAACGAAAGTGTGGACGTTGTTGATAAATTTATAAGCACTATTGTAGCTTATGATTAATTTTATATGTAGGGTGGGTGGGTGGCCACTATCCCACCCCACAATTTTAAATTATAAGCGACGATTTTCTCATTAAAAAGAAAACATTAAAAAGTGAAGTTTGCAAATGAATTTTAGTATAAATGTGCTTGTAATCAAATTACAATTCATCAAAACAATCGTGTATGATCTAGAAATTGGAGGGTGGGATAGTGGCCACCCACCAACCCTACATATATTTTGATACTTTCATCACTGTAAATGTTTTAGTTTCTAAAAATACAAGCAAAAAAAGGGTAGATGTTGTTGATAAATTTATAAGTACTATTGTGGCTAAAGTCTAATTTTATATGTAGGGTGGGTGGCCACTATCCTACCCTCCAATTTTAAATTATAAGCGACGATTGTCTCATTAAAATGGACAATTAAAAAATAAAGTTTACAAATAAAACTTAGTATTATTATGCTTGTAATCAAATTAATTTCCAATAAAACACTCACGTATGATCCACTAATTGAAGGGTGGGATAGTGGCCACCCACCCACCCTACATATACATTGATACTATCATCACTGTAACTGTTTTAGTTTCTAAAATTGAAAGCAAATAAAGTGTGGATGTTGTTGATAAATTTATAAGTACTATTGTGGTTAAAGTATAATTGTATATGTAGAGTGGGTGGGTGTCCACTATCCTACCCTCCAGATTTAAATTATAAGCGACGATTTTCTCATTAAAAAAAAACATTAAAAAGTAAAGTTTGTAAATGAATTTTAGTATAAATCCGCTTGTAATCAAATTAATTTTCATTAGAAACTCGTTTATGATCTAGAAATTAGAGGGTGGGATAGAGGACACCCACCCACCCTACATATATATTAATACTTTCACCACTGTAACTGTTTTAGTTTCTAAAAATAAAAGCAGAGAAAGTGTGAATGTTGTTGATAAATTTACAAGCACTATTGTAGCTTATGACTAATTTTATATGTAGGATGGGTGGGTGGGCACTATCCTAACCTCCAGTTTTAAATCATAAGCGACAATTTTCTCATTAAAAAGAACAATTAAAAATTAAAGTTTGTAAATAAAACTTATTATTATTATGCTTGCAATCAAATTAATTTCAAATAAAACACTCGCGTATGATCTATTAGATGAAGGGTGGGATAGTGGCCACCCACCCACCCTACATATACATTGATATTTTCATCACTGTAACTGTTTTAGTTTCTAAAAATAAAAGCAAAAAAAGTGTGGATGTTGTTGATAAATTTATAAGCACTATTGTAGCTTAAGTCTAATTTTATATGTAGGGTGGGTGGGTGATCACAATTCCACCCTCTAGATTTAAAATATAAACGACGATTTTCTCATTTAAAAAAAGTGAAGTTTGCAAATGAATTTTAGTATACATGTGCTTGTAATCAAATTACAATTCATCAAAACACTCGTGTATGATCTAGAAATTGGAGGGTGGGATAGTGGCCACCCACCCACCCTACATATATATTGATACTTTCATCACTGTAATTGTTTCAGTTTCTAAAAATACAAGCAAGAAAAGTGTAGATGTTGTTGATAAATTTATAAGTACTATGGTGGCTAAAGTCTAATTGTATATGTAGGGTGGGTGGGTGGCCACTATCCTACCCTCCAATTTTAAATTATAAGCGACGATTGTCTCATTAAAATGGACAATTAAAAAATGAAGTTTGCAAATAAAACTTAGTATTATTATGCTTGTAATCAAATTAATTTTCAATAAAACACTCGCGTATAATCTAATCATTGGAGGGTGGGATAGTGGCCACCCACCCACCCTACATATACATTGATACTTTCATCACTGTAACTGTTTTAGTTTCTAAAAATAAAAGCACAAAAAGTGTGGATGTTGTTGATAAATTTATAAGCACTATTGTAGTTTAAATCTAATTTTATATGTAAGGTGGGTGGGTGGCCACCATCCTACCCTCCAGATTTAATTTATAAGCGACGATTTTCTCATTTAAATAAAACATTAAAAAGTGAAGTTTGCAAATGAATTTTAGTATAAATCTGCTTGTAATCAAATTAATTTTCATTAGAAACTCGTGTATGATCTAGAAATTGGAGGGTGTGATAGAGGCCACCCACCCACAGTAATTAGAGGGTGGAAAAGTGACCACCCACCCACCCTACATATACTTTTAAATTAACACACTATTACACGTTGAATTTTCCGAAAAACATCAAAGGGTAATAGTGCAGATGTTATTAAATAATTTAACAAACACTGTTAAGGTTTATGTTCAGAAATATATGTAGGGTGGGTGGGTGACCACTATCCCACCCTCCAATCAGTAAAATATCTGCAAGTATTTTAATTAATAATTATTGAATTACAAAAAAGAACAAATTCACAGATATTATTAACGAATCGTTCATGGATTTTATTATAATAAGTTGTTCGTGGTGCAGTAATTGGAGGGTGTGATAGTGGCCACCCACCCACCCTACATATACATTGAAACTTAATCCATAACACTACTTTTGAATTCCTTAATAACATCAACACCAATTCTATTGTCTTTTTTGGAAATTAAACATATAATAGAGGTTGAATTAAAAAAATATATTTGTTTAGGGTGGGTGGGTGTCACCTATTCTATCCAAAAATTATTTTAGGATAAACAAATTTTATTCCAAAAATAAATTGTAAAAAGTATATCAAATATACACCTTCTTGTAATGTAATATGTATTGGTCAAAGAACATCTTGCTAATTAAAAATTGTATTAAAAAACACCCACCCACCCTACATAATATAAATTTCATATAAAACTATTATTATTTTTAAAGCTTTCAGAAAACAAATACAGTTTTAGTAATTATATTATTAAAAATTTAGAAACACTATTATGGCTTGTAGGGTGGGTGGGTGGCCACTATCCCACCCTCCAATTCCTGCATCACAATCAATTTATTATAATAAATTACATGAACGATTCGTTAATAATATCTGTGAATTTATAACTTTTTGCGATTTAATAATTATTAATTGAAACATTTGTTAATGTTTTACTGATTGGATTATGGGATAGTGGCCACCCACCCACCCTACATATTTATTTTATTTTATTCACTATCACACGTTAAGTTTCCAAAAGAACATCAACAGAATTAATTTGGTAAACCTAAAAATATTAAAACTCCCCGTTATGATTAAAATTCAATTGTATATATAGGGTGGGTGTCCAGTATGCTACCCTCCAAATAATATACCACCAACCACTTATTATAATAAATTGCATGAACAGTTTGTTAATATTAACTGTAATTACATACCATTTTGTAATTCAATAATTATCAATTAAAATACTTGTAGATGTTTTACTGATTGGATGGTGGGATAGTGGCCACCCACCCACCCTGCATATATTTCTGAGCATAAACCATAATAGTGTTTGTTATATATAATTATTTAATAACATCTGCACTATTACACGTTTTAACATTTTGTGATTTAATGATTATTAATTAAAACACTTGTTGATGTTTTACTGATTGGATGGTGGGATAGTGGCCACCCACCCACCCTACATATATTTTTTAATTTAAACCATAACAGTGTTTTTTTTTAAATACTTGATTGTAGAGGCTTTAACTTTGTGATACATATTTTATAACTTTAAATAAAATAAAATAAACTTTGTTTATATCACACACTTTATTATTCTTAGTGACTATAGTTGAAACTATATATATAGTTTGATAATGACCAGCTGAATTGTGTCGAAACTATAGTCACTAAGAATAATAAAGTGTGTGATATAAACAAAGTTTATTTTATTTTATTTAAAGTGTTTTTTTTAATTTTTAATAACATCTGCACTATTACATGTTGATGTTTTTGGGAAAATTCAACTTGTAATAGTGGATGAAATTAAATGTATATGTAGGGTGGGTGGGTGGCCACTATTCCACCCTCCAATCAGTAAAACATTCACAACGGTTCTATTTAATAACTATTTAACCACACAAGGTGGTGTATACAAACTAGTATAAATAAAAATACTTATTTATTCTTTAATAATTAAGTAATTAATGAGGAAAAATATTTATGGAGTAAATTTCGAGCGTTGTTTTACTGATTGGAGGGTGGGATAGTGGACACCCACCCACCCTACATATATAGTTTACCCTTCATTACTATAACTGTTTTATTAACCCAAAACAAACACCAAAATTATGTAGATATTGCTGTTAAATTTCTAAGCACAATTGTAGCTTAAGTTTTCATATTCATGCAGGGTAGGGGGTGTCATCTACCCTCCCACTTATAAGTGGCGGTTTTCTCATAAAAAATAAACAATAAAAACTTCTACTTTACTGTTTAAATCTTTTAAAACAAAAAAACGTAAAATATGTAACTGTAATAAAAATATATAAGTCCTTTACGATGTAGAAAATTAACTAATCATCATTTGTTGTAGATTTTACGAAATATTTTCGTGTTTCTTCTAATATGTAACTGCTATTATTACTTTTTTGTAAGCACTATAGTAATCTTTGTTTCAATTTATATGGAGGGTGGATGGGTGGCCTGTATCCAAACTCCTATCTTAATTAATTGTAAGCAACGATTTTCTTAATAAACATTCTCGAAAAAACAATTAATTAATATAAGCTTTAATATAAATCTGCTTGTAATCAAATTAGTTTTCATTAAAACACTCGTGAATGAACTATAAATTGGAGGGTGGGATAGGGAACTCCCACCCACCCTACATATATATTGAAATTTTCACGACTATGACTGTTTAAATTTTTGAAAACACAAACAAAATTATGTGGTTATTGTTAATGAATTGATAATCATTATTGTAATTAATATTTCTATAAATATGTAGAGTGGGTGGGTGGCCACTGTCATATTCTAAAATTTTTAATTATAAACGGCGATTTCTTTACAATCTGACAAATTTTCATTAAGCTATAGCTTTTTGTTTAGATTTTACAACCGATTTTCCAAGCAAAAGTCAAGTTATCACGACAAATCTTCAGTTTAGAATAACATAACTTTTTCCACCGTAAAGTTGGTAATAATATAGTAAATAATTCCTAAAAATCAATGATTTCTTTACAATCTGACAAATTTTCATTAAGCTATAGCTTTTTGTTTATATTTTACAATTAATTTTCCAAGCAAATGTCAAATTTTCACGACAAATTTTCAGTTTAGAACAACATAATTTTTTCCACCGTAAAGTTGGCAATAATATAGTAAATAATTCCTAAAAATCAATGATTTCTTTACATTCTGACAAATTTTCTTTAAGCTATAGCTTTTTGTGTAGATTTTACAACCAATTTTCCAAGCAAAAGTCAAATTTTCACGATAAATTTTCAGTTTAGAACAAGATAATTTTTTTCACCGTAAAGTTGGCAATAATTTAGTAAATAATTCCTAAAAATCGATGATTTCTTTATATTCTGACAAATTTTCATTAAGCTATAGCTTTTTGTTTAGATTTTACAATCAATTTTCCAAGCAAAAGTCAAGTTATCACGACAAATTTTCAGTTTAGAACAACATAATTTTTTTCACCGTAAAGTTGGTAATAATATAGTAAATAATTCCTAAAAATCAATGATTTCTTTACATTATAACAAATTTTCATTAAGCTATAGCTTTTTGTTTAGATTTTACTATTAATTTTCCAAGCAAAAATCAAATGTTGACGACAAATTTTCAGTTTAGAACAAGATAATTTTTTTCACCGTAAAGTTGGCAATAATTTAGTAAATAATTCCTAAAAATCGATGATTTCTTTATATTCTGACAAATTTTCATTAAGCTATAGCTTTTTGTTTAGATTTTACAATCAATTTTCCAAGCAAAAGTCAAGTTATCACGACAAATTTTCAGTTTAGAACAACATAATTTTTTTCATTGTAAAGTTGGTAATAATATAGTAAATAATTCCTAAAAATCAATGATTTCTTTACATTCTAACAAATTTTCATTAAGCTATAGCTTTTTGTTTAGATTTTACTATTAATTTTCCAAGCAAAAATCAAATGTTGACGACAAATTTTCAGTTTAGAACAACATAATTTTTTTACTGTAAAGTTGGCAATAATTTAGTAAATAATTAATAAAAATCAATGATTTCTTTACATTCTGACAAATTTTCTTTAAGCTATAGCTTTTTGTTTAGATTTTATAACCGATTTTCCAAGCAAAAGTAAAATTTTAAAAAAATAAATATATAAAAAGAAATAAGTTTTCAGATTAAATTTAATATAAATTTCTTTGTAATCAAATTAGTTTCCATCAAAATCCTGATGTATGAGTTTTAAATTTTAGGGTGGAATAGAGAACACCCACCCACCCTACATATATATTTAAATTTTCATCACTACAATTGTTTTAACTTTTTAAAATATAAAGGAAAAATATGTAGATGCTGTTGGTGGATGTGTAAGCACTATTGTGTATTAATTTTAATACATATGTAGGGTGGGTGGGTGTCCACTTTCCTTCCCTCCAATTTTAATTTATAAACAACGATTTTCTTATTTAAAAAAACATTAAAAATCTGAAGAATTTAGTATAAATCAATATGTTTCCAGTCAAATTAGTATTTATCAAAATATTCGTGTATGATTTATTAATTGGAGGGTGGGATAGTGGCAACCCACCCACCTTACATACACACAGATGCACTCGTCACTGTAACTGTATTAGTTTCTTAAATTAAGAGTTAAGAAAATGTGGATGTTGTTTAAAAATTTATAAACACTATTATAGCTTAAGTGTGGGTGGGTGCCCACGATCCCACCCTCCAATTTTAAATTATTATGTTTATGTTTATTAATTCTTTGTAGAACTTTCGTAAAAAATACATCTCAAAACAAATAAATTACAAAAAACATACATAAAATTTTGGGCGATTATCTAATTAAAGGTAAAACATAAAAAAAAACTGAAGTTTGCAGATTAAATTTAGTATAAATCTGCTTGCAATCAAATTAGTTTTCATCAAAACACTCGTGTGTTATTTATAGGTTGAAGGGTGGGATAGTAGCCACCCACCCACCCTACATATACATTGATATTTTCATCATTTTAACTGTTTTAGTTTTCTAACATAGAAACAAGAATTACTTAGTAGTTGTTAATAATTTTTTAAGCACTGTCGTAGTTTAAGTTTCATGAAATATGTAGGGTGGGTGGGTGGCCACTATCCTACCCTTAATTTAAATGGTAAACAACTGGTTTTAGTTTTCATTTAGAAAACAAAAAACGCTTTCCTACCCTCTAATTTTAAATTATGAAAGGCGTTTTTCTCATAGAAATTAAACATTAAAAATCTGAAACATACAGATTAAATTTAGTATAAATCAATCTGCTTCTAATCAAACTAATTTTCATTAAAACACTCGTGTATGATTTATAGGTTAGAGGGTGTGATAGTGGCCACCCACCCACCCTACATATACATCGATTTTTACATCACTGTAACTGTTTTAGTTTCCTAAAATAAAAACAAAAAAATTGGATGCTATAATGTTTTTTAAACCTTATCGTATATAGAGGATGGGTGGGTGTCCACTATACCACCCTCCAGTTATAAATTGAGGGTTACGATTATCCGTATTTTAATAAAAAAACAACGTTAAAAACCAAAAATATGTTAAAGTAGATGTAAATTTATGTGAGATTAAATTTGTATTTAGCATAACTCTGATGTATGATCTTTAGGTTGGAGGGTGGGATAGTGGCCACCCACCCACCTTACATATATATTGGTACTATCATCAATGTAGCTATTTAAAGTCCTAAAACATGAACAAAATTTTGTAGGTGTTGTTAATTAAATTGTAAGCAGTATTGTAGCTCGAGTTTCAATATATATGTAGGGTGGGTGGGTGGCCTCTATCCCACCCTCCAACCTATAAATCATACAGGAGTGTTTTGATGAAAATTAATTAGTTTCAAAATCACTATTCCGTCCTCAAACTTTTAATTAAAAGTGATTGGTTTTTCATAAAAATTAACCATAAAAAACTACAGTTTACCAGTTAAATTTATCAAAACACTCGTCTATGATTTATAAATTGGAGGGTTGGATAGTGGCCACCCACCCACTCTAAATATATATTGATAATATCATCACAGTTACTGTTTTAGTTTCTAAAAATCAAAAATCAAAATATTTAAAAAATGGTTAATAACTTAATGAATACTAAAGTAGCCGAAAATTCCTGAAATATATAGGGCGAGTGGGTGGCCAATATCCTACCCTTCAATTATAAATTTTAAACAATGGTTTTCTTATTAAAAAAAACATTAAAAAATCTCAAGAATTTAGTATCAATCAATCCGTTTATAGTTAAATTAGTTTTTATCAAAACACTCGTGTATGATTTATAAATTGGAGGGTGGGATAGTGGCCACCCACCCACCTTACATATTTTATGAAACTTAAGCTATAATAGTGCTTATAAATTCATGAACAACACTTACATAATATTTGATTTTGTTTTTGAAATTTAAAACAATTAAAATGGTGATAATACCGAGTCATATGTAGGGTGGGTGGGTGGCCTCTATCCCACTCTCTAACCTATAAACCACGCTCAAATGTTTTAGTAATGATTAAATTAATTACAAGCAGGCTTATGGTAAATTTAATCTGCAAACTTCAATTTTTATTGGTTTTTTAATGAGAAAATCCAGGATTATAATTTTAATTTGGAGGGTAGGATAGTTGCCGCCCACCCACCCTACATATATATTGATACTTTCATCGCTGTAACTGTTTTAGTTTCTAAAAATTAAAGCAAAGAAATGTGAATGTTGTTGATTAATTTATAAGCACTTGTAGCTTAAGTCTAATTTTATATGTAGGGTGGGTGGGTGGCCACTATCCCACCCTCTAGTTTTAAATTATAAGTGGCGATTTTCTCATTAGAAGTAAAATTTAAAAATTGAAGTTTACAGAATAAATTTAAATAAATTTGCTTGCAATCAAATTAAATTTCATCAAAACACTCGTTTGTAATTTACAGATTGGGAGGTGTGATATGGCTTATAGGTTTAAGGATAAAATAGTAGCCACCCACCCATTATATATATATATATATATATATATTGGTATTTTCACTACAACTTTTTAACTTTTTGAGTTCCCTAAAAAATAAACAAATAGATTATGTGGATGTTTTTAATATTTTTATAAGCACTGTTACAGCTGAAATATTTTCTTATATATGTAGGGTGGGTGGCCACTATTCTACTTACCAATTTCAAATTATTAACGGCTGTTTTCTCATTGAAACAAAAAAATTAAAAATTGAAGTTTGCTGATTAAATTCAGTACAGCCAGTTTTCATTCAAAACTCGTGTATGATCTAGAAATTGGAGGGTGGAATAGAGGCCACCCACCCACCCAACATATATATTGATACATTCATCACTTTAACTGTTTTACTTTTCTAAAACAAAAACAAAAGTTATTAATAATATTTTAAGCACTCTCGTAATTTGTTTTCAAAAATATCTAGGATGGGTGGGTGGCCACTATCCCATCCACGCAAGTTTTAAATGGAAAACAACTGTTTGTTTTTTAATTTGGAAAACAAAACATTAAAGAATTAAGTTTGCAGTTTATTTTTAGTAAAAAATCTGTTTGTAATCAAATTAGTATTTATCCAAACACTCATGTATGATTTATAAATTGGCGGGTGGAATAGTGGCCACCCACCCACCCTACATATATAATGATATTTTAATCATAGTAACTGTTTTAGTTTCTTAATATAAAAACAAAGAAATGTGAATGTTGTTCATAAATATATAAGCACTTTTGTAGCTTAAGTCTAATTTTATATGTAGGGAGGGTGGGTGGCCACTATCCTACCCTTCAATTTTAAATTATTCGCGACGATTTTCTCATTAAAAGTAAAACATTAAAAATTGAAGTTTGTAGATTAAATTTAGTATAAATCTGCTTGCAGTTAAATACACCTATATAGATATCCATCACACAGATTAACATTGTATGAAAAAAACACCCCTATATAATGCTCTAAAAATATACAATAAATTGTCACACAATTTGCAGTGCATTTCAAGCATAAATATATTTAAAAAAGAATTAAAAAGCCTATTAGTTAGGAAAGAATTATATAGTATTAATGATTTTTAGTAGTAGTTTAATTTTAGTTTACCACTATATATATATTCATTTAAATTAAGTGTAAGGTCTATGTATATTATTTCTTATCTTAAGCTATGTTTTATGTTAATTAATTGTAACTACTGCTAGTGACGTGTTCAAATTAGTGTGTATTGTTATTGTATCACTAAATATTGAATAAATTTATATTCTATTCTATTCTATTCTAATTAATTTTCATCAAAATACTCGTGTTTGATTTAGGAATTGGAGGGTGTGATAGAGGCCACCCACCCACCCTACATATATATTGGTACTTCCACCACTGTAACTGTTTAAAAGTTCTAAAATCATCAACAAAATTATGTACATATTGTTAATATATTTATAAGCACTGTCCTAGTTTAAGATTAATAATATATGTAGGGTGGGTGGGTGACCACTATCCTACCCTCAAGTTTTAAATGGTAAACAACTGTTTTTATTTGGAAAACACAATCATTAAGTTTGCATTTTGAATTTAGTAAAATATCTGTTTGTAATCAAATTAGTATTTATCAAAACACTCGTTTATGGTTTTGGGGTTGGAGGTTGGAATAGTGGCCACCCACCCACCCTACATATATATTGATATTTTCATCACTGTAATTGTTTAAGTTTCTACAAATAAAAGCAAAAAAGTGTGGATGTTATTGATAACTTTATAAGCACTATTGTAGCTTAAGTCTAATTATATATGTAGGGTGGGTGGGTGGCCACTATCCCACCCTACAATTTTAAATTATTAGCGGTGATTTTCTCATTAAAAGTAAAACATTAAAAACTGAAGTTTGCAGATTAAATTTACTATAAGCTTGCTTGTAATCAAATTAATAATTGATCAAACACTTGAGCATGGTTTATAGGTTGGAAGGTGTGATAAAGGCCACCCACCCACCCTAGATATGACTCGGTTCTTTCACCACTCTAACTGTCTTAAATTCCAAGACTAAAATCAAAAATTATGTAAATGTTGTTCATGAATTTATAACCACTATTCTAGCTTAAGTTTTTTTGTATATGTAGGGTGGGTGGGTGGCCTCTATCCCACCCTCCAATCTCTAAACCATACCAAGTGTTATGGTTAAAATCTTCCAGTTTTAAATTATAAACGACGGTTTTTGTATTAAACAAAAATCTTTAAAAAAGTATAGTTTATAAAATAAATTTAGCAAAATCAAATTATTTATAAAAACCTTGTGTACAACATATCAGATTGAAAATAAAATAGTAGCCACCCACCCACTTTATATACATATATATATATATATTCATACTTTCACTATTAAAACTGTTTGAGTTTCATAAAATAAAAACATAGATTATGTGGATATTTTAAAATATTTTTATAAGCACTATCGTAGCTGAAATTGTTTTGTTTATGTAGGGTGGGTGGGTGGCCACTATTTTACCCTCCAGTTTTTAATTATTAACAGTTGTATTATTATTAATTTTGAAATCATTAGAAAATGTAGTGTGTGTATTAATTTAAGTATAAATCTGCTTGTAATCAAATTAGATTTTATCAAAATACTCGTGTATGATTTATAGGTTGGAGGGTGTGATAGAGGCCACCCACCCACCCTACATATACATTGATACTTTTATCACTGTAATTGTTTAAAAGTTCTAAAATAACAACAAAAATTATGTAGATGTTGTTAATAAGTTTATAAGCGCTTTTGTAGTTTAATTTTCATAAAATATGCAGGGTGGGTGGGTGGCCACTATCCCACCCTTCAATTTTAAATTATAAGCAGCGATTTTCTCATTAAAAGTAAAACATTAAAAACAGAAGTTTGTGGATTAAATTTAGTATAAGCCTGCTTGTAATCACATGAATAATTACCAAAACACTTGAGCATGGTTTACAGGCTGGAGGGTGTGATAGAGGCCACCCACCCACCCTACATATACAATGGTACTTTCACCACTATAATTGTTTTAATTTTCAAAAACAAAATCAAAAATTATGTAAATGTTGTTCATGAATTTATAAGCACTATTGTAGCTTAAGTTTCCATTTATATGTAGGGTGGGTGGGTGGCCTCTATCCCACCCTCCAACCATTAAACCATACCCAAGTGTTATGATTAAAAATTTCCAGTTTTAAATTGTAATCAACGGTTTTGTTTTAAAAAATAAAACGTTTCCAAAATAAAGTTTATAGATAGAATTTCAATAAAATCAAATTATTTATAAAAACTTTTGCGATTGACTTAAAATTGCAAATAAAATAGTTGCCACCCACCCACTTTATATACATATATATTAATACTTTCACTATTACAACTGTTTGAGTTTCATAAAATAAAAACATAGATTATGTGGATTTTTTTAAATATTTTTATAAGCACTGTTGTAGTTGAATTGTTTTGTATATGTAGGGTGGGTGGGTGGCCACTATCCTACCCTCCAGTTTTTAATTATTAACAGTTGTATTATTATTAATTTTTAAATCATTAGAAAATGCACACATAAATTTAAGTATAAATCTGTTTGTAATAAAATTAGTTTTCATCAAAACACTCGCGTATGATCTATAAATTGGAGGGTGGGATAGAGGCCACCCACCCACCCTATATATATACAGATATTTACATCACTGTAACTGTGTTTTGTTCTTTAAAACAAACATAAAAATTGTGTAGATGTTATTGATGAATTTGTCGTCACTATTGTAGTTTAAGTTTCATTAAAATTTAAAAAATAATTTCTTGTATGTGTATTTACCATTTAATTAAAAACACAGTTATTTTCCTTTCTTCACTTTTTGTATTTACCATTTTTAATTTAATAAAAATTTTGTTTTTTGCTTAAATGAATGAATTAAATAATGAAACAAAACTCTTGATTTTTAATTAACCTTCTAATTAATATTAAGGATTTAAAGGGATATTAAGGGAGAGTATTTAATGAAATTATTAATTACAAACATTTTAGGTCTCTCTTCAAGTTTTCTATGCTGAAATATCAGCCACAGATTGATTTTGTTTTATTTTGGATCTCATGGGTGTAGAGTTTCTTCTTTTTTTTGCAGAACTATAGATTTTTTCTTTTAATTTCTTTACTTTTAAGTTTAATATACATATTTATCAGTAAATTATGTTAATACAAACTTTCCCTAGCTTTTTCTAAAATTAATACAAAAATTTAAAAATTGATTTTACTTCGATGTAAATAGAAAATAGTTGAATATTGAAGTTTTTCTTTTTTCAATTTAAAATTAAAGATTAAATAACTACTTTACAAAAAGTTACCAGTAAGTGAATAATTATAGATTTAAAAATGAAAGACTTTAACAAATTGATGTATAATGAATTGTAATTTTTTGTGAAAATAAATTCAAATTTAAATTACAAATATTTTTCTCTTAAAACCTTTTCTTCTTCATCTTTACTTACTTTCCCTTTTCTAGCTCTTAACCAATTTTCTATGCAATTAGTTTGGAAAACCTTAACTGAACTCTCGTTATTTTTTTCTTTGGTGCTTTCTAAAAATCTTTAAATTTGAATCCTTCATTCCGTGAAACAGTTTTAGGTCTTCACAAACTTAATTTCTGAAATTACCTCAGATTATCCCAAAAATTAAAACTCTTTCCTTCTATATCTTGATTGATTAAGTTACGTGAAGATCAAAATAGTGCATCAATGACTTTTTTGTGTGACCTTTGTGTGAAGAAACGTCATTAGTGCTTTATTCGTCAAACTTTCCATATCTACTTGCCGTCTTATTGTTCATAATTCTGTTGATGCCTTGTGGAACAAATATTAAAGATTATGAAAAAATGGCTTCAACAGAAGAATTATTTTCTTGAAGTTGTTTTTTCTAAGCTTTATCATCAACCATTAAAAATTAATAAAGAATTAAATTATTTGTGGAACAAATATTAAAGATTATGAAACTAGCTTCAACAGAAGAGTTATTTTCTTGAATGTTTTTTTTCCAAGCTTCATCATCTTACTTACTTCTGTGACTTATGTAAAACTTCTTGGTTGTTAGCATCAAAAAATATGGTTATTATTATTATTATTATAAATCATTATAAAGAAATAAAGAATTGAATTATTGTTTCCCTTATCAATTGAAGTTTCTGAAGATGAAGATAGGGAATGAATTACTTTGTAAATCTATAAATTCGTTTTTGTACATAAAATTTTCTCACTTATCCAGTAGCATAACCTATATTTCAAGTGACACAGCTGTGCTGGTAAGTTCGATATAAAAAAGGCAATTTGCACGGGAACGAACCGTTCGTTCCACCTCGACAAAATTTAATTACGACAGATCGGTTACGACGCCCCGAGCCCCAGAGGCCATCTGCTCCCGATGGCCGCCGATCAATTCATCGTCCCCGTTATCGTATACACCGCATCAATCACGATCAAACAGTTGATAATCGACGGTCGTGTAGAGCGCACATCGGCGAGGAAAGAAAAAAATACGCATCATTCGCAAGATCACAAACTTCACAATTGGCTTGAACATTATTATTAACACTCATATAAATAGCACAGTCAATACCTGGACACAGACAGCTGAAGAGCTACCAAAAATGTTAGAAGACATCCGGCGGCTACTCTATTCACCAGCGCTCCGCACGGTACAAACGGGCACTACTTTCCCACCATCCCTCGTATATACGGACACTACTTTCCTACCACCCCTCGTATATACAATCTTGAAATTATTTAAAATTAAATTTAGATATTACCACATCACCGTCTTTGTGTATTTTCCTTTTTAATCCACCATCAGCTTACCTGAAAACAAAAGAAACACAAGATTAGCCACGTTTAAGACTTAAACACCCTCGTCTTTGCATCATCATCATCATTATCATCATCGTCACACAGGAGGTGGCAGTTTCAATCACGATCGATAAAAGCCGGTGACACTTTAATGTCGAGAGGATAAACAACGTTTGTCGCCGTTTCCGAACCGGTATTTTTTGCCCCCCTGAGGCGGGGGCGGATCGACGGAAGATTAACGCGCAAAACATGTCTCAGAACAGAGGGGAGCGGGGGGGAGGAAGGGCGAGGTCAACGACACAAACGGTACCGGACACTTGTACGCACGCAAGAGGTAAAAGTTTTTTGGTACATGATTTGAATTGTAAATATTTACCAAATTATTCGAAAAGAGAAAAAAATATACATAAAGAGAAACAAATGCTATCGACTTGAAACTATCGAAATCCACTCAGAATTTAATTATCTAAACAATATAAAAAATATAAAGTTGCAATAATTTAAAAAAATCGAAAAAAAAAATATAAAAACAATTGCCATCGACTTGAAACTTACCAAACTCATTCTGAAAACATTTGAAATTGTAATTATCTAAAAATTATAAATTAATTTTGTCTAAAATTTAAGTTAATTTCACATGAAAGTGAAGAAAGATTATGAAAACAGCAAACATTTTTAAAAATCGAAAATAAAACCATAGAAACAAAAGCTATCGACTTTAAACTTCTCAAATCGACTCAGAATACATACGAAATTGTAACTATCAAAACATTGTAAATTATTCACGTCCAGATTTTACGTTAATGTGATGGAAAGTGATAAAAATAGCAACAGTTTATAAAAATTGAAGAAAAAAAAACTATAGAAACAATAGCTATCGACTTGAAATTTTCTTAATCCACTCAGAACACATATGAAATTATAATTATCCAAAAAATATGAATTAATCGTCTCTAAATTTCAAGTTAATTACATACAAACATGATGGAAAATTTAAAGAATTGTAATAATTTTTAAAAATCGCTAAAAAAAATATAGAAACAGTTGCTATCGATTTGAAACTTTTTAAATCCACTCAGAATACATGTGGAATTGTAATAACCTAAAAAATATAATTTGATTGTGTCTAGATTTTGAGTTAAATTCACTTGAACGTGATGAGAAATTAAAAAAAAGCAATAATTTAAAAAAATTGTTAAATAATATAAAAACAATTGCAATCGACTTAAAACTTTCCAAATCTACTTAAAATACATGTGAAATTGTAAACAACTAAAAATTATGAATTATTTGTATCTGAATTTTAAATTAATTTTATGTGAACGTGATGAAAATTTAGAAAATTGCAAATATTTAAAAAAATCGAAAATAACAATATAGAAACAATTGCTTGAAATTTTTTAAATCCATTCAGAACACATATGAAATTATTATTACACAAAATTTATAAATAAATCCTGTCAAAACTTCAAACATAATAAAAAAATTGAAAAATTCTAACGATTTTTAAAAATCTGGAAAAAAAAATATAGAAACAATTGCTATCGACCTGAAACTTTTCAAATCTACTTAGAATACATATGAAATTCTAACTATTCAAAAATTGAAAACTAATTTTGTCGAAATTTTAAGTTAATTTCACACGAATGTGAAGAAAGATTATGAAAACAGCAAACATTTTTAAAAATCGAAAATAAAAACATAGAAACAAAAGCTGTCGTCTTTAAACTTCTCAAATCAACTCAGAATAGATACAGCATTGTAACTACCAAAAAATTATAAATTATTCACGTCCAAATTTTACGTTAATGTGATGGAAAGTAATAAAAATAGCAACAATTTATAAAAATTTTAAAAAAATATAGAAACAATTGCTATCGACTTGAAATTTTCTTAATCCACTCAAAACGCATATGAAATTGTAATTATCCAAAAAAATATAAATTAACGTGTCTAAATTTCAAGTTAATTTCATGCAAACATGATGTAAAGTTTTAAGAATTGTAGCAATTTTTAAAAATCGTTAAAAAAATATAGAAACAGTTGCTATCGACTTCAAAATTTCTAAATCCACTCAGAATACATATGGAATTGCAATAACCTAAAAAATATAATTTGATTGTGTCTAGATTTTAAGTTAAATTCACTTGAACGTGATGAGAAATTTAAAAAAATTGCAATAATTTAAAAAAATCGAAAAAAATATAAAAACAATTGCTATCGACATAAAATTTTTCAAACACACTTAGAATACATGTGAAATTGTAAACAACTAAAAATTATGAATTATTTGTATCTGAATATTAAATTAATTTTATGTGAACGTGATGAAAATTAAAAAAATTGCAAACATTTAAAAAAATCGATAATAACATTATAAAAACAATTGCTATCAACTTGAAATTCTTTAAATCCACTCAGAACACATATGAAATTATTATTACCCAAAAATTATAAATAATTCGTGTCTAAATTTCTAGTTAATTTTATGCAAACGTGATGGAAAATTTCAAAAATTATAACAATTGTTAAAAGTCTGGAAAACAATATGAAAAACAATTGCTATCGACGTGAAACTTTTCAAATCTGCTTAGAATAAATATAAAATCCTAATTATTCAAAAATAATAAATTAATTTTGTCGAAATTTTAAGTTAATTTCACATGAAAGTGAAGAAAGATTATGAAAATAGCAAACATTTAAAAAAATCTAAAATAAAAATATAGAAACAAAAGCTATCGACTTTAAACTTCTCAAATCAACTCATAATACATACAAAATTGTAACTATCAAAAAATTGTAAATTACTTACGTCCAGATTTTACGTTAATGTGATGGAAAGTAATAAAAATAGCAACAATTTATAAAAATTGAAAAAAAAACTATAGAAACAATTGCTATCGACTTGAAATTTTCTTAACCCATTCAGAACACATATGAAATTGTAATTATCTAAAAAATTAGAATTAATTGTGTCTGAATTTCAAGTTAATTTCATGCAAACATGATGGAAAATATTAAGAATGGTAACAATTTTTAAAAATCATTAAAAAAATATAGAAACAGTTGCTATCGACTTGAAACTTTTTAAATCCACTCAGAAAACATATGGAATTGTAATAACCCAAAAAATATAATTTAATTGTGTCGAGAATTTAAGTTAAATTCACTTGAACGTGATGAGAAATTAAAAAAAATGCAATAATTTAAACAAATCGAAAAAAATATAAAAACAATTGCAATCGGCTTAAAACTTTCCAAATCTACTTAGAATACATGTGAAATTGTAAACAACTAAAAATTATGAATTATTTATATCTGAATTATAAATTAATTTTATGTGAACGTGATGAAAATTTAAAAAATTGCAAACATTTATAAAAATCCAAAATAACAATATAGAAACAATTGCTATCAACTTGAAATTTTTAAAATCCACTCAAAACACATGTGACATTATTATTACCCAAAAATTATAAATAATTCGCGTCAAAATTTCTAATTAATTTCATGCAAACATGATGGAAAATTTAAAAAATTATAACAATTTTTAAAAGTCTGGAAAAAAAATAAAGAAACAATCGCTATCGACGTAAAACTTTTCAAATCTACTTAGAATACATATGAAATTCTAATTATTCAAAAATTATAAATTAAATTTGTCAAAATTTTAAGTTAATTTCACATGAAAGTGAAGAAAAATTATAAAAATAGCAAACATTTAAAAAAATCAAAAATCAAAATATAGAAAAAAAAGCTATCGACTTTAAACTTTTCAAATCAACTCAGAATACATATGAAATTGTAACTATCAAAAAATTGTAAATTATTCACGTCCAGATTTTACGTTAATGTGATGGAAAGTAATAGAAATAGCAACAATTTATAAAAATTGAAACAAAAACTATATAAACAATTGCTATCGACTTGAAATTTTCTTAACCCACTCAGAACACATATGAAATTGTAATTATCTAAAAAATTAGAATTAATTGTGTCTGAATTTCAAGTTAATTTCATGCAAACATGATGGAAAATATTAAGAATTGTAACAATTTAAAAAAATCGTTAAAAAATATAGAAACAGTTGGTATCGACTTGAAACTTTTTAAATCTACTCAGAATACATATGGTATTGTAATAACCCAAAAAATATAATTTGATTGTGTCTAGATTTTAAGTTAAATTCACTTGAAAGTGATGAGAAAGTTAAAAAAAATTGCAATAATTTAAACAAATCGAAAAAAATATAAAAACAATTGCTATCGACTTAAAACTTTCCAAATCTACTTAGAATACATGTGAAATTGTAAACAACTAAAAATTATGAATTATTTGTATCTGAATTATAAATTAATTTTATGTGAACGTGATGAAAATTTAAAAAATTGCAAACATTAAAAAAATCGAAAATAACAATATAGAAACAATTGCTATTAACTTCAAATTTTTTAAATCCATTCAGAACACATATGAAATTATTATTACACAAAATTTATAAATAAATCCTGTCAAAACTTCAAACATGATAGAAAAATTGAAAAATTCTAGCGATTTTTAAAAGCCTGAAAAAAAATATCAAAACAATTGCTATCGACCTGAAACTTTTCAAATCTACTTAGAAAACATATGAAATCGTAATTATTCAAAAATTATAAATTAATTTTGTCTAAATTTTAAGTTAATTTCATACGAATGTGAAGAAAGATTATGAAAATAGCAAACATTTTTAAAATATCAAAAATAAAAATATAGAAACAAAAGCTGTCGACTTTAAACTTCTCAAATCAACTCAGAATAGATACAACATTGTAACTAACAAAAAATTATAAATTATTCACGTCCAAATTTTACGTGAATGTGATGGAAAGTATTAAAAATAGCAACAATTTATAAATATTGAAAAAAAAAACTATAGAAACAATTGCTATCGACTTGAAATTTTCTTAACCCACTCAGAACGCTTATGAAATTGTAATTATCAAAAAATATGAATTAACGTGTTTAAATTTCAAGTTAATTTCATGCAAACATGATGTAAAGTTTTAAGAATTGTAGCAATTTTTAAAAATCATTTAAAAAATTCTAGAAACAGTAGCTAACGACTTGAAACTTTCTAAATCCACTCAGAATTCATATGGAATTGTAATAACCCAAAAAATATAATTTAATTGTGTTGAGAATTTAAGTTAAATTCACTTGAACGTGATGAGAAAATTAAAAAAATTGCAATAATTTAAAAAAATCGATAAACATATAAAAACAATTGCAATCGGCTTAAAACTTTCCAAACACACTTAGAATACATGTGAATTTGTAAACATTTAAAATTTATAAATGATTCGTATTTGAATTATCAATTAATTTTATGTGAACGTGATGAAAATTAAAAAAATAGCAAACATTTTTAAAAATCGAAAATAACAATATAGAAACAATTGCTATCAATTTAAAAAATTTTAAATCCACTTAGAACACATATGAAATTATTATTACTCAAAAATTATAAATAATTCGCGTCAGAATTTCTAATTAATTTTATGCAAACGTGATGGAAAATTTCAAAAATTCTAACAATTATTAAAGGTCTGGAAAACAATATAGAAACAATTGCTATCGACGTAAAACTTTTTAAATCTACTTAGAATGCATATAAAATTCTAATTATTCAAAAATTATAAATAAATTTTGTCTAAATTTTAAGTTAATTTCACATGAAAGTGAAGAAAGATAATGAAAATAGCAAAAATTTTTAAAAATCGAAAATAAAAATATAGAAACAAAAGCTATCGACTTTAAACTTCTCCAATCAACTCAGAATACATACTAAATTGTAACTATCGAAAAATTGTAAATTATTCACGTCCAGATTTTACGTTAATGTGATGGAAAGTAATAAAAATAACAACAATTTATAAAAATTGAAAAAAAACTATAGAAACAAAAGCTATCGACTTGAAATTTTCTTAACCCACTCAGAACACATATGAAATTGTAATTATCTAAAAAATTAGAATTAATTGTGTCTGAATTTCAAGTTAATTTCATGCAAACATGATGTAAAGTTTTAAGAATTGTAGCAATTTTTAAATACGTTAAAAAAAATATAGAAACAGTTGCTATCGACTTGAACCTTTTTAAATCCACTCAGAATACATATGGAATTGTCATAACCAAAAAAATATAATTTGATTGTGTCTAGATTTTAAGTTAAATTCATTCGAAAGTGATGAAAAAATTGCAATAATTTAAACAAATCGAAAAAAATATAAAAACAATTGCTATCGACTTAAAACTTTCCAAATCTATTTAGACTACATGTGCAATTGTAAACATCTAAAATTTTTGAATTATCTGTATCTAAATTATAAGTGAATTTTATGTGAACGTGATGAAAGTTTAGAAAATTGCAAACATTAAAAAAAATCGAAAATAAAAATATATAAACAAATGCTATCGACCTTAAACTTCTTAAATCGACTCAAAATATATATGCATATGTAACTATCCAAAAATTATAAATTAATCACGTCCAGATTTTACGTTAATTTTATGTGAACGTGATGGAAAGTAGTAAAAATAGCAATAATTTATAAAAATTGAAAAAAAATATATAACAACAATTGCTATCGACTTGAAATTTTTTTAATCCACACAGAACATATATGAGTTTGTAAATATCGAAAAATTATAAATTAATCTTGTCTAAATTTTAAGCTAATTTAAAAACCCCAAATTCAATTTTGAAAAGTTGGCATTTTGTTCTAACATAAAATTTAGCAATTGTTTTTTATAGTTAATTAAAAATTCCTTAATTTTCTACAAATTAAAAAAAAAATAGCACTTATTTCTTGTGTGAATATTTTTTTTACAAATCTTTAAATGTTTTATTACAAATTCAAAACTTTTTCAATTTCAAAACGTTGACATTCCATTTTAACCCAAGCTATGGCAATTGTTTTTATGGTAAATTAAAAATTCATTATTTCCCTACAAATATCAGAATTTAAAGGTAATAACTTGTGTGAATATTTTTTTGTACAAATTTCCAATTTATTACGATTTTAAACTTTAACTTCAAATTTGAAGCGTTGACGTTTTGTTTTAACCTTAAATTGGGCAACTGTTTTTATGTAAAATTAAAACTGAATAATTTTTCTATAGAAATTTAAAGAATTTTAAATTAGTTTCTCGCGTTAATATAATTTTTACGCATTTTCAAATGTTTTATTACAAATGCGAAACTTTAAGTTCGAATTTGAAGCGTTGGCGTTTTGTTTTAACCTAAAATTTGGCAATTGTTTTAACGGAACATGAAAAAATAATTATTTTTCTGCGAGTTTTGATAATTTGGAAGCTAATTCTTTGTATGAATAATGTTTTACAAGTTCTTAAATGTTTTATTGCAATTTCATAATTCTAAGCGTTGGTGTTTTGTTTTTTAACCTAAGATTTAGCATTAAAAATTTATTATTATAATAATTTTAATTATTATACTTATGGGATTATATTTTTTCTTACAAATTTTCAAATGTTTGTTTACAATTTAAAAAATTCAAGTTTAATTTTAAAAAGTTAACGTTTGGTTTTAAGCTAATATTATGCAATTGTTTTTATGGAAAATTAAAATTTTATTATTTTTCTATAAATGTTAATTTATTGTGTGAATATTTTTTTTTATAAATCTTCAAATGTTTTGTTACAATTTCAAAAATTTACATTCAAATTTAAAACGTTGACATTTTGTTTTAACCCAAGATTAGGTAATTGTTTTCATGGAAAATTAAAACTTAATTCTTTTTATACAAATTTTAAAAATTTTAAGTTTAAATATTTTTTTTACAAATTTTTAAATGTTTTATTATAATTTCATAACTTTAACAATTTTAAAGCGTTAACATTTTGTTTTAATCTAAAATTTGTTAATTATTTTTATAGAAAGTTAAAAATGTATAATTTTTCTACAAATCTTGAAAATTTGAAGCTAGTGAATAACTTTTTACAAATTCTCAAACCTTTTGATACAATTTCAAATTTTTAAATTCAATTTTAAAGCTTCAGCAGTTAATTTCAGCCTATGATTTAGCAATTGTTTTTATAAAAAATTAAAGGTGCTTTATTTTCCTATAAATTTTGAGTATTCAAAGCTAATTTCTCGTGTGAAGGATTATTTTTTAAACCTTCAAATGTTTTATTACAATTTAAAAAAATAATTTCAATTTTGAGGCGTTGGTTTGTTTTAACCTAAAATTAGACAATTGTTTTTTATAAAAAATAAGAATTTCATTACTCTTTTACAAAATTAACAATTTGAAGCTAATTTCTTGTGTGAATATTTTTATTACAAATTCTCAAAAGTGTTATCACAATTTCAAAACTTTGTAGCGTTGGCATTTTGTTCTTACCAAAAATTTGGCAATTGTTTTTATAGAAAATTAAAAATGTATTGTTTTTCTATAAGTTTTAGAAATTTTAAACTAATTTTTTGTGCGAATACGATTTTTACAAATTTCTAAATGTTCAATTTCAATTATTTAAATTCAATTTTAAAGTGTTGGCGTTTGGTTATAAACGAAAATTAGGCAATTGTTTTTATGGATAATTGAATATTGATTATTTTTTTATAAGTTTTAAAAATTTTAAACTAATTTCATGTGCAAATATTTTTTTCACAAATTTTCAAATCTTTAATTACAATTTCAATTCTTTAAATATAACTTTGAAGCGTTAGCGTTTTGTTTTAACCTTAATTTTGGTAATTGCATTTATGGAAAATTAAACATTCGTTTATTTTCTATAAATTTTGAAAACTAGAAGTTAATTCCTTAAGTGAATATATTTTTTTTTAACAATTTTTAAAATATATTATTATAATTAAATTCCTTTTATTAATTTTAAAGTTTTGACATTTTGTTTAACCTAAGATGATAGGTTTTGGGTATTATTTATTTTATCTAATATGTTAACAAAAATATTCTACGTTTATAAATAAAAATTTGCTACAAAAATTTTGTTCCAATTTGGAAAGGCTTGAATTCATAAAATATGTGTCCTTCCATTCTCATCTTCTATCCTTCTGGCAAATACGACCAAATCGTCGTATTTAATTTTAGTTTTTTTTAATTCAATTAGCAAGCGTTGTAAATTTATTTCTAACCATCGTTTATCAATTGTTTTTCGTATTTTTTTACAAGAAATTAGAGATTTAGAATTTTTAGTAGAACCCTTAAAAATCTTCTCTAATTCCTCAGTTGTACAAAGTTAATAATAATAATAATAATGCTTTTATTAACGGCATTCACTCTGTATATTTAAAAAAGATTTTGGCAATTGTTTTTATCGAAAATGAAAAATTCTTAATTTTCTACAAATTTTAACAATTACTTGAGTAAATATTTCTACTTATAAATTCTCAAATAATTTTATATTAAAAGGTCAGCTTATAAGTATTAGTGTTTTGTTTTTATCTGAGATTTGGCAATTGTTTTTTTATAGAAAGTTAAAAATGTATTATTTTTTATACAAAAATTTGAGAATTTTAGTTCTAAATTCTCAAATTATTTGTGTCAATAATTTATTTTACGAATTACCAAATCTTAATTTCATGTGAAAGTGATGGAAAATTAAAAAAAAAAGTTGTCAAAATGGAAAAATATATAGAAACAGTTGCTGTCGACTTGAAATTTTCTAAATCCACTCAGAATACTTGTGAAATTGTAATTATGAAGGAATTATATAAATTGATCGTTTTCAGGTTTTTTAAGTTGAGTAGATATATTGAAAATTTAATTTTTAGTAGTAAGACCGTCGCTTATAATTTACAACTCGAGGGTGGGATAGTGGCCACCCACCCACCCTACATATATAATAAAACACAAGCTACAATAGTGTTTGTAAATTTATAAACATCTTCAATATTTTTGTTTTTGTTTTTGGAAACTTAAACAGTTACAGTGATGAAAGTACCAATATATATGTAGGGTGGGTGGGTGGCCTCTATCCCATCCTCCAACCTCAAAATCATACATGAGGGTTTTGATGAATAGTAATTTGATTATAAGCAAATTTATAGAAAATTTAATCTGTAACTTTATTTATTTTTATACTGTTTTTGTTTTTGGAAACTAAAACAGTTACAGTGTTGAAAGTACCAATATATATGTGGGGTGGGTGGGTGGCCTCTATCCCACCCTCCAATCTCTAAATCACAAACGAGGGTTTTGATGAATAGTAATTTGATTACAAGCAGATTTATAGAAAATTAACCGTCGCTTATAATTTAAAGCTGGAGGGTAGGATAGTGGCCACCCACCCACCCTACATATATAATAAAACAAAAGCTACAATAGTGTTTGTAAATTTATAAACATCTTCAAAATTTTTGTTTTTGTGTTTGGAAACTAAAACAGTTATAGTGATGAAAGTACCAATATATATGTAGGTTGGGTGGGTGGCCTCTATCCCACCCTCCAACCTCTAAACCATAAACGAGTGTTTTGATGAATAGTAATTTGATTATAAGCAAATTTATAGAAAATTTAACCTGTAACTTTCTATACTGTTTTTGTTTTTGGAAACTAAAACAGTTGCGGTGATGAAGGTACCAATATATATGTAGGGTGGGTGGCCTCTATCCTACCCCCCAACCTCTAAATCATACACGAGGGTTTTGATGAATAGTACTTTGATTACAAGCAGATTTATAGAAAATTAACCGTCGCTTATAATTTAAAGCTGGAGGGTACGATAGTGGCCACCCACCCACCCCACTTATATAATAAAATTTAGGCTACAATAGTGTTTATAAATTTATAAACAATATCTTCAAAATTGTTGGTTTTGTTTTTGGAAACTAAAACAGATGCAGCGATGAAAGTACCAATGTATATGTAGGGTGGGTGGGTGGCCTCTATCCCACCTTCCAACCTTTAAATCATACACGAGTATTTTGATGAATAGTAATTTGATTACAAGCAAATTTATAGAAAATTTAGCCGGTAACTTTCATTATTCCTATACTGTTTTTGTTTTTGGAAACTAAAACAGTTACAGTGATGAAAGTACCTCTAAATATGTAGGGTGGGTGGGTGGCCTCTATCTCACCCTCCAATCTCTAAATCACAAACGAGTGTTTTGATGAATAGTAATTTAATTACAAGCAAATTTATAGAAAATTTAACCTGTAACTTTCATTATTCCTATTCTGTTTTGGTTTTTGGAAACTAAAACAGTTACAGTGATGAAAGTACCAATATATATGTAGTGTGGGTGGGTGGCCTCTATCCCACCCTACAATCTCTAAATCACAAACGAGGGTTTTGATGAATAGTAATTATTTCTTTGTTTAATAGACACGAGCGCATTCACTAATATACAGTATCCAGAAATCTCCAGGGTCTTCTTAAATGATCCAGGGTAATTTATTGTCAGGTATAAATGGGTCATTAGTTGGCAAACTGTTAGGGCCATTAGTGAGTCGTTACTTTAACAATGGTCGTAAAGGGATAAATGAATAATATCGATTGCACAGAAGAAAAAAAAAACGTATTTGTTAGGTTGAATGACCTATTAATAATACCAATTAATCGAAACAATAAAATCCCTTATCGCGAAACAAACGAGTGCGACGACTCGAACGTCCTTGAACTACTGATACGGTCTAGCGGGCCGCGAATGCCCAAGGTCGTACTGCAGTTGTAGTAGTAGTAGTAGCAGCAGTGGTAGTAAATAATTACGAGCTTACTACAGTATTTGTTTACATTCCAAGAGCACGTGTGTTTGTATATATGTGTATGTGTAGTCATTAATCGCGGTTAGATGGGGCCCCGGAACGGTCTCATTACCACACGGAGTTGTGCACACAAGTAAGTGATATCCTGCATGGGTGTGTGTGTGTGTGTGCGTACCGTTACGTTTTAATGTATGCGGTCTCGCCGTTCGGATTTATGACCGAACATAAAATACACCGACTATATTTAGACGCTGAATTTATTGTACGTTGAACCTGAATGGGAATCGATTATTTAGATAGTTGGAAAAGAGGAAAAGTATTGAAGATGTAGAAGCAATAAGAATATCATTTTGAAATATTTAAAGCACCAAAACTTCTTTTCTTCTATTTACTACAGACAATAGAAGCTTTCGATCGTTAAGACCTTCCAAAAATAGATCTTCAACTTTTGCTAGGAAGGTAATCATCTTTTTTTGAAGAATAGATGAGTATTTTCCTTTTCGTAGTGCTGATTTAATCAATCCTTCATTTCCAGTTGAATCAAGAAATCCTTTAATTAAAGGCTCATTTTTAAAAAGGTAAATACAAAAAGAGTTTTTTTCGAAAATAAAGATATAATTTTAGAAGTCTTATAATAAACAAAAGATATTTCTCTTCTTGTCCATAATCGAATACTTCTACGATTATGGATATGAAGAGAAAAATCCTTTTTTTTGTTGTTATTAAACTTCAAAAGTACATCTTATATTTTCACCATGAGTTAAGTGAGGATTTAATTCATCGTAATGATTTAATTTTGTTGATTGAGTTACTTGAAGATAATAATAACTTTGATTAGAACACTTAGAACCCTTCTTCAATATTTTGAAAAGAGGTTCTAAGTGTTTTAATCAAAGTCATCGTAAAGATCTTTTTGTATTTAACCTTCTAAAAATACGTCTTCAATTGAAGGATTTCTTAATTCAACTGGAAGGCTTAAATACTACGAAAAGGATTATTTTCCTCATTCGAGAAAATCCCGTCGTCTTTAATAACCGGAGGATGCTGAGGGCGGGGTGGAATGAAACCGAGCGTCAGCTGCAATAATAACGTTATAAAGCATTGAAGGCATCCCCGTCTGGAAATCCCCCCCAACCCTTCGGCATTACAAGCGCGTTTTTCGGCCATAAAAGAGCGGGCTCGCGACCGAGGATCAGATCGAATTTTTTGGGGCGCGGGAAATTGCCGTATAAATTGAATCTTTCTCTCTTTCTCAATAAAAAAAAGAGGGCGTTTGTTGAAATTTACATTTTTCCACCCTTTTCGAAGGGCGTGCGCGTTGCGAAAGTGTCGCCCTGATCGATGGGCGATGTCAGACACACCAAACCCTCATTTTGAAATGGATGAATTAACTCCTTTTAATCGTACCGACGATGAAAAGTTCCATAAAGACCATAAACTACGACACTATAAAAAAAGCGCGCATCCTCGATTGGACCTTAAATTCCTCTAATTTACGCTCTTAACACCCGCCATCCGTACTTTTACGACACGGTCGTAAAATAAAACGACCAGTTCCTTTTATTGGCCCCTATGGAACCGGCGGTGGCTAACTACCTACACTTATACGGATGCAATTTTGCAATCAAAAATATTTTATTTTTCAGCTTCCTAAAAATATCCATAAAGATTTTTCTAAGATTATCAAAAAATACCTTAAGATTTCTCAAGACTTTAGTAATCTAATAAATTGAGTCAAATTTAGATGACTTACTCATGAATGCACATTCTTTTTGGAAATAAATAAATTGAAGAAACAACGGTAGATCTGAAAGACTTTATCCAAAACTATAAATCTTGAAATTAGAAAAGATTTTAATAAAAAATCCTAGAAGAAATCTTGAAGCTTTATCAAAGATTATATAAAAAATACCTTAAAGGACTTTAATTAATACTTTTAATATCTTGAGTTAAAAAAATACCAGAAGATTTAACAGAAATTAAAAAGGATTTAAAGGACTGTGCTCAAAGCATCTTATCTCTTGAATCTAGAAAAGTTTTAGGAGAAAAAAAGGATCAAAACTCTTTAATCTCTTGAAAACTCTTTAAGAGATGAGAAATTACGGTAGATTTAATCTATTGAAAATTCTCCAGACTTGAAATATTGTAAGAGATTTGAAATCACTAACCTGTTGAAAATTCTTCAGATGAAATAGTACAAGAGATTTAAGACAAATTAGAAAACATTTGAGGGATTCTGGTAAAAACTTTAAATCCCTTATCTTGTAAAAAAATAATGAGAAATTAAAGGAGTTTTGAGGAATTTTCTTAAAAACTTAAATCTTTCATTTAAAATATTGTATAAGAAAATATTTTAAAAAAACTTTTAAGCTCATATATCTGCACAATTGAGGAGCTGGAGAAGTTTTTATCAAAATTTCTAAATCTCTAAACTGTTTGAGAAATTGCAAAAAATTTGAGAGAAATTCAAAAACTATGTTAAATATTTAAAAATCTTATCTCCTACTCTGCACACGATTTAAAAGTTAGAGAAGATGTGAAAGATTTTATCAAAAATTCCAAACTCTTGAATGCTCTTTAGAGTTAAGAAATTATAGAATATTTGTGGCTTATATTATAAAAAGTATTTTTTTAAATTCCGTTAAAAATTTTAATTTCTGATTATTTAAAAACTCCGCACAATTAAGGAATTAAAGAATATTTCAGGTATTCTATTAAAAGCTCTAAATCTCTAATCTCTTGAAAAGTATGGAGAGGTAAGAAAATTTTATCACTGGAAATTTGAGTAAAAATGGAAAAAAAATTGTTAAAAACTTCTCTTATTACTTGAAAACTCTGCACAATTGAGGAGATCAAAGAAGATTTAACTGGTTTTGCAATAATAATCTAAATCTCTAATTTCTATAAAACTCTTTAGTCAAAAAATTACAGAAAATTAGAAATATGAAAATATTTGATTTTGTTGAAAACGTTTTTTTGCTAAAAACCTTGGAATCTCTTGAAATCTTTTGAGCGTTGAAGATTTCGAGAATATTTAATAGAAATTACAAGAGATCTCTCATCACTTCAAAATTTTAGAGTTTACATTAAGAAAAAGAAAAAATTAAAAAAATTTTGTTAAAAACCTCAAATTTCTTATGTCTTAAAAACGATAAACAATTGAGTTTAGAGAAGATTCGAAGGGTTTTCATTAAAAATTCTTAATTTCTTGAAAATTTATCGTGGTTAAATAATTATTAAAGAGATTTGAGGAATTCTCGCATCTTTTGGAAAATGTATAGAATTGAGAAATTGTATGAGATTGTAAAAAAGTTTAAAATAATTGTGTAGAATGAAGGAATTAGAGAAGAAAACATTGAAACTTTAATATCTTGCAAAGTTTCCAGAGTTAAGGAATTAAAGGAGATTTGAGAAAAATTAGAAAATATTTATTAAATTTTGTTAAATACTTTTAATCTCTTATCTCTTAAAACTTCAACACAATTGAGGAATAAGAGCCGATTTAATAAATCTCATCTAAAACTCTAATCTCTTGGAGACGTGGAAACGAGAAATTAGAAAATATTTGAAGCATTCTGGTAAAAACTTTAAATCTCTTTATTAGAGAAGAGTTGAGTTACAATCAGAAAAACATGTTTTAATCTTTTTCAAAATTATGCACAATTGAGGAAATAAAAGAGATTTAAAGTATTTCACTAAAAAATTAATTCTCTAATCTTATGGAAAACCTTCAGAGTTAAGAAATTGCAGATTTGTAAGAAAAGATTTGAAGTATTTTATTCAAAAGTTTAAATCTCCAATTTTCTTTACTTTGCACAATTGAAAGATAAGAGAAGATTTGAAAACTATGCACAATTTAAAAGCTAGAAAAGATTTTAGAGAGAGAGAGAGAAAACATCTTTATTATTAGAAGTAAGTATTTATACAGTTTTTATGAAGTGAACAGAGTACAGACTTGAGGTTTCTTCTAATCATCGGCTATCGACCCGCGGTCTTTCAGTTGATTGTAAAGATTTTAGTAGATATTCTAAATCACCAATCACTTAAAAACTCTTGAGAGTATATATAAGATTTAAGAGATATACTTAAGATAATAAAGTCACGTATCTCTTGAAAATTGCTGAGATATTACAAGAGATTAAAAAAAAATTGGAAAATATTTAAAGGATTTTGTTAAAAACTTTACATCTCCTATCTATAAAAAAAACTCTACAAAATTGAGAAATTAAAGGAGATTTGATTGATTTTGTTAAAAACCTTAAATTTTTAATCTCTTGAAAACACTCTGGAGTTGGGAAACTGCATGAGATTTTAAAGAAATCAGAATATATTTAAAAAAAATATTTTAAACTCTTATATCTTGAAGACATTGCACACTTGTGGGGCTAGAGAAGATTTGGGGGATTTTACAAAAAATGTCTACATTAAAAACTCTTTAGAGTTGAGAGAAATTCAAGATTTTTTTAACTTTAAATTTCTCATCTCTTAAAAACTCTGCCCAATATAGAAGCTAGAGAATATTTGAGAAATTTCGCTTAAAACTCTAAATCTCTAATCTCTTCAAAATTCTTTAGAGTTGAAAGGTTATAGAAGATATGAGAGATATTAAAATATGTTTGAGAGATTCTGTTAAAACTTTAAAATTTTATATTTCTTAAAAAATCTGCAGAATTAAAGAGATTTAAGAAGATTTGAGGAATTCTGTTATAACCCTTAATCTCGAATTTCTTGAAAACTCTTTAGAATCATGAAATTACATAAAATTTGAAAGGAATAGATTTTTGTTAAAATTTTCCAATTTTTGTATCTCTTAAAAATTTTGTGCAATTGAGAAACTAGAGAAAGGCTGAAAGATATTGCTAAAACCCTCAAATTCTAATCTCTTTAAAAAGCATCACACAGTTGACAAATTAGAGGAGATTTGAGAGAAATTAGAAGAGATTAGACAAGTGAGGAATTAAAGAAGATTTGAAAGATTTTGGTTTAATCTCTTAACTGATTTACCAATTTTTTAAGAACACTTCTCGTAAACTATTCAGAATTAAGAAATATTAGAAGAATTGAGAGAAATTTAAAAAAAAGGTTTGAGGGATTTTCTTAAAAACTTTAAATATCTTATTCCTAGAAAACTCTGCATAATTAAAGAATTAGAGAAAAGTTAAAAGATAACTCTAAGTATCTAATGTCTTAAAACTTTTCAGAATTATGAAATTACAGGAAATTTGAAAGGAATAAGAAATTATGTATTTATGTATTTTGAGACGACTTTAAATTTCTTATTTCTTGAAAAAATTATGCGATTGAGCAATTAGACAAAACTTTAAATATGTCTGAGACCCTAATCTCTAATCTTTTGCAAAGTCTTCAAAGTTGGGAAATTGGAGGAGAATTGAGAAAAATTTGAAAAGTTTTGAAGGATTTTCTTAAAAATTTTAATTCTTCCTTGCATAACTCTGCACAATTAAGTAATTGTAAGAAAAGATTTGATAAATTTTGATAAATACTCTAAAAATAATCTCTTGAAAATCCTCAAATTTGAAAAATTATAGTAGATTAGAAAATATTCGAGAGATTTCGTTAAAACCTTTGAATTTTTCAACTTTATAGAATTGAGGAACAAAAGGAGATTTTAGAGATTTTGATAAAAAAAAACATATTCAAGAAATTACAGAAAATTTGAGAGAAAATAAAAAAAATTCGATGAATTTTGTAAAAACTTAAAATTTCTTTTCTTTTGAAGGCTCAGTACTGCTTAGAAATTAGAACAGATTTGAAGGGTTTTGCTAAAAACTCTAAATCACTTTAATCTCATGGTTGTCAAAAATGTATATATTAATTAACTTTTTTGTTTAAATGGAAAGGAAAGACTTCAGCATTGAGAAATTAGAAATGATTTAAGGAATTTATAACTTCTGCACTATTGAGAAAATTAGAGGTTTTCATGGATTTTGCTAAAATTCAAAATCGTTTATCTCTTGAAAACTCTTCAGCGATGAAATATTACAGGAAATTTGAGAGAAATCGGAAAAGAATTGAAGGATTTCGTTGAAAACATTAAATCTCTTATTACTTCAAAACTCAAAACAATTGAGGATATTTGAGAAGATTTAAGGGATTTTATTAAAAATTGTAAATCTATCTATCTTTTGAAAATGCTCAGAATTATGAAATTACAGGAAATTTGTGAGAAATTGGAGAAGATTTTTGTTAAAAACTTTAAATCAAACCTCTCTTTAAAACTTTGTACAACTGAGGAGTTAGAGAAGATTTTTTTCTACTAAAAATTCTAAGGGATTTTGCTAAAAAAAACCTTAAATCTTTAATCTTTTGGGAACTCCCAAAAATTTAAGATTTGAAGAAAATAAATCGAATTGAAACAGATTTGAAGAATTTTTTTATTTGTTAAATTGTTAAATTTCCAATCTCTTAAAAATTATAAAAGGTTTAGAGAAATTTACTAAAAACTCTAAATCTCTAATCTCCTCAAAACTCTTCAGAGAAAATACAGGAAAATTGAGAGATATTGGAGAAGATTTGAGGGAGTTTATTAAAAACTTTTTTATTTCTTGAAAATTCAACATAAATGAGGATATAGGGGAGATTTTAAGGATTTAACTAAAAATACTACATTTCTAATCGCTTAAAAACTCCCCAATGTTGAAAAGTTACCGAATATTTGGAAGAAACTAGAAAATATTTAAGGGATTTTGTTAAAAACTTTAAATATCGCATCACTGGAAAAAAATGAAGATTCTTCTAAAAACTCTAAGCCTCTAATCTCTAAAAAACTCTTTAAAAATTACAGGAATTTTGAGATAAACTTTAAAATATTTAATGAATTTTGTTTATAACTTTAAATCTCTTAAATTCTTTTCATAATTGAAAAATTGCAGAAGGTTTTTGATTTTGAAATTTTCATAATTACATTTGAGAGAAATTAGCGAATGTTTGCTTGATTTTGGTAAAAATTGAGGAATCTCTTATCTGGTGAAAATCTGCGGAGTTGAGGTTTTAGAAAAATATTTTATTATTAATTATTATTATTATTATTATGTACTATTATTATTTTAAGATTGTGTTAAAAATTAAAATCTCTTGTCTCTTAAAATTCTGCACTATTGAGGAATTAGGGAAGATTTAAAAGGCTGTTAAAAACTCTAAATCTCGAATCTCGTAAACAGTCTTCAGAATTGAGAAATTTTAAGAAGTTTGAGAAATATTGGAGAAAATTTGAGATTTTTTTATTTCTTGAAATTCTGCAATAGTGAAGAAATGAGGGAGATTTTAAGGATTTTACTATAAATATTAAATCTCTAATTTCTTAAAAAACCTCTGCAATGTTGAGAAGTTAGAGGACGTTGTTGTAATAAATTTAAAAAAGTTAAAAACTTTAATTTCTTTATCTCTACACAATTGAGGGATTTCAGAAAATTTAAATGGTTAGATTAAATATTTAATTTCTTATTTGAGGATTTAGAGAAGAGTTGAGGAATTTTGTTGATGATTTTTATAATAGATTAAAAATTCTTTGCAATCAGAAGATCATGTCTTTTAAAACTTCTGCATGATTGAGGAAATAAGAGATATTGAAAGGATTTTACTTAAAAACTCTCTGATAGTCTCTGATATCGTGGAAAATCTTCAAAGTTAGGAAATTGGAAAAGTGTAAAAAATTATAAAAGACTTGAAGGATTATTTTAAAACTTAAAATCTCTACTCTTTTTTACTTTTGTAAAATTGATAGATAAGAGAAGATTTAAAGGATTCTATTAAAAACTCTAAATCTCTAATCTCTAGAAGACTCTTTAGAAATTTAAGGAAGTTGAGAGAAACTAGAAAATATTTAATCAATTTTGTTAAAAACTTTTAATCTCTTATCTTTTAAAAACTCTACATAATCAAATTAAAGAATTTTGTTAAAAACTTTAACTTTCTTATCTCATCTCCTGAAAACTCTGCACACTAAAAGCCAGAGAATATTTGAGAAATTTTACTAAACACAATAAATCAACAATCTCTTAAAAATTCTTTAACAGATTGTAGAAGAATTAAGAGATATTACGAAATATATAAGAAATTCCGCTAACTTTTCAATTTTTTATTTCTTGATAACTGCACAAATAAGGAATTCAAATAAATAAACTCTTAATCTCTAATCTCTTGAAAATTCTCTAGAGTTGAAAAATTTTCTGTAAAACTAAGAGAAATTAGAAAAGATTTTTTTGAAAACTCTGCTACATTATATAATTGAGGAACTGGAAAATATTTTAGGAATTTTACGAAAACTGCAAATCTCTAATCTCTTGAAAATTCTTCACAGTTGAGACCTTACGGGAGATTTAAGAGAAATTAGAATATATTTGAAGGATTCTGTTAAACACTTTAAATTACTTATCTTAAAAAAATTCTACACAATTGAGACATCAAAGGAGATTTGAGGGATTTTCTTAAAAACTATAAATTTCTAATCTCTAAAATAAACTCTCTACAGTTAAGAAATTGCATGAGATTTGGAAGAAATCGGAACATATTTAAAAACTTTTTAAACTCTTAGATAAGGAAAACTTTGCACAATTATTTAGGTAGAGAAGATTTTACCAAAAATTCTAAATCTATAAACTCTTGAAAATTCTTTAGAGTTGAGAAGATTTGAGAGAAATTAAAGATTTGTTCATCAAACTAAAAAAAAATTAAAGTAGATTTAAAGAATTTTGTTAATAACTTTAGGTTTCTTATCTCCTGAAAATTATTTTCTATTTAAAAGCTAGAGAAGATTTGAGAGATTTTACTAAATCTTTAATCTCTTAAAAACTCTTCAGAGTTGAAAGATTTGAAAATGTTTGATAGATTCCGTTACAACTTTTTAGTTTCTTATTTCTTTAAAACTCTGTTCAATTAAGGAAGTAAAGAAGATTTGAGGAATTCTGTTAAATGCTCTAAATCTCTAATCTCTTGATAAGTCTGTAGAGTTGATTTTTTTAATGAGAGAAATTAGAAAGATTTTGTTAAAAACCAATTAAAGAAGATTTAAAAAATTTTGTTAAAAACTTTTAATTCATATTCACTTGAAAACTTTGTATAACTGAGAAATTAGAGAAAATTTCTACTAAAAATTCTAATTTCTAGTCGAAATACAAAAAACAATAAATAAATTCACAACAATTTGAAAATTGAATTAACGAAAACCAAAATTAAATTCTTCGATTTGGTGATTTATTAAAAAGAAATATAATCTCAGCAGGAATCTGCTCGAAAAAAAAAAAAATACTATAGGAAATGAAAGTATTTTTATAAAGACGGAAACAAATTGACGAACGATAGCTAAACATAAAATTATAACATTTAAAAAGCGAGAAATCAGAAAATATTTGAGGAAGTTTAGTTTAGATTTTTAAATCTCTTGAAAACATATAATTGAGAAATTTGGACAGATTTGAAGAGTTTCGATAAAATCTTTTAATCTACAATCTCATCAAAACTTTCTTAAGTTAAGGAATTTAAAAAAATATATATTTTGTTAAATACTGTAAAAAATCAGCAAGAAATTAGAGAAAATTTAAGGGATTTTGCTAAAAAACAAACCTTAAATCTCTAATCTTCTGTTGACGATTTAGAGAAGGTTCAAAAGAGAATTAATTGAGAAATTTGAAAATACATTTTAGTGAAAACTTTAAATCTCTAATCTCTTAAAAATTTGAGATAATTTAAAGATCTTTACTAAAAACTCTTAATCTTTAACCTTTTCAAAACTCTTCAAAGTTGAGAAAATACAGGCCATTTAAGAGATATTGGAGAAGATTTGAGGGAATTTATTAAAAACTCTTTTATTTCTTCAAAATTTGGCACAATTCAGGAAATAGAAGAGATTTTAAGGATTTGATCAAAAATACTAAATCTCGAATCTCTTTGAAACCGCCTAATGCACAGGAATTTAAGAAACAGTGGAAAATATTTGAAAAATTTTGTTGAAAATTGTAAATTTCTTCTCTCTTGAAAATTTTTCAGAGTTGAAGAATGAAAGGAAATTTTAGAGATTAGATTATCCAAAAATACCTTAAGGTTTCTTAATGTATACATTTATATAAACACTTTTCTTAAAAATTTTAAATTGTTAATCTCTCGAAAATCCTCTAGAGTTAATAAATTGATTTGGGAGAAATCAGAACATATTTAAAAGCATTTCAAACACTTATATCTTGAAAACTTTATACAATTGTGAAGGTAGAAAAGATTTGGGGTATTTTACCAAAAATTTCTATATTTTGAAAACTCTTTAAAGTTGAAAAATTACAGATTTGTGAGTTGAAGAATGAAAGGAAATTTTAGAGAAATTAGAATTTATTTGAGTTGAGAAATTAAACAAGATTTGAAATAAAGTAGACAAGATTTGAGGGATTTTGTTGAAAACTTTAAGTCACTTAAAAAAACTCTGTAATATTGAGATAATTAGAAAAGATTTTAGAGATTTTGGTAAAAAAAACCTCTTAAAACTTGAGAACGTACGCGAGATTTACGATTTAAATATTTCAATCGCTTATCTTTTGAAAACTCTGCACAATGGAAAAATTGAAGGATTTTCTTAAAAACTCTAAACATGCAATCTCTTGGAAACTCTTAATTATAAGAGATTAGAAAATATTAGTGTTTTTATTTAGCTATTTTCTATGTATTTCACTATTTTTTGAAATAAAGTTGAATTTGAATTTGAAATTTGAAATTTATTTGAGGGATTTTCTCAAAAACCTAAAATCTTTCATTACTAAAAAACTGCTTTATTGAGAAGATTCAAAAGGTTTTTGTGAAAACTTTAAATATCCAAGTTCATGAATACTTTTGGAAAAAAATTTGTTTTTAGGATTTTGTAAAAAACTCTCAATCTCTTGAAAACACTGAAAATACTATATAATTATGGAATTACGTGATATTTCAGGAATTTTGCCAAATAGCTTTTGAAATCTCTTCATGACTGAAAAACTTAGAGAAGATTTGAGAGAAATTAGAATAGATTTATATTTTTAAAAAAATTAAACAGTTTTAACTAATTTTGTTAAACAAATCTAAATATCTAATCTCTTAGAAACGAATTAAAGAAGATTTGAAGGACATTCAATTTTGAATCTCTTGAAAATTCTTCACAATTACCTTTTGAATGGTCTGTATTAACTGCAGACACGAATCTTGATCAATTAATTCTTTGTGTAACGAATACACTGACCGTTTTCAAGCGGTCGTACCGGTCGTCACGTTAACGACTCGACTTCTCAGACCGGCCACCAAAAACGGCGCTAATGAAGCAATAACCGGAGCGAACGCTCCAATTTGTTGCCTTTTAATTGCCGCCCCTTAAACGGCCAGAACTATGCGCCGTCTCTTCGTACCATCTGCATCTGTTCGTAGCGAGACGGAGCGAAAAGTAAAGAAGAAAGCAAAAAGAAAAAAAACTAGTCCTCCCACAGACAAGAGGGTTTAATTAGCTGTCGCGAAGTAATTCCACTTTAACGACGCCGTCATTCGATTTAATTTACGTCTGCACTATTGGAAATTGTCTATAATCTAATTCAAAAATTTTAGTAGTATATAATATTTCAACAAGATTTGATAAGTCTAGAAGGACTAAAATTGAGCTAGGAGTGAATTTTCCTCTTCATATTTTAATTCTACACATTGGATACAACAAAATATTTACCAAAACACGTATTTTTTCGAAGTTTAAATTTAAACATTCATTAACTTCCATTAAATCGGAGAATTACTCTTCAGTAATATTCTAGTAAGAATAATCATATAAGGAATATTTCTGTTACATATTGGCTACAGTCACCAACTAAAGGAAACATTTCTGAATATTATCATAATCTTATTTGTATGGACAGTAAATAGTAAAGTTATTTCTCGTAAAGAACGCCAGTGCAGACATTGTAGGATAAGTGTTAATAAAAGGCATTCAAACGTCGCAATTTGTATTAGCCGCCTAGTGAAACCTGTCGTAAACTTGGAGGATAAATCCGTTTTCGAATAGAGAACGGCCGTAAATCCGCGAATGGCCGCTAAAACCGCTGGCAAAACAGCCTTCGTCAATCTTAAACACTGATTTTATTGAGGCATTTGGTGGCTGTACTCGAGAAATCTTTACTTACTGTCGAAAAGTTTATGATATTTCACTTCTAAGGATTGTTTCATTGCAAATAGTTAAATAACTAATGTGAATAACACTGTTTTAACACTTTAAAGTGTTAAGAAAGGATACAATAGTCTTATTTTTATTGATGTAACTGGTAGTAAAAGTATTATAAATAAACTACTTGCCAAAAAACTAACACCTTAGAAAAATCTAAAATTTTGGCAATCATAATACCAAGTTTTTGAAGAGCAATCTTCTTACCATTAACAAAATCTGATGTTTTCGTTAAATATTTAAATACCAGAAATATACATTTGGCTTTTTTGTTTGAAGACTCCTAAAATAATGACCTATCAAGTTTTGTATTATGCTAATAGACTTTATCCATTTCCATCTTCACCACCTCTTAAGATAGATGACTGGTCCCTTAGCAGAGAAAACTTTCCAATCGCTTTAAACTTCATACATTCACGAGCGCCAAAAAAAAAAACCAGCACATCCATCATCATTACCGACACCCGTCTTCGCGCATCCACCTAGAGAAACGAGATAGGATGGGGCGCATCCATCCCCCCCCCCCCCCCCCCCAAGGCTGTAAAAACTTTTCTTTTTTTTAATTTCAGAGCCATACATCATTGTGGTCACATACAAACATACATTCCGATCCGGTCCATCCCGGCGTCCGGTATTTCCTGCTGCCGCAGGAGAATTTACCACTTCCTGGTGGCGTGTACAGGACATAAATCCACGCGACAGCAAGATGGACGCCGGCTAATTTATTAAATAATCCGCATTACGTGCGCCATTGAGGACACGCGGTCCTTTCCCACACACACACACACACACACAATCGTGGAGGGTGGGCGTTTGCGAAATGCACACGCGAGAAGAAATTATTCATACTTTCCGTTACGGATTACTAGTCTGCACGTTGTGCACCTTTAAGGGTTGAGAATAAAGGATTTTTAATTTTTCCGCAAAATCTTAGGTTAAAACAAAACACTAACACTTCAAAATTGAATTTAAATAATTGAAATTATAAATAAACATTTGAGAATTTGTAAAAAAAGTATTCGCACAAAAAATTAGTTTATAATTTCTAAAACTTAGATAGAAAAACAATCCATTTTTAATTTTCGATAAAAACGATATTATAGCTCATGTTTTATTATATATGTAGGGTGGGTGGGTGGCCACGATCCCACCCTCGAGCTTTAAATTATAAGCGGCGGTTAATTTTCTATAAATCTGCTTGTAATCAAATTACTATTCATCAAAACCCTCTTGTATGATTTTGAGGTTGGAGGGTGGGATAGAGGCCACCCACCCACCCTACATATATATTGGTACTTTCATTACTGTAACTGTTTTAGTTTCCAAAAACATAACCAACAATTTTGAAGATGTTGTTTATAAATTTACAAACACTATTGTAGCTGATGTTTTATTATATATGTAGGGTGGGTGGGTGGCCAGTATCCTACCCTCCAGCTTTAAATTATAAGCGACGGTTAATTTTCTATAAATCTGCTTGTAATCAAATTACTATTCACCAAAACCCTCGTGTATGATTTAGAGGTTGGAGGGTAGGATAGAGGCCACCCACCCACCCTACATATATATTGGTACTTTCAACACTGTAACTATTTTAGTTTCCAAAAACAAAAACAGTATAGGAATAATGAAAGTTACAGGTTAAATTTTCTATAAATTTGCTTGTAATTAAATTACTATTGATCAAAACACTCGTTTGTGATTTAGAGGTTGGAGAGTGGGATAGAGGCCACCCACCCACCCTACATATATATTGGCACTTTCAACACTGTGACTGTTTTAGTTTCCAAAAACACAACCAACAATTTTGAAGATGTTGTTTATAAATTTATAAACACTATAGTAGCTTAAGTTTTATTACCTACTCACCAACTTTAAATTATAAACGACGGTTAATTTTCTATAAATCTGCTTGTAATCAAATTACTATTCATCAAAACCCTCGTTTGTGATTTTGAAATTGGAGGGTGGGATAGAGGCCACCCACCCACCCTACATATATATTGGTACTTTCATCACTGTAACTGTTTTAGTTTCCAAAAACAAAAACACTATTGTAGCTTATGTTTTATTATAAATGTAGGATGGGTGGGTGGCCACTATCCTACCCTCCAATTTTAAATTTTAAACGACGGTCTTCTACTAAAAATTAAATTTTCAATATATCTACACAACTTAAAAAAACTGAACACGATTAATTTATATAATTCCTTCATAATTACAATTTCATAAATATTCTGAGTGAATTTAGAAAGTTTCAAGTCGATAGCAACTGTTTCTATGTATTTTGCCATTTTGACAACTTTTTTTTTAATTTTCCATCACTTTCACACGAAATTAAGATTTGGTAATTCGTAAAAAAAATATTGACACAAATAATTTAGTTCTAAATTCTCAAATTTTTGTATAAAAAATAATACATTTTTAACTTTCCATAAAAAACAATTGCCAAATCTCAGATTAAAACAAAACACTAATACTTATAAGCTGACCCTTTTACAAATACAAAATTATTTGAGAATTTGTAAGTAGAAATATTTACTTAAGTAACTGTCAAAATTTGTAGAAATTCAATAATTTTTCATTTTCGATAAAAACAATTGCCAAAATCTTTTTTAAATATACAGGGTGAATCCCGTTAATAAAAGCATTATTATTATTATTATTAACTTTGTACAACTGAGGAATTAGAGAAGATTTTTTAGGGGTTCTACTAAAAATTATAAATCTCTAATTTCTTGTAAAAAATACGAAAAACAATTGACAAATCATGGCTAGAAATAAATGTACAACGCTTAAAAATTGAATTAAAAAAAAAACAAAATTAAATACGACGATTTGGTCGTGTTTGCCAGAAGGATAGAAGGTGAGAATGGAAGAACACATATTTTATGAATTCAAGCCTTTCCAAATTGGAACAAAATTTTTGTAGCAAATTTTTATTTATAAACGTAGTTTATTTTTGTTAGCATATTAGATAAAATAAATAATTCCTAAAACCTATTATTTTAAGTTAAACAAAATGTCAAAGCTTTAAAATCAATAAAAAGAATTTAATTGTAATAATATATTTTAAATTTAGTTAAAAAAAATATATTCACTTAAGCAATTAGATTCTAGTTCTCAAAATTTATAGAAAAAGAACGAATCTTTAATTTTCCATAAATACAATTGCCAAAATTAAGGTCAAAACAAAACGTCAACGCTTCAAAGTTATATTTAAAGAATTGAAATTGTAATTAAAGATTTGAAAATTTGTAAAAAAAATATTCGTACATGAAATTAGTTTCAAAATTTTTAAAACTCATAAAAAAATCAATATTCAATTATTCATAAAAACAATTGCCAAATTTACGTTTATAACCATATGTTAACACTTCAAAATTGAATTTAAATAATTGAAATTGTAATTAAACATTTGAAAATTTGTAAAATTCGTATTCGCACTAAAATTATAGTTTAAAATTTCTAAAACTTATAGAAAAACAATCAATTTTTAATTTTCGATAAAAACAATTGCCAAATTTAAGGTTAGAACAAAATGCCAACGCTACAAAGTTTTGAAATTGTGATAACACTTTTGAGAATTTGTAATAAAAATATTCACACAAGAAATTATCTTCAAACTGTCAATTTTGTAGACAAATAATGAAATTCTTATTTTTCGTAAAAAACAATTGCTTAATTTTAGGTTAAAACAAGACAACGCCTCAAAATTGAACTTATTTATTTTTTAAATGTAATAAAACATTTGAACATTTGAAAAATTACCGTTCACACAAGAAATTAGCTTTGAATACTCAAAATTTATAGGAAAATAAAGCACCTTTAATTTTCTATAAAAACAATTTGCAGATCCTAGGCTAAAATTAACTGCTGAAGCTTTAAAATTGAATTTAAAAATTTGAAATTGTATTAAAAGTTTAGAGAATTTGTAAAAAGTTATTTACTAGCTTCAAATTTTCAAGATTTGTAGAAAAATTATACATTTTTAACTCTCTATAAAAATAATTAGCAAATTTTAGATTAAAACAAAATGTTAACGATTTAAAATTGTTAAAGTTATGAAATCGTAATAAAACATTAAAAAATTTGTAAAAAAAATATTTAAACTTAATATTTTTAAAATTTGTATAAAAAGAATTAAATTTTAATTTTCCATGAAAACAATTGCCTAATCTTAGGTTAAAACAAAATGCCAACGTTTTAAATTTGAATGTAAATTTTTGAAATTGTAACAAAACATTTGAAGATTTATAAAAAAAATATTCACACAAGTAATTAACTTTAAATTCTCAACATTTGTAGAAAAATAATGATATTTTAATTTTCCATAAAAACAATTGCATAATATGAGCTTAATACCAAACGTTAACATTTAAAAATTGAACTTGAATTTTTTAAATTATAATCAAACATTTGAAAATATGTAAAAAAAATATATTACCATAAGTATTATAATTAAAATTATTATAATAATGAATTTTTCATGCTAAATCTAAGGTTAAAACAAAACACCAACGCTTAGAGTTTTGAAATTGCAATAAAACATTTAAAAACTTGTAAAAAATTATTCACACAAAGAATTAGCTTCCAAAATATCAAAACTCGTAGAAAAATAATTATTTTTTGATGTTTGTTGATTGCCAAATTTTAGGTTAAAACAGAATGCCAACGCTTCAAATTCGAACTTAAAGTTTCGCAATTGCAATAAAACATTTGAAAATGTGTAAAAATTATATTAACGCAAGAAATTAATTTAAAATTCTTTAAATTTATATGGAAAAATTATTCAATTTTAATTTTATATAAAAACAATTGCCCAATTTAAGTTTTAAACAAAATATCAACGCTTCAAATTTGAAGTTAAAGTTTAAAATCGTAATAAACGTTTGAAAATTTGTACAAAAAAATATTCACACAAGTTATTACCTTTAAATTCTGATATTTGTAGGGGAATAATGAATTTTTAATTTTTGATAAAAACAATTGCCATAGCTTGAGTTAAAATGGAATGACAACGTTTTGAAATTGAACTTAAAGTTTTAAATTTGTAATCAAACATTTAGAGATTTGTGAAAAAATTGTTCACTCTATAAATAAGCGTTAAATTTTTTAAATTTGTAGAAAAATGAAGAATTTTTAATTTACCATAAAAATAATTGCTTAATTTTTTGTTAGAACTAAATGCTAACGCTTCAAATTTGACTTTAAAGTTTTAAAATTGTAATAAAATATTTGAAAATCTGTAAGAAAAATATTCACTTTTCAAGAATTAAATTATTCAAATGTATTTGATCAATTCGAGAAATAAAAGAGATTTTAATTAATTCTCCAATGTCTCCTGCAATTTTTAAACTCTTAAGAGTTTTTAAGTCATAAGGGATTTAGAGTTTTTAGTCTTAAGAGATTAGGGATTTAATATTTTCATTAAAATGCATTTTTAAATTACTCAATTCCGAAGAGTTTTTAAGAGATTATAGATTTAGAGTTTTCAGCAAGTTTTCCTCAAATCTTCTTAAATACCACGATTGTGTAGGGTTTTTAAGAGGTAAGAGATTGAAAGTTTTTAGCGAAATTAATTAAATACTTTCCCTTTTGATATACAAGAAAGAAATTCTTTAAAATCTTTACTATTAATAGAGTGGAAGTGTTTAAAAATTGATGTTTTTAAGAAATTAATTTATCTCTTTTAATTATAATGTGTAAAACTATTTTCTTTCAAATCATCAGATCTACTTCTAGTTACTTAAAAAAAATGTCTTCAAAAGTCTATCTTTTTGATGTTCCAGCAATATATTTCTCAAAAATTTTCACGAAGAATAGAGAAGAATTGGTTTGAAATATCATTTCTAATGAAATAAAAGCGTCTCTCTAAATAAATCACTGCAAACGTAGTATTTATCCTCACAACTACTAATTCAATGGGTTTCTTCAAAAATGTTCCCTTTTGAAGCTTGAGGAAGAAATATCTCAAAATATTCTCAAAGAAAGAAAAGAAATTGATTTGAAATTATATCTTTGTTAAAATAAAAGTTTGTTCAAAATAAATTGCTTAAAAAAAGTTTTGTGTCATCGCAGTTACTTCTAGTTTAATGTAATTCGTTTAAAATGTTTCCTTCTTTTGTTTTTAGTAAGAAATTTCTCAAAATCTTCACGAAGAATAGAAAAGATTTGTTTGAAATTTTATTTTTGATGAAATAAAAGCATCTCTGTAAATAAATCACTGTAGACGTGTTTTTTTTATCATCACTGCTACTATTTTCAGTGCTTCTTCAAAAATGTTAGCTTTTGATGCCTCAGGAAGAATTACCTCAAAATCTTCACGAAGAGTAGAAAAAAATTGCTTTGAAATTACATCTTTGTTAAAATAAAAGCAACTGTTTTAAAAAGTTGCTGTAAAAAAGTTTTGTATCATCACAGCTACTTGTAATTTTATGTAATTCTTTAAAAATGTTCTCTTCTTTTGTTTTAGTAAGAAATTTCTCAAAATCTTCAGGAAGAATATAGTAAAATCGGTTTTAAATTTTACCTTTATTGAAATAAACACAACTCACTGAATAAATTGTTATAAAAATTATTTGCATCAACACAACTACTTCCTAAGGCTTATATTTCTTCAAAATTATCCCATTTTGATATTTCAGAAAGAAATTCGTAAAAATCTTCACGAAGAATAGAGAAAAATTGATTTTAAATTTTATTTCTGATTAAATAAAGCATCTCTGTAAATAAATCACTGTAGACGTGTTTTTTATCATCACTGCTACTTCCGATTTTCAGTGCTTCTTCAAAAATGTTAGCTTTTGATGCCTCAGGAAGAAATACCTCAAAATCTTCACGAAGAGTAGAAAAAAATTGCAACTTTGTTGAAATAAAAGCATCTGTTTTAATAAGTTGCTGTAAAAAAGTTTTGTATCATCACAGCTACTTGTAATTTTATGTAATTCTTTAAAAATGTTCTCTTCTTTTGTTTTAGTAAGAAATTTCTCAAAATCTTCAGGAAGAATATAGTAAAATCGGTTTTAAATTTTACCTTTATTGAAATAAACACAACTCACTGAATAAATTGTTATAAAAATTATTTGCATCAACACAACTACTTCCTAAGGCTTATATTTCTTCAAAATTATCCCATTTTGATATTTCAGAAAGAAATTCGTAAAAATCTTCACGAAGAATAGAGAAAAATTGATTTTAAATTTTATTTCTGATTAAATAAAGCATCTCTGTAAATAAATCACTGTAGACGTGTTTTTTATCATCACTGCTACTTCCGATTTTCAGTGCTTCTTCAAAAATGTTAGCTTTTGATGCCTCAGGAATAAATAGCACAAAATCTTCACGAAGAATAGAAAAAAATTGCTTTGAGATTACAACTTTGTTGAAATAAAAGCATCTGTTTTAATAAGTTGCTGTAAAAAAGTTTTGTATCATCACAGCTACTTGTAATTTTATGTAATTCTTTAAAAATGTTCTCTTCTTTTGTTTTAGTAAGAAATTTCTCAAAATCTTCACGAAGAATAAAGAAAAATCGGTTATAAATTTCATCTTTATTAAAATAAACACAACTCACTGAATAAATTGTTATAAAAATTATTTGCATCAACACAACTACTTCCTAAGACTTATATTTCTTCAAAATTATCCCATTTTGATTTTCCAGAAAGAAATTCCGAAAAATCTTCACGAAGAATAGAGAAAAATTGATTTTAAATTTAATTTCTGATTAAATAAAAGCATCACTGTAGACGTGTTTTTAATCATCACTGCTACTTCCGATTTTCAGTGCTTCTTCAAAAATGTTAGCTTTTGATGCCTCAGGAAGAAATACCTCAAAATCTTCACGAAGAGTAGAAAAAAATTGCAACTTTGTTGAAATAAAAGCATCTGTTTTAATAAGTTGCTGTAAAAAAGTTTCGTATCATCACAGCTACTTGTAATTTTATGTAATTCTTTAAAAATGTTATCTTCTTTTGTTTTAGTAAGAAATTTCTCAAAATCTTCAGGAAGAATAAAGAAAAATCGGTTTTAAATTTCATCTTTATTGAAATAAACACAACTCACTGAATAAATTGTTATAAAAATTATTTGCATCAACACAACTACTTCCTAAGGCTTATATTTCTTCAAAATTGTCCCATTTTGATATTTCAGAAAGAAATTCCGAAAAATCTTCACGAAGAATAGAGAAAAATTGATTTTAAATTTTATTTCTGATTAAATAAAAGCATCACTGTAGACTTGTTTTTCACCATCACTGCTACTTCCGATTTTCAGTGCTTTTTCAAAAATGTTAGCTTTTGATGCCTCAGGAAGAAATACCTCAAAATCTTCACGAAGAATAGAAAAAAATTGCTTTGTTGAAATAAAAGCATCTGTTTTAATAAGTTGCTGTAAAAAAGTTTTGTATCATCACAGCTACTTGTAATTTTATGTAATTCTTTAAAAATATTTCCTTCTTTTGTTTTTGTAAAAATATCCTCAAAATCTTCACGAATGATAAAGAATAATTGCTTTGAAATTTCATCTTTAGTGAAATAAGCGCATCACTTTGAGAAAAATGCTATAAAAAAGTACAGATGCTTCAACTTTCTTGTGTTTCTTTAAAAATGTTTCATTTTGATGTCTCTGCAAGAATTTCTTCAAAATCTTCATAAAGAATAAACAGAAATTGATTTAAAATTTTATTTTTAGTGAATTAAATGCATATCGTTGTAAAACTGTTTAGAATAATCACGGCTACTTTTAGTTTCAAGTGTTGCTTTAAAAATGTTTAGTGTTGATGTTTCAATAAAAAATTCCTAAAAATCTTCACGAAGCATAAAGAAAAATTCGATTAAATCTGTATTTTTATTTAGAATAAATGCATCTCTCATAATTAATTGCTTTAATATAGTTTTGTAAAATCACAGTATCTTCTAGATTGTTTATATTTCTTTAAAAAAGTTTCAATAATAATTTTTAGTTTCCCTCAATCTCTTGTAATTTCTAATTAGAGGCAGATTCTTTCAAATTTTCTATGAATTGTGCAAAGTAGAAAGGATTAGAGATTTTATGTTTTAAACTAAATTCTTTAAATCTTTTCTAATTTCTTACAAATCGGTAATTTTTGAATGCTGAAGATTTTCCATGGTATTATAGATTTAAATTTCTCTTATTTCCTCAAGTGTAGCAGATTTTTTAAAAGACAAGATTTTTAAACGTGTTCTTATTGCTAAAAAAATAATCTATTATTGATAAAATTCCACAACTCTTTTCTAATTCCTCAAATGACAAGAGTTTTTTAAGAAATTAAATATTTATATCTCCTCCAATCTATCAATTGTAACAAGTTTTAACGGAATCCCTTAAATTTTCTCTAATTTATTTCGAACGTCCTTGAACTTATCCATATTGCAAAGTTTCCAGAAGATTAGAGATTTAATATTTATAGTAAACACTTTAAATCCTCCCCTATTTCTTCGATTGAGGAGAATTTTCAAGAAATAGAATAAAATTCAATTAAAACTTTTGATATCTACATCAAATTTAGCTTTGAAGAGTTTTCAAGGGATTTAGAGTTTTTAGTAAAGTCCTTTAAATCGTCTCCTTATTTTCATAGTGTAGAATTTTCAACAGTTTAGAAATTTATCACTATCCACTCCTTCGAAAATGTTAAATTTCTAAACTATTGAAAATTTTACACTATGAAGAATTGGAGACGATTTAAATGACTAGGGTAGTGAAGGATATTCTATAAATAAATAAATAAATAAATAATAAATATAATCCGTACGTGATTATTGGAACGTAAATCGTCCGTGCGGTTATTAAATTTAAAATCAATTCGTGCCGATGCGATTTTAATTGGCTGCACACGAACGGGAAACAAATTAACACATGCCGAAATTTCCTGAAACACGGCCGGATCAGGAATTAAATTTGGATTAAACGGCGCACCGCTAATCCGGATGCCCGTTTATTTCCAATTATTCATCGGAAACGCACAACGAAAATTATTCATTTCCAAAATCGCGCGATGCCCGATTAAAGGGGATGATTTTAAGGATTTTAATATTAATATTTTCATCATAGAAGTGAAGATATTTGTTAGTTTAATGCATTAGATAATTATTTGTATGATTAAAAACCCTAAGTAATACTGTAAAGGAAGTGAACTTCTTTTTTTTTATTTTCTTAACAAAAAATCTTTTATTTTGTAGGATAAATCACTAATTTTAACAAGTACATCCCTTACTAATACATTAACAGATTTTGAATTAATTAGAAGGTTATCTTTTACTATTTTTATATTTCTTGTAATTTAGTTTTCTTTTTGACCAATTTCTTAATTATATACTTAATTTTTTCTTTGTAATTAATGTATATCCTTAGGAAATAAAGATTATTATTATTATATTTGTCCAACTATTTTCGATCGTTGGTTATTCTTAAAGACATGTACAAAAATTCACAATTTACTAATACAGATTTAAAAAAATTCTGACGTTTTTATTTTAGTTAATAAGGACCTTTGAGATGGGTTAAAAACCAAGTGTTTAATTAACCTTCTAACATGTCTTCTAATCAATAGACCAACTGAACCCACAAACTCTCCACTACTTAAAATAATCGAAGGTAATTTTCGATGTGCTTCAACTATTTATTTCTGTAAATTAAACTTATTTTTTTTTAAGGGTATGTAATGTAAAATCATTACAGAATCATTAATTGGTCAAAGGCCTCTTGTTTACCAACCTGCGCGATTGCAGACAGCCAACGTCCGAGCTCACCTGGGCGAGAGAGCTGAACCAGTCAGTCAGCCCTCTCTCTCTCCCCCTCAGTTTCCCCCCTCTTCTTCGTCGGGGGGGTCAGGAATTGCCGAGTGGCAGGTAGTGCTGAGGCGGGCGTAATTCACCGGGGCTTTGTTATCTCGAGGTGAATTATGGGCGGACGCCCCGGGAAGTCGAGATACCGCACCTCCATCACAGCCGCTAGAAAAGGCGACCTGGGGAGCTGAACCCGGGTGGCGGTGGAGGCGGGGGAGCCCGTCGTCGCGCCACCTTGACATTTTCACTAGGATCTCAGTTTTCAGACACTCACTCACTCACCAACCCCCCACTGGGAGATTATCATATTAGCGACGACTCAAAGGAAACGAGGACTCTCGTCGCGTTTTCCTTTTCGAGAGCATTACAAAAGGGTAAAAACAATTTTGTCTAAATACTTTCTATAAAGCATTCAAATTAATAAAAATCAGGAACTAGCCGATTCTAGAACCACCTCTGATCTTGAGGCTAATGGACAAAATTACGAAAAAGTGTTACTCTTCACCTTATATTGTAATAATAGTGTAAGTCATTCACTTCTCTTAAAATTCTTATTTTTAATAGTTGTCATATTTTGTTACTTTGTAAATTTCTATGTAAATTAATGTTTCCATTAAGAGTGTAGTGCAACAAGCATCAACTTTATTTTTATAAGGAAAGAGCAAAATTTTCTGCATTCTCTACATCACATCACTCGTTTCATCGTACATAGAGTGTAAATCTTTTCAACAAGGTCACGAAAATCTATCCTTTGGACACCATCAAAGGGAAAGGGAGTCGTTTCATTTACCACACGACCAACGGTCTTATTATTTACAAGGTAAAGTAATAGCGAACGGCACGAATTACAATTGCATTCAGTTCTTTGGAGGAGATCTGTATGTGTTTGTGTTTGTATTTGTGTGTGTGTGTGTGTGTGTCGGTGGCCGGTTAACAAACGCGCGACCCATTTTGCTTGGAAGCAAAGTGGGCCTTGCGTCACGTTTGGTCGATCGTGTGACGCAATTTGACATTTCCAACGAGTTCGCGTGATGCAAGAAGAAAAAGTGTTTGGGTTTTCACGATGATGAAGAAGAAGAAAAAAATAGGCAAAGAAATGCGACTACAAAAATTCAATACATACATTAATTAATGTGATTGATTAAAACAATTACTTGAAGAAAAGAAATTACAAAAATCCATCAACAATTTTTAGTTTAAAAATGATCAGCAAATGCCCACGAAGAAACAATTTTGTAGAGATGTGTGTTAACATCTCTACAAAAATGTTTCTTCGTGAGCATTTAAGGCAAAAACGTCCAACACAAGTCTGGTAATTAGAGGAAACCTTAAACAACCATCAGTTTCAACAGGTGATGGAATATAGACTCCAATAAAACAAAATCTTCTTGAAAACTCCTTGAAAAAGTTGGAAAATTAGAAAAAAATTGAGAGAAATTAAAAGGTTTTGCAGAATAACGAGTGTAAAACTTTGTTATTAATTGACACCAATAAATATCATTATTATTAAAAACTTAGGAATTAAAAAATTAACAAATTTTATCAAAAATTTAGAAAATCACTCTAACGGAAATGTTTTAAAAATTTTCTAATTTATCAGTTCCGAGAGGGTTGAACCTGCAAAACTTTTTAATTTCTCTCAAATCATCTCTAATTTCCTAACTTTGAGAAGTTTTCAAGATTTTAAAATTCCATTTAAAGCATTTCGATGAAAACGATAAATTTATAATCTCTTAAAAATTATACACTATTGAGGAATTGGAGACGATTTAAAGGATTTGGCTAAAAACTCTAAATCTCCAATCTCTTGAAAACTCTTCAAAACTGAGAAATTACAAGAGATTTAATAGATATCGAAGAGATTTTTTATGCAATGAAAATCCTCCTCAATCGAAGAAATAGGGAAGAGTTTAAGGCTTCTACTTCGTTATACATTTTTGTAAATTGAATAAAACACGATAACTTTGTTTGTATAACTTGTTTTCAAGGTTTCAAGTTATACAAACAAAGTTATCGTGTTTTATTCAAGAGTTTAAGAGTTTAAATCCACTCAGAATACAAATGAATTTGTAATTATGAAGACATTATAAATCAATCGTTTGCAGGTTTTAAGTTAAGTAGGTTTATTGAAATTTTAGGTTATATTTTTTTGCTCTCTAACCTTCTGGAAACTTTGCAAATTCAAGGCGGTTCTAAATAAATTACAAAAGATTTATGGGATTCTGTTAAAAACTTTAAATCTTTTATCTCTACACAATTTAGGGATTAGAAGAGATTTAAATCGTTAGAATACGTATTTAATTTCTTAAGAAATTCTTCTCATTTGAGGATTTAGAAAAGAGTTGAGTAATTTTATTAATACATTTTATAATATATTTTAGAAAAGTATAAGGACAAGTTTTAAAATATTTTCCTTTAAGTATTCTACTACAATTAAGGAAATAAGAGAGATTTATAGGATTTCACTAAAAAAAATTCATCACACGGAAAATCTTCAGAGTTAAGAAATTATGGATTTGTAAGAAATTAGAAACGATTTGAACGATTTTTGTTTAAAATCATTTTTCATTTGAACAATTCAGAGATAATAGAAAATTTGAAAGATTCTACCTCTAAATCTCTAATCCCTAGAAAACTCTTTACAAATTACAGAAGTTGTTAGATTGTAAGAGCACTTTATTCACTTGACTGACCTAAATATACATCTAGCGATAAATAAACAACTTAAAAACAGTGCCAAACTAGTGTTTTATTTAATTAAATCACATGAGGTTGAGGGAAACTAGAATATATTCACAATCAACACTTTTGAATCTCTTAACTCTCAAATACTTAACACAATCGTGGTATTAGAATTCTGCCTTTAAATCTCTAATCTCTAAAAGACTCTTTAGAAATTACAGGAGGTTGAGGGAAACTAAAAAAAAAAATGTGTAATCAATTTCGTTAAAAACTTTCAATCTCTTACATTTTAAAAACTCACACACAATCGAGGTATAAAAAGAAGATTTGAGGAATTTCTCCTCTAATTTCTTAACTTTGAGAGAGATTTGAGGAATTTTGCTGAAAATTCCAAATCTAGAATCTCTTAAAAACTCTTCGGAATTGAATTGCAATTTAGTGAAAACGACAAATCTCTAATTCCTTAAAAAAATGAGAAGATTTAAAGAACGTCACTAAAAACTATAAATTTTTAATTACTTAAAAATTCTTAAGAGTTTAAAAAATGCAGGATGTTTTAGAGAAATTGGTGAATTAATTAAAATCTCTTTTATTTCTTGAATTGATCAAATTTAACATTTATAGGATTTAATTCTTGGAAACTCTCCAATGTTAAGAAGTTAAAGGATATTTGAAAAAAAAAATTAAAAACGATTTGAGGGATTTCTTAAGTTAATATTCTTAATAAAATCTCTTTGAAAAAGGGATTTAAGAAATTTAAATTTTTCAGCAGAAACCCCAAACATCTACTCTCTAGAAAATTATTTAGAAATTACAAAAGATTTGAAAGTAACTTAAAAATATGTATTTTATTTTACCTCTTAAATTTTTTCATAATTTGAACATTACAGATGTTTTACGGAATATTTTTACCCAAATATTTTATTACAATATTAAAATTTTTAGTTTGATTTTTGTCAGTACGTGATGATAAACTTGATTAATTAATAAAGCACTAAAAATCTTTCTTCAAAATAAATAAAATAATAGTGAAACATTGATGATAATCACGTTGTGTCCGAAATGTCTGTAAATTAAATAAAAGTGTGAAGAAAGGTTTTTAGTGCTTTATTAATTAATTAAATCTTTTAGTTCAACTTTAAAGCATTGACATTTCGTTTCAACCAAAAATTTAGCAATTGTTTTTATAGAAAATTGAAAAGAAACAAATAAATCAATCAATAAATTTAAAAAAAAAATGCTTTTTTATTTTAAACTAACTTCTCTTGTCAGTATTTCCCCACAAATTTTCAAATATTTCATCAACGTTTTAATTTCAACGTTAAAGCCTTAAAATTTTATTTTAAACTAAGACTTGTCAATTGTTTTTACGTTACATTAAAGATTCAATATTTTTTAAATAAATTTTAAAAATTTTAAGCTTATTTCTTGTTTGATTATATTTTTTGTATAGCTTCCAATGTTTTATTACAATTTCAAAACTTTAACTTCAAATTTAAAACTTTTACATTTTGTTTTAATCAAAAATTTAATTGAAAAATTAAAAAATTCTTTATTTTACTATAAATTTTGAGTATTTAAGATTAATTTTAAATTTAATTTGTTTTTCAAAATAACATAATTTCATTACAATTAAAATTTAGTGTTAGTGTTAACCTCAAAGTTAAAATGTTTGCTTTTAAATGTAGATTCGGCAATTGTTTTTGTGTTAAATTAAATAAATAGAAATTTTTCTATAAAATTTAAGAATTTTACGCATATTTCTTCCATCAATATATTTTATTTTTACATAATTTCCATTAAACTTTTGAGTTCAACTTTGAAACTTTGACATTTTGTTTTAACGTAAAATTTATCAATTGTTTTTAATGAAAATTTAAAAATTCTTTATTTTTCTATAAATTTTGAGTATTTATAAAGTCTCAAATAATTCATTATAATTTTAAAACATGTTCAATTTCTAAACGTTGGTGTTTTGTTTTAACCTCATATTAAGTAATTGTTTTTGTAGAAAATTAAAAATTCTCTATTCTTTCAGAAATTTTAATTATCTCATGCAAATTTCTTGTGTGAATATTTGTTTCAATATCCAAATGCATTATAAAATCTTAAAAACCTTATTTCCAAATGTAAGACTTTGGCTTTTTGTTTTAACCTAAGATTTGGCAATTGTTTTTATGGAAAATTAAATATTCATAATTTTTCTATAAATTTTAAAAATCTGAAATTAATTTCTTAAGTGAATATTTTTATTATAGATTTTCAAATATTTTATTACAATTTAAGCACAAATTTGAAGGGTTAGCATTTAGTTCTAACATAAAAATTAAGCAATTGTTTTTATGGAAAATTAAAAATTTATTATTTCTCTACAAATGTCAGAATTTAAAGGTAATAACTTGTGTGAATTGTTTTTGTACAAATGTTGTAGATTTACGAAATGTTTTCGTATTTTTAAATTATTGTTTAAAGAAGTCTAAAAAAAATTTTTTGATAATAAGTCGATAATATTTTTAGTAAATTTCATAATTTTTATATTACTAGCATTTGTTTTTTTTAAGGTAATGCAAGATAGATAAAGATTAAATAAATAAAAGTGACCAATTCAGATCTGAAATTATCCCATTCTGATTTAAATCGAATTATTTTGAAATTTAAAGAAGAAAACTTTGAGAATTCTTTATTTTTCTTTAAAAAAAATAAATTTATAATAAATTTTGTTGTTATTTTTTGTTAAAAGAATTTTTTAATTGTTTTTTTCTAGCTAGAAGAAAAAATCAATCAATCAAAAGGATTTAATTTTTATCTTTGGGAATCAAAGCATTAAGACTTTTTTAAGAAAAAAACTTCATGAATGACTGAAGATTATTGAGGAGGAATTAATTTTGAATGAAATGTGTTATTTTATAATGAATCGAATTTATTTGTTCAATTTTTAAAAACCTAAAATTGGAGTCAAAACTTGAAAACTTTTCACCTCATTAAAAAAGGTATTATACGGAAATTTAAACAAGATAGGTTTGAGTTTAAGTAAAAATTATTGAGGAGGAAAGGGTTTGAGTAAATTTTGCTACTTCTAAATTAGTAGCATTTGTTTTTAATTATTCTTTTTTAAGGAATTTAGATGTAAAATTACTTCACCACCATTAAAATCGAATTATTTAAACTCTAGAGGAAAAAAACTTTCAAAATTGATAAATTCTTTTGAAGAAAAACACCACATTTTAGTAAATTTTATTGTTTTTAATTAAAGGTAACTGTATTTTTATTTAATTTTTAGCCAAAAGAAGAAATTAATTGCAGTAATGATTATATTTTCATTGGGATTCAACGTGTTAGGACATTTTTAGAAGAAAACGTTGAAGATTGAATGAAGATCATTGAGAAGGAAAGATTTTGAGTAAATGTTGTTGTTTTTAATTAAAGGTAATTGTTTTTTACATTTAATTTCAGCTAAGAGAAGAAATAATTGCAGGAATTAAATTTTATCATTGGAATTCAAAGGGTTAGAACATTTTGATGAAGAAAATTTTGAAGATTTAATGAAGATTATTGAAAAGGAAACATTTTGCTACTTTTAAATTAGTAGCATTTATTTTTTATTATAATTTTTTTAACAAATATGAAATTATTTCATCTCCATCAAAATCGAATTATTTAGAAAATTAAAGAAGAAAAGTTTAGTAATTAATAAATTATTTTGAAGAGGAACACATTTAAGTAAATCCTATTGTTTTTAATTAAAGGCAATTGTTTTTTAAATTTAATTTTAGTTAAAAGCAGAAATTCATTGCAGGAATTAAATTTTATCGTTGGGATTCAAAGTGTTAGGACATTTTGATGAAGAAGATGTTGAAGATTTAATGAAGATTATTAAGAAGGAAAGATTTTGAGTAAATTTGGTTGTTTTTAATTAAAGGCAATTGTTTTTTTTTATATATTTTAGCAAAAAGAAGAAATTAATTGCAATTTGATGAAGAAAAATTTTTGGATTTAATGAAGATTATTGAAGAGGAAAGATTTTGAGTAAATTTTGCATCTGTTTTTTGTTTTAATTTTTTAAGGAATTTAGATGTAAAATTATTTCATCTTCATTAAAATGGAATTATTTAAACTTTAGAGGGAGAAATGAATAAATTCTCTTGAAGAAAAACACGATATTTAAGTTAATTTTATTGTTTTTGATTAAAAGTAACTGTTTTTTTATTTAATTTTTAACCAAAAGAAGAAATTATTTGCAGTAATGATAAAATTTTCATTAGGATTTAAAGTGTTAGGACATTTTGATGAAGAAAACTTTGAAGATTTAATGAAAATTATTGAGAAGCACAGATTTTGAGTAAATTTCGTTGTATTTAATTGAAGACAATTGTTTTTTATTTAATTTTTACCGAAAAGAAAAATATAATCGCAGGAATTAAATTTTATCAGTGTTATCAGACATTTTGATGAATAAAACATTGAAGATTTAATAAAGATTATTGAGAAGGAAAGATTTTGAGAAATTTTGTTCTTTTTAATTAAAAGCAATTGTTTTTTCAAATTTAATTTTACCTAAAAGAAGAAATTAATCGTAGGAATTAAATTTTATCAATGTTAAGAGATTTTGATGAAGAAAATTTTGAAGATGTAATAAAGATTATTGAGAAGGGATTCATTTCAAGTAAATTTTATTATTTTATAATTAGTGGAATTTAATTCTTCCATTTTTCTTGACTAAAAATTCAAGTAAAATCCTGTATAACTTTCTCTTTATTAAAAATGGAATTATTTGGAGATTTAGAGTAGGAAAGTTTGAGATTAAGTAAAAATTATTGAGGAGGAAAGATTTTGAGTAAATTTTGTTATTTTTGAATTAGTAGCATTTGTTTTTTTGTTTATTTATTGTGTAACAAAATGAGACATTTATATTTGAAATTATCTCATCTCCATTAAAATCGAATTATTTAAACTTTAAGGAAGAAAACTTTAAGAATGATTGACTTTTCTTGAAGAAGAACACATTTAAGAGAAGATTATTGTTTTTAATTAAAGGCAATTGATTTTTTAAATATAATTTTAGCTAAAAGAAGAAATTCATAGCAGAAATTAATTTTAATCATTGAGTTTAAAATTGTTAGAACATTTTGATGAAGAAATTGTTGAAGATTTAATGAAGATTATTGAGAAAGAAAGATTTTGAGTAAATTTTGTTATTATTGAATGAGTAGCATCGTTTTTTTTTTAAATTTTTAAGCAATTTAGATGTGAAATTATTTCACCTCCAATAAAATCGAATTACTTAAACTTTAAAGAAGAACATACAAATAAATAAATACATTTTCTTGAAGAAGAATACATTTAAGTAAATATTATTGTTTTTAATTAAAGGCAATTGTTCTATTTTAATTTAATTCTTAGCCAAAAGAAGAAATTATTCGCAGAATTATTTTTTTTTAAGTTAAGATATTTTCATGAAGAAAACTTTGAAGATTTAATGAAGATTATTGAGGAGGGATTAATTTTAAGTAAATTTTATTATTTTAGAATCAGTGAAATTTATTCTTCCTTTTTTCTTGATTAAAAATTGTAGTAAAAACCTGAATAACTTTCTCTTTATTAAAAATGAAATTATTTGAAAATTAAAAGAAGAAAAGGTTGAGGATAAGTGAAATTTATTGAAGAGGAAATATTTTGAGTAAATTTTGGTATTTTTGAATTAGTAGCATTTGTTTTTTTGTTTATTTTTTGTGTAACAAAATGAGGAATTTACATTTAAAATTATCTCATCTCCATTAAAATCGAATTACTCAAACTTTAAAGAAGAAAACTTTTAGAATGAATATATTTTCTTGAAGAAAAACATATTTAAGTGAATTCTATTGTTTTTCATTAAAGGCAATTGTTTTTTTAAATTTATTGTTAGCCAAAAGAAGAAATTCATCGCAGAAATTAAATTTTATCATTGGGTTTAAAATTGTTAGAACATTTTGATGAAGAAAATTTTGAAGATTTAATGAAAACTATTGAAAAAGAAAGATTTTGATTAAATTTTGCTATTTTTGATATAGTAGCATCTGTTTTTTATTATTATCTTTTAACAAATTGAGGAATTTAGATGTGAAATTATCTCATCTCCATTAAAATCAAATTATTTCGAAATTTAAAGAAGAAAACTTTTGGAATTCATAAATTCTTTTGAAGACGAACATATATAAGTGAATTCTATTGTTTTTTGATTAAAGGTAATTGTTTTTTTAATTTTATTGTCAGCCAAAAGAAGAAATTTGTCGTAGAAATTAAATTTTATAATTGGAATTCAAAGTTTTGATGAAGAAAATTATGAAGATTTAATGAAGAATATTGAGAAGGTAAGATTTTGAGTAAATTTTGCTATTTTTGAATTAGTAACATCTGTTTTTTTTAATTATTTTTTTAAAGGAATTTAGATGTGAAATTATTTCATTTCCATTAAAATCGAATTATTGAAACTTTAAGAATGAATAAATTTTCTTGAAGAAGAAGAATATTTAGGTACATTTTATTGATTTTAATTAAATGCAATTGTTTTTTTTTTAAATTTAATTTTAGCTAAAAAAAAGAAATTCATCCCAGAAATTAAATTTTATCATTGGGATTCAAGTATTAAGACATTTTGATGAAGAAAATTTTGAAGATTTAATAAAGATTATTGAGAAATAAAGATTTTGTGAAAGTTTTGTTGTTTTTAATTAAAGGCAATTGTTTTTTTTATTTATTTTCAGCTAAAAGAAGAAATTCATCGCAGGAATTACATTTTATCAAAGTTGAGACATTTTGATAAGGAAAACTTTGAAGATGTAATGAAGATTATTGAGGAGGGATTAATTTTAAGTAAATTTTATTATTTCAGAATTAGTAGAATTTAATTCTTCCATTTTTCTTCACTAAAAATTGAAGTAAAAATTTGAATAATTTTTCTTTTATTAAAAATGAAATTATTTGGAAATTATAAGAAGAAAAAGTTGAGGATAAGTAAAAATTATTGAGAAGGAAAGATTTTGAGTAAATTTTAGTATTTTTGAATTAGTTGGCATTTGTTTTTTTGTTTATTTTTTGTGAAACAAATTGAGGAATTTATAGTTGAAATTATCTCATCTCCATTAAAATCGAATTATTTAAAAATTTAAAGAAGACAACTTTAGGAATTAATCCAATTCTTTTGAAGAGGAACACATTTAAGTAAATTCTATTGTTTTTAATCAAAGGCAATTGTTTTTTATTTAATTTTTAGCCATGAGAAAAAGTTAATTGCAGGAATTAAATTTTATCATTGGAATTCAAAGTGTTAGCACATTTTGATGAAGGAAATCTTGAAGATTTAATGAAGATTATCGAGAAGGAATAATTTTAAGTAAATTTTGTTGTTTTTACTTATAGGCAATTGTTTTTTTAATGTCAATTTTTAGCTAAAAGAAGAAATTAATCGCAGGAATTAAATTTGATCAGTGTTAAGACATTTTCATGAAGAAAACTTTGAAGATGTAATGAAGAATATTGAGCAGGGATTAATTTCAAGTAAATTTTATTATTTTAGAATCAGTCGAGTTTAATTCTTCCATTTTTCTTGGTTAAAAATTGTAGTAAAAACCTGAAAAATTTTCTCTTTATTAAAAATGAAATTATTTGAAAATTATAAGATGAATAGGTTGAGGATAAGTGATATTTATTGAAGAGGAAATATTTTGAGTAAATTTTGGTATTTTTGAATTAGTAGCATTTGTTTTTTTATTTATTTTTTGTGTAACAAAATGAGGAATTTATGTTTGCAATTATCTCATCTCCATTAAAATCGAATTATTTAGACTTTAAGGAAGAAAACTTTAAGAATGAATACATTTTCTTGAAGAAGAGCACATTTAAGTGAATTCTATTGTTTTTTATTAAAGGCAATTGTTTTTTATATTTAATTTTTAACCAAAAGAAGAAATTCATCGCAGAAATTAAATTTTATCATTGGGTTTAAAATTGTTATAACATTTTGATGAAGAAAATTTTGAAGATTTAATGAAGATTATTGAGGAGGGATTAATTTTAAGTAAATTTTATTATTTTAGAATCAGTGAAATTTATTCTTCCTTTTTTCTTGATTAAAAATTGTAGTAAAAACCTGAATAACTTTCTCTTTATTAAAAATAATAATAATAATAATAATAATAATAATAATAATAATAATAATTTATTTCCCAACAGATTACTCCAATTACAAGGAAAAATTATATAGTATAAACTAAATAATATTGCAATATTAAAAATAAACAAAAGAAATCAATGAAATTATTTGGAAATTTAAAGAAGAAAAGGTTGAGATTAAGTAAAAAGTATTGAGAAAGAAAGATTTTGAGTAAATTTTGGTAATTTTGAATTAGTAGCATTTGTTTTTTTGTTTATTTTTTGTGAAACAAATTGAGGAATTTATAGTTGAAATTATCTCATCTCCATTAAAATCGAATTATTTAAAAATTTAAAGAAGAAAACTTTAGGAATTAATCAAATTCTTTTGAAGAGGAATACATTTAAGTAAATTCTATTGTTTTTAATCAGAGGCAATTGTTTTTTATTTAATTTTTAGCCATGAGAAAAAGTTAATTGCAGGAATTAAATTTTATCATTGAAATTCAAAGTGTTAGGACATTTCGATGAAGAAAATATCAAAGATTTAATGAAGATTATTGAGAAGGAAATATTTTGAATAAATTTTGTTGTTTTTAATTAAAGCCAATTGTTTTTGAAATTCAAATTTTAGCCAAAAGAAGAAATTAATCGTAGGAATTAAATTTGATCAGTGTTAAGACATTTTAATGAAGAAAACATTGAAGATTTAATGAAGATTATTGATGAGGTATTAATTTTAAGTAATTTAAGTAAATTTTATTATTTTAGAATTGACTAAAAATTGGAGTAAAAACCCAAATAACTTTCTCTTTATTAAAAATTGAATTATTTGGAAATTAAGAGAAGAAAAGGTTAAAAATAGGTAAAAATTATTAAGAGGAAAGATTTTGAGTAAATTCTGATATTTTTGAATTAGAAGCATCTGTTTTATTAACAAAATGAGGAATTTTGATGTGAAATTATCTCATCTCCATTAAAATCAAATTATTTCGAAATTTAAAGAAGAAAACTTTTGGAATTAATAAATTCTTTTGGAGAGGAACATATTTAAGTAAATTCTATTGTTTTAGATTAAAGCTAATTGTTTTTTAATTTAATTTTTAGCCAAAAAAAGAAATTAATTGCTGGAATTAAATTTTATCATTGGAATTCAAACATTTTAATGGTGAAAATTTTGAAGATTTAATAAATATAAAAGAATATTGAGAAGGAAAGATTTTGAGTAAATTTTGCTATTTTTGAATTAGCAACATCTGTGTTTTTATTATTTTTTTAAAGGAATTTAGATGTGAAATTATTTCATCTCCATTAAAATCGAATTATTTAAACTTTAAGGAAGAAAACTTTAAGAATGAATCAATTTTCTTAAAGAAGAACATATTTAAGTAAATTTTATTGCTTTTAATTAAATGCAATTGTTTTTTCAATTTAATTTTAGCTAAAAGAAGAAATTCATCGCAGAAATTAAATTTTATCAAGTGTTAGGACATTTTGATGAAGACAACTTTGAAGATTTAATGAAGATTATTGAGAAATAAAGATTTTGAGTAAGTTTTGTTGTTTTTAATTAAAGGCAATTGTTTTTTTAATTTATTTTCAGATAAAAGAAGAAATTAATCGCAGGAATTAAATTTTATCATTGTTAAGAGATTTTGATGAAGAAAACTTTGAAGATGTAATGAAGAATATTGAGCAGGGATTAATTTCAAGTAAATTTTATTATTTTAGAATCAGTCGAGTTTAATTCTTCCATTTTTCTTGGTTAAAAATTGTAGTAAAAACCTGAAAAACTTTCTCTTTATTAAAAATGAAATTATTTGAAAATTAAAAGAAGAAAAGGTTGAGGATATGTGAAATTTATTGAAGAGGAAATATTTTGAGTAAATTTTGGTATTTTTGAATTTGTAGCATTTGTTTTTTATTACTTTTTTATAACAAAATTATGAATTTAGATGTGAAATTATCTCAGCTCCATTAAAATCAAAATATTTTGAAATTTAAAGAAGAAAACTTTTGAAATTCATAAATTCTCTTAAAGAGAAATACATTTAAGTGAATTCTATTGTTTTTAATCAAAGGCAATTGTTTTTTATTTAATTTTTAGCCATGAGAAAAAGTTAACTGCAGGAATTAAATTTTATCATTGGGATTCAAAGTGTTAGGACATTTTGATGAAGAAAATTTTGAAGATTATTAAGAAGGAAAGATTTTGAGTAAATTTTGTTGTTTTTACTTAAAGACAATTGTTTTTTTAAATTCAATTTTTAGTCTAAAGAAGAAATTAATCTCAGGAATTAAATTTTATCAGTGTTAAGAGATTTTGATGAAGAAAACTTTGAAGATTTAATGAAAATTATTGAGCAGGGATTAATTTTAAGTAATTTAAGTAAATTTTATCATTTTAGAATTAGTGGAATTTAATTCTGCCATATTTCTTGACTAAAAATTGGAGTAAAAACCTGAACTTTCTCTTTATTATAAATGAAATTATTTGGAAATTAAAAGAAGAAAAGGTTGAAGAAAAAAATAAAGAATAATTAAATGTTTGAGTTAATTTAGAAAACTGTTTGCTTATTTAGTGTGGAATACGTAATGAGTGATGACGAGAATGAAATTAAATTACGAGCGAGAAACTTTCGACATGTACAACTCGTGCAACTTTTGAAAACGTCTGGAAACTTCTTCGCGACCAGATCAATTACGGAGCAACTTCACCCCAGATAAATACGGGCGGCCCGCACCCAAAGTCCAAAGTTCAAGGGATCACGCGCAGGAGACGCGCCGTCGCGTATACACGACGATAGATGGCGCGGCGATTATTTTTCCATTAATTAATCCAATGTGATATATATAACAGGCACGCGATCTATATTTTCAAGGGGAACACTGCGTGAATCCGGCATCCCTTTAAGGTCCCGACACGCCCCTCAAGAACCCCGCCGTCAGTTATTATTATTATTATTATCGGCAGCGGTTTTAATTGGAAGGCTACACGAGACCCGAGCGATCAATCAAAATTTACCCGCAGCGTTAATAATGCAGCGGATTTCGGAACCGAGACGATAAAAAGGGCGAAAGTGAGGGTCGAAAAGAAATTAAACTTTTATAGAGGGTTTGATGACCTTTCAAGGACGTAAACAAAGGGAGAGAGAAAAAATATGAAGGTCTTGTTACAACTTCCAAACTGTAAAGCTTAAAGATTATTAGTAAACTTGACTAACTAATAATAAGACTTAGTGTAGAAGATTAGCAATTTTGTATGAGCACAATTATCTTCGTTGAAGGCAATTACGATGATTGATCATCGCTCGGTCAGTTAATTAATTGCAGGTGAGTCCGACTAACTGTAATCTGTGTCAAGGAGATTTTTCTAATGCGATGGAACTAAAGTATAAGATTCGAAACATAATGTACCATTTTATATATAGGTTACGTTTAATTACAACTTATTCCATTGGTTTATAAACGTGTTGCGCAACAGCTTTTCCATATTTGGAAGAGTTGCATGCTTTTCATCCACGCTTGGAGATTTGCATCAGAATTCACTTTCTTCACTTAGATTTATTTTCATCCAGAAATTATAATTTTAAAAGAAACAAATATATAATTAGACTCATAAAGACTTTTACTTTTTTAAGGTAACAATTTAAAGACATAAAACTTCTTTTATTTTTTTTAGGGTACGAATTTAAAAACCTGGAAATCAGCCATAAATTACAGAATAAATTTTCGTATTTTTAGAACGTGATGATAAATCTTCTGTCCGCCCCCTCCCCCTAAAACAGGTCATAAAATTGGCAATTCGTCCTCGACCATCGTAATTTACAGGTACAATTTTGTTTGTTTCGTTTGTTTCAACGACATTTTGATTAAAGCGCTCGGAAAATACTTTTATTTGATTGATGATTGTTGATGAGCTGAATGAACTTTGGCGGTGTTTATTTTAGAAATAAAATCGGGTCGAAAGTTTCGCGCAGCACGCGAATCATCGCGGAATGTCGAGACACGATTGTCAAGGTCGTTTGAAAATAAAAGTCGTCGGCGAATTTACGATATTTATGCGGTCCCGAAAATAGACCGCACGTTTTCACTCATATCTTTAGTCGTATATATTTTTTATGTTTGTGTGTGAGTAAATACTATAAAGCCTCAGTCAATGGAAATAGTAGAAGGAAAAACTTTTACTTTTGACCAGCTTTAATTGAAGTGTTTTAAGTGGCGAAAACCTTTGCTGAAGTATTATTTTTCGCACGCACAACGCGCGGTTCGCTCCAGAAAAACGCTCCACATAATGAATTCCTAAATTAATATACCTCCCGCACCCCTCTGTATTAACATTTTATTTAGAGTCTAAAATCTGCAGTATTGATATATTTAATTCGATTGCTCACTTTCTATTTCTTTTGAATTAGAATCTAATCAAGATATGCAGTATTGATTATCCAAAGAATTATTCGTTACAAGAGATAATCAAAGATGGAAATTACGTTCAACACAATCCATCCTTTAATCCACGTTGATTATGGCCTTTGGGAATCCTCTTGAGTGTGCGTGCGTCTCTCACGTCCGAATTTTTGCCACCGCTAGAGAATCGTGGTGTTCTTACGCGTGGTAGGGGGAACACCGCCTCCGGGCATGAATATTTAAGACACCGCCATGCATAAAACATCAACCTTAATCCTCAGCAACGCTAGCTCGCTCTTCACCTTCAAGCTCGCATCACTCTTACAATAATAATAACGTCTTCGAAATAACTGTTTCATCGATTAGTTATTAAATTAATGCTTATGGTGTAATAGGTGGAAACTGTTCCATCGCAATTTCGCACGCACGAGAGGACCCATTTTTCTAAAAAGGGGGTGGTAGAGGAGAGAATCCTCGGGGGGCTGATTTACGGGCGGCGTTTTAATTCGCCGGAATCTCTTAATCGCGCCCCCGCCGCCTTCTCTCTCTCTTCCACTCGTTCTCTCTCACACTCTTTCCTGCATATTTATAAAAATGCGCACCGGAGGCCACATAAATTGCGGAATATCCGCAGAGAAGAGTTACGGTAATGGCCGTCGCCGTTATTCGGGCAGGCGGGCCGGGCTGGCAATGATTTGTTATCGCGGTTATATTTGCCCCGTTATTCAACATCAGAACCGGCAAGGCACTAAGCGAAAGCTCCAAGCGCCACTATATATCATCCTATAATCAAAAAAATGCACTGATTTATAATTTAAAGAAAATCATTAGCATAAATTAATAGTTGAAATTACAATTTCAAAAATATAATCACACGATAATTAGTAGAAAAATTAAACGAAGAAAAAATCCTAATAAAATTTTTCTATAAAATCAACAATTTTCAAGATATTATTTGTTTAATTTAAAAATTTCAATTTAATAATTTTTGGAATTTCAAAAATCTAAATACACAATGAGCAGCAGAATGGTAAGGCAAATAAAAAATCCTAATAGAATTTTTTTATAGAATCAATCATTTTTGAGATATTTATGATTATATTTGAGAATTTCAATGCTGCAAAAATTTTCTTTACAATTTCAAAAATCTAATTAAACGATCATTAGTAGAAAAATTAAAGGATTAAAAAATCTTAATAATTTTTTTTTATAAAGTCAACAATTTTTGAGATATTTATCATTACATTTAAAAATTTCAGAGCGGCGAAATTTTTTTTTCGCAATTTCAAAAATTTGATTATACGATAATTAGTGGAAAAATTAAGCGAATAAAAATTACTAAAAAAATTTTTCCATGGAATCAACAATTTTTGAGATATTTTGAGATATTTATGATTATGTTTGAAAATTTCAATGCGGCGATATTTTTTTGCAATTTTAAAAATCTAATCAGACAATAATTAATAGAAAAATATGACAAACAAAAAATCCTAATAAAATTTTTCTATAAAATCAACGATTTTTAAGATATTAATTATTTTATTTGAAAATTTCAATGTAATAATTTTTGCAATTTCAAAAATTTAAATACACAATAAGCAGCAGAATGATAAGGCAAATAAAAAATCCTAATAGAATTTTTTTGTAGAATCAATCTTTTTTGAGATGTTTATGATTAAATTTGAAAATTTCAATGCGGCGATAATTTTCTTTACAATTTCAAAAATCTAATTAAACAATCATCAGTAGAAAAATTAAAGGAATAAAAAATCTTAACAATTTTTTTTTATAAAGTCAACAATTTTTGAGATATTGATCATTACATTTAAAAATTTCAGAGCGGCGAATTTTCTTTTTGCAATTTCAAAAATTTGATTTTACGATAATTAGTGAAAAAATAAAGCGAATGAAAAATCCTTATCAAACTTTTCTATGGAATCAACAATTTTTGAAATATTTATAATTATAATTGAAAATTTTAATGCGACGATAATTTGTTTTGCAATTTTAAAAATCACAATAATTAGTAGCAAAATATGACGAACGAAAAATCCTAATCAAATTTTTCTATAAAATTAACGATTTTTAATATATTAATTATTTAATTTAAAAAATTTCAATGTAATAATTTTTGCAATTTCAAAAAACTAATTACAAAATAATTAGCAGAAAAATTAGGCAAATAAAAAATCCTAATAGAATTTTTCTATAGAATTCACAATTTTTGAGATATTTATGATTATATTTGAAAATTTCAATGCGGCGATATTTTTTTTTACAATTTCAAAAATTTAAATACACCATAAACAGCAGAATGATAAGGCAAATAAAAAATCCTAATAGAATTTTTGTATGGAATCAACGATTTTCAAGATATTTATTATTAAATATTAAAATTTCAATGCAGCCATAATTTTATTTTGCAATTTCAAAAATTTAATCACACGATAATTAGTAGAAAAATAAAAGGAACAAAAAATCCTAATAAAATGTTTCTATAAAATAAACAATTTTCAAGATACTTATAATTTAATTTGAAAATTTCAACATAGCCAAAAATTTTTCTTGCAATTTCAAAAATAAAATTCCATGATAATTAGTAGAAAAACAAAAGGAATAAAAAATTGTTATAAAATTTTTCAGTAAAATAAACCAATTTCAAGATATTTATTTCAATGCATCCATAATTTTTTGCAATTTTAAAAATCTAATTACGTGAACATTAGTAGAAAAATAAAAGGAATAAAAAATCCTAATAAAATTTGTCTAAAAAACAAACGATTTTCAAGATATTTAATTTTGAAACTTTCAATGTAGCCATAATTTTATTTTTCAATTTCAAAAAATTAAATTACACGTGAATTAGTAGAAAAATAAAACGAACAAAAAATCCTACTACAATTTTTCTATAGAATCAACAATTTTTGAGATATTCATTATTACATTGGAAAATTTCAATACTGCTATATTTTTTTTACAATTTCAAAAATTTAAACATACGATCAATAGCAGAAGACTAAGGCAAATAAAAATGTCTTATAAAATTTTTCTATAGAATCAACAATTTTTGAGATATTCACTTTTAAATTTAAAAATTTCAATGGGGCGATAATTTTTTTTGCAATTTCAAAAATCTAATTACACGATAGTTAGTAAAAAAATTAAGCGAACAAAAAATCCTAATAAAATGTTTCCATAAAATAAACAATTTTCAAGATATTTATTATTTAATTTGAAAATTTCAATGCAGCTATAATTTTATTTTGCAATTTCAAAAATTTAATTACACGATAATTAGTAGAAAAATTAAAGGAATAAAAAATTCTAATAAAATTTTTCTGTAAAATAAACCAATTTCAAGATATTAATTATTTAATTTGAAATTTCAATGGAATCATAATTTTATTTTGCAATTTCAAAAATTTAATCAGACAATAATTAGTAGAAAAATAAAACGAACAAAAAATCCTAATAGAATTTTTCTATAGAATCAACAATTTTTGAGGTATTTATCATTTAATTTGAAAATTTCAATACTGCGATATTTTTTTTTTACAATTTCACAAATCTAAACACACGAGAAATAGCAGAATATTAAGGCAAATAAAAAATCCTAATAAAATTTTTCTATAGTATCAACGATTTTCAAGATATTTATTATTTAATTTGAAAATTTCAATGCAGTCAATTTTTTTTGCAATTTCAAAAATTTAATTTCACGATAATTAGTAGAAAATTGAAAGGAATAATAAATCCTAATAAAAAGTTTCTATAAAACAAACGATTTTCAAGATATTTATCATTTAATTTGAAAATTTCAATGTAGAATTAATTTTATTTTCCAATTTCAAAAATTTAATTAGACGTTAATAGAAAAATAAAACGAACGAAAAATCCTAATAGAATTTTTCTATAGAATCAACAATTTTTAAGATATTTCTTATTTAATTTATACTTATAATTATTTTTGCAATTTCATAAATCTAGTTACACTATAGTTAATAAAAAATTAAATAAATAAAATCCTAATAATTTTTTTCTGTAAAATAAACCAATTTCAAGATTTTAATTATTTAATTTGAAATTTCAATGGAGTCATAATTTTATTTTGCAATTTCAAAAATTTAATCACACAATAATTAGTAGAAAAATAAAACGAACAAAAAATCCTAATTGAATTTTTCTATAGAATCAACAATTTTTGAGATATTTATCATTTAATTTGAAAATTTCAATGCTGCTATAATTTTTTTTACAATTTCAAAAATCTAAACACATTATCAATAGCAGAACGATAAGGCAAATCAAAAATCTTAATAAAATTATTCTATAGAAACAACAATATTTGAGATATCTATTATTTAATTTGAAAATTTCAATGCAGCTATAATTTTATTTGCAATTTCAAAAATTTAATTACACTAAAAATAGTAGAAAAATTCTAGAAATAATAAATCCTAATCAAAATTTTCCATAAAACAAACTATTTTCAAGATATTTATTATTTAATTTGAAAATTTCAATGCGGCCATAATTTTCTTTTGCAATTTCAAAAATTTAATTACATTATAATTCGTAGAAAAATAAGAGGAATAAAGAATCATACTAAAAATTTTCTATAAAATAAACGATTTTCAAAATATTTATAATCTAATTTGAAAATTTCAATGTAGCCACAATTTTTCTTGCATATTAAAAAAAATAATTACACGATAATTAGTAGAAAAATGAAAGGAACAATAAATTCTAATAAAAATTTTTCTATAAAACAAACGATTTCCAAGATATTTATTATTTAATTTGTAAATTTCAATGCATCTATAATTTTCTTGCAATTTCAAAAATCGAATTACATGAACATTAGTAGAAAAATAAAAGGAATAAAAAATCCTTATAAAATTTTTCTGTAATACAAACGATTTTCAAGATATTTATCATTTAATTTCGAAAATTTCAATGCAGCCATAATTTTATTTTCCAATTTCAAAAATTTAATCACACTATAATTAGTAAAAAATAAAGTGAACCAAAAATCTTAATAATATTTTTCTATAGAATCAACCATTTTTGAGATATTTACTATTATATTTAAAAATTTCAATGCGGCGATAATTTTTTTACAATTTCAAAAAAATTAACTACACAATAATTAGTAGAAAATTCAAAGGAATAAAAAATCCCAATAAATTTGTTTTATAGAATTAACAATTTTCAAGATATTTATCATTTAGTTTGAAAATTTTAATGCAACCACGTATTTTTTTGCAATTTCAAAAATTTAATTACACAATAATTAGTAAAAACATAAAGTGAACGAAAAATCCTAATAAAATTGTTTTATAGAATCAACAATTTTTGAGATAATTATATTATATATTAGATATATTTGAAAATTTCAATGCTGCGATATATTTTTTTACAATTTCAAAAATCTAAACAGACGAGCAATAGCAAAATATTAAGGCAAATAAAAAATCCTTATAAAATTTTTCTATAGAATCAACAATTTTGAAGATATTTATTATTTCATTTAAAAATTTCAATGCAGTCAAATTTTTTTTTGCAATTTCAAAAATTTAATTACACGATAATTAGTTGAAAAATAAAAGGAATAATAAATCCTAATAAAATCTTTGTATAAAACAAACGATTTTCAAGATATTTATTATTCAATTAGAAAATTTCCATGTAGCTACATTTTTTTTTCCAATTTCAAAAATTTAATTGCATAAAACTTAGTATAAAAATAAAAGGAATAATAAATCCTAATAAAATTTTTCTATAAAACAAACGATTTTCAAGAAATTTATAATTTAACTTTAAAATTTCAATGCAACCAAAATTGTTTTCAATTTCAAAAATCCAATTACACGATAACTAGTAGAAAAATATAACGAACAAAAAATCCTAATTCATTTTTTCCATAAAATAAACGGTTTTCAAGGTATTTATTATTTAATTTGAAAATTTCAATGCAGCCATAATTTTATTTTGCAATTTTAAAAATGTAATTACACGATAATTAGTAGAAAAATGAAAGGAATAATAAATCCTAATAAAATTTTTCTATAAAACAACGATTTTTAAGATATTTATAATTTAAATTGAAAATTTCAATGCAACAATATTTTTTTTACAATTTCAAAAATCTAAACACACGATCAATAGCAGAATATTAAAGTAAATAAAAAATCTTTATAAAATTGATCTATAAAATCAATAATGTTTGAGATATTTTCTATTATGTTTAAAAATTTTAATACAGCAATAAATTTTGTTTGCAATTTCAAAGATCTAATTATACAATAATTAGCAGAATCATTAAATAAATAAATAATCCTAATAGAATTTTTCTATAGAATCAACAATTTTTGAGATATTTATAATTTAATTTGAGAATTTCAATGCAGCTACAATTTTCTTCGCAATTTCAAAAATCTAATAATAGGATAATAAGCAGAAAAGTGAAAGAAATAATAAATTATAATAAAATATTTCTATAAAATAAAGGATTCTTAAGATATTTATTATTTAATTTTAAAGTTTCAATCCATCCATAATTTTTTTGCAATTTCAAAAATCTAATTACATGAACATTAGTAGAAAAATAAAAGGAATAAAAAATCCTTATAATTTTTTTCTATAATACAAACGATTTTCAAGATATTTATCATTTAATTCCAATTTCAAAAATTTAATTACACGTTAATTAGTAGAAAAATAAAACGAACAAAAAATCCTAATAGAATTTTTCTATAGAATCAACAATTTTTGAGATATTTATCATTTAATTTGAAAATTTCAATGTAGTCATAATTTTATTTTGCAATTTCAAAAATTTAATGACGGGATAATTAGTTAAAAGATAAAAGGAATAAAAAATCCTAATAAAATTTTTCTTTAAAATAAAAGATTTTAAAAATATTTATAATTTAATTTAAAAATTTTAATGCAGTCATAATTTTTTTTGCAATTTCAAAAATCCAATTACACGATAGTTAATAGAAAAATTAAATGAACAAAAAATTCTAATAAATTTTTTCAATAAAATCAACAATTTTGGAGATTTTTAATATTATATCAAAAAATATCAATGATGCGAAATTTTTGTTTACAATTTCAAAAATCCAATTACAAGATCTTTAGTGAAAAAATAAAACGAACAAAAAATCCTAATAGATTTTTTTTATAGAATCAACAATTTCTGAGATATTTATTATTATATTTGAAAATTTCAATGCTGCGATAATTTTTTTTACAATTTCAAAAATCTAGACACACGATCAATAGCAGAATATTAAGCCAAATAAAAAATCCTTATAAAATTTTTCTATGAAAATAACAATTTTTGAGATATTCATTATTATATTTAGAAATTTCAATGCTGCGATATTATTTTTTAACACTTTTAAAAATCTAAAAACATGAACAATAGCAGAATGTTAAGGCAAATAAAAAATCCTTATGAAATTATTCTATAGAAACAACAATTTTTGAGATATTCATTATTACATTCAAAAATTTCAATGCTGCTATAATTTTTTTTACAATTTCAACAATCTAGACACACGATTAATAGCAGAATGTTAAGGCAAATAAAATATCCTTATAAAATTATTCTATAGAATCAAGAATTTTTGAGATATTCATTATTATATTTGAAAATTTCAATGCTGCGATAATTTTTTTTACAATTTCAAAAATCTAAACACACGATCAATAGCAGAATGTTAAGTCAAATAAAAAATCCTTATAAAATTATTTTATAGAAACAACAATTTTTGAGATATTCATTATTATATTTAAAAATTTCAATGCTGCGATCATTTTTTTACAATTTCAATAATCTCTGCACACGATCCATAGCAGAATGTTAAGGAAAATAAAAAATCCTAATAAAATGTTTCTATAGAAACAACAAATTTTGAGATATTCATTATTTTATTTGAAAATTTCAATGCTGCGATATTTTTTTTTTATCAATTTCAAAAATCTAAAAACACTATTAAAAGCAGAATGTTAAGACAAATAAGAAATCCTTATAAAATTATTCTATAGAATCAACAATTTTTGAAATATTCATAATTATATTTGAAAATTTCAATGCTGCCATAATATTTTTTACAATTACAAAAATCTAATTACACTATAATTAGTGGAAAAATAAAGTGAATCTATAAATTCAAAAAATTTTGAAATATTTATAATTATATTTAAACATTTCAATGTAATAATTATTGCGTAATTAAATAATGTAGAAATAATTTCTGTATGGTCCCAATTTAGCCTAATCAGTCGAGAGAGTGTCCGCTTTATGACTCAATTGACGAAACGAGTGTAAGCTGATTATTAAATTGATTGCACAAGACGACATGTGCCGTTGCGTTCGAAACTCTTGGACGAGAAGGAGTGAAAAAAACCAACACATACAGAGACATTTGTGTTACGCAACCGGTTTCGAAAGGACTTGCGAAACTGGATCAATCGATTCGAAATTCCGAATTCCCGTCGTTGAGAGGGTGGGTGGTGGTGTGCGTGCGTGCGTGTGCCTGAAAACTGGGCCTGGGGGTGGCGCGCGCTCTTGTTTCTGCTCCAGAAAACCCGTCCCCGGATGAAAGGGGGAGAAAGGCCATTACGGCTCACGCACATTCCCTCGATCCGCAGTGGAGAGGAGAGGAAAGAGATGTGGGAATTTCGGGGGTGTGTGTGCGTGGATGATTTATTGATGGGCGCAGTTTAATTTCCAGCGACTGGTCCTGATTGCAATGCGTCAATCGCTTGATTGAAGGGTGATTAAACTGAAGGAATTAATTGTTCCAGTTTATAATTTTTAAATCATTAATATTTTAAATAAATTTAGATATAAAATCAGTGTCGAACTTTCCCCACATGTGGTAACTGACAATTAAACGATATGTGCATAATGTATGCGCCATTACCTCATACCAACACCCTGAGGAGTGCACAACATTAATTCATTAACGGAAGCGATTCAATTGCGGCATTACCAATTTAAACTGCGTTTAATGAGTCGACACGGGGGCGCGCTTTATTCCGAATGGGAGGGAAAAGGTGGCGAGTGCGCATCAGTGTGCGCATCCCCGTCGATTCGGCAGGATCCGAACTTCTTTTTTTTATAGGTCACTCGGTAGTCGGACCGTGGCTGGAACGCGCACAGTGCACCGCGTGTAGCGGTGCGCTAAGCTATAAATGTTAGGATGACCGTCTTTGCTCTCAGTTTACTTTCACGGAATTGCGCAAACACACAACGCTCGATATTCAAGTACTCGTTTAAAATCTTAAAGAAATAAAATTCAATCATTAACTCTGCGATAAGACAATTTACAATCGTAATGCGTCGTTGGACGACTGTTGCAAAAGAGCAGAGAGGTGTACATTGTTCTCCGGCTGCTTATCAGAGCATTACCACTTTGTACTTTCGCTGTCGTACGGCCGTGTAGCAGATATAATTGCGACGTTTTGCAGAGAGATAACGAGTCGGTTTCCCTTTTTTTCCACAAAGATCAACGACCGACGTGATATCACGCAAAAAATACTGCGTAGGAGGATCAGTATTTTAAATGCTCAACAATATCTAATAATATTAATTTGTAACGAATTCGAATTGTGGCAGAATTATAACTTTTGATTTTCAATTGTTTTTTATTAATTCGTCCACAATTTGAACATGAGCATCTTCAAAAGTTCATAACTCAAGTAAAAATTGGTGAATTTTCAAAAACTAAAGTAAATTTTAATTGATGATCTTTTGTTAACCTAATTCAACCATTAGATTATTATATTTTTGCGTTGACAATTGATTTTCAACTGTTTTTCATTAATTCGTCAACAATTTTGAGGCGAGTGTTTTCAAAAATTCATAACTCAAGTAAAACTCGATGAATTATTAAAAACTAAAGTAAAGTTTAATAGACAATCTTTTGTTAATATAATAAAGCCATTGGATTGTTATACATTTACGTTTACTATTGATTTTCAACTGTTTTTCTTTAATTAGTCAACAAATTTGACACGAGTATTTTCAAAAGTTCATAACTCAAGTAAAAATTGATTAATTTTCAAAAACTAAAGTGAATTTTAATACACACTTTTTTAAAAATCTAATACAGCCTCTGGATTGTTATAAATTTACGTTTACCATTGATTTTCAACTGTTTTTCATTAATTCGTCAACAATTTTAAAGCGAGTATTTTCACAAGTTCATAACTCAAGTAAAAATTGATGGATTTTCAAAAACTAAAGTAAATTTTAATGGATGATCTTTTGTTTACCTAACCCAGCCATTGGATTACTATATTTTTACGATTAGTATTGATTTTCAACTGTTTTTCATTAATTCGTTAACGATTTGGACCTGAGTATTTTCAAATGTTCATAAACTCGAGTAAAACTTCAGATATTTTCAAAAACTAAAGTAAACTTTATTAGATGATCTTTTTTAACATAATTTAACTATTGAATTATTATATATTTGCGTTAAATATTGAATTTCAACTGTTTTTCATTAATTCTTCAACAGTTTGAACATGAATATTTTCAAAGGGTAATAACTCAAGTAAAAATTGACAAATTTACAAAAACTCAAGTAAATTTTAATAAATGACCTCTCGCTAATCCAATCCAGCTGTCGGAATACTATATTCTTGCGCTAACCATTGACTTTCAACTGTTTTTCATTAATTCGACAACGATTTTGACATGAATATTTTCAAAAGTTCATAATTCAAGTAAAAATTAGTGAATTTTCAAAAACTAAAGTAAATTTTAATGGACGATCTTTTGTTAACCTAATCCAGCAGTTTGATTATTATATTTCTGCGCTAAGTATTGATTAGCAACTGTTTTTCATTAAATTGCCAATAGTTTAGGCTTGAGTATTTTCACGAGTAAAAACTAGAGAAATTTCAAAAGCTGAAGTAAATTTTAAAGGATGATTTCTTGTTAACCTAACACAAGCATTGGATTACTATATTTTTGCGTTAACAATAGATTTTCAACTGTTTTTCCATCAATTCGTCAACAATTTGGACAAGAGTATTTACAAAAGTTCATAACTCAAGTAAAAATTGGCGAATTTTCAAAAACCAAAGTAAATTTTAATGGATGATCTCTTGTTAACCTAGTCCAGCCTTTGGATGACTATACCTTTGTGTTAACTATTGATTTTCAACTGTTTTTAATTTATTCGTCAACAATTTAGACGTGTGGATTTTCAAAAGTTTATAACTCAAGTAAAAGTTGGTGAGTTTTCAAAAACTAAACTAAATTTTAATAGGTGATCTTTTGTTAACTTAATTCTGCTATTGGATTACTTATCTTTGCGTTTACAATTATTTTCAACTGTTTTTCGTCAATTCGTCAACAATTTGGACGCGAGTATTTTCAAAAGTTCATTACTCAAATAATAATTGGTGGATTTTCAAAAACTACAGTAAATTTTAATAAATGACCTTTTGTTAACCTAATCCAGCCATTGGACTAATATATCTTTGCGTTAACCTCTGATTTTCAACTGTTTTTGATTAATTCATCAATAATTTGGTCACGAATATTTTCAAAAGTTTATAACTCGAGTAAAAATTGGCGCATTTTCAAAATCTAAAGTAAATTTTATTCGATGATTTTTCGTTAATCTAATCCAGCTATTAGATCACTATATCTTTGCGTTTATTAATAATTTTCAACTGTTTTTTCATTAAATCGTCGACAATTTGGACACGAGTATTTACAAAAGATCATAACTCAAGTAGAAATTGGTGGATATTCAAAAACTAAAGAAAATTTTAACGGATGATCTTTTCTTAACCCAATCCAGCCATTGGAATACTATATTTTTACGTTAACAATTGATTTTCAGCTGTTTTTTCTTTAAGATGTTAACAATTTGGATATGATTATTTTCAGAAGTTCATAACTCGAGTAAAGATTGGTCGATTTTCAAAAACTAGAGTAATATTTAATGAATGATCTTTAGTTAACCTAATCAAGCCATTGGATTAATATATCTTTGCGATAACCTCTGGTTTTCAATTGTTTTTGATTAATTCATCAACAATTTGGTCACGAGTGTTTTTAAAAATTTATAACTCAAGTAAAAATTGGCGAATTTTCAAAAACTATAGTAAATTTTAATGGATGATCTTTGATTAACCTAATCCAGCCTTTGGATGACTATACCTTTGTATTAACTATTGATTTTCAACTGTTTTTAATTTATTCTTCAACGATTTGGACGCGAGTATTTTTAAAAGGTCATAACTCAAAACAAAATTGGCCAATTTTCAAAATCTAAAGTAGATTTTGGTGGATGATCTTTTGTTAACCTAATTCATGCATTGTATTACTATATATTTGCTTTAACTATTTATTTTCAATTGTTTTTCATTAATTCGTCAACAATTTGGATTTGAGTATTTTCAAAAGTTTATAACTCTGGTAAAAATTGGTGGATTTGCAAAAACTAAAGTAAATTTTAATGAAAAATCTTTTATTAATTTAATCCAGCCATTGGATTACTATATCTTTTTGTTAACTATTGATTTTCAACTGTTTTTTATTAATTTGTCAATAAATTGGATATGTGCATATTCAAATGTTCATAACTGGAGTAAAATTTGATGGATTTTCAAAAATTAAACTAAATTTTAATGTATGAACATTTCTTAATCTAATTAAGCCTATGAATTATGATATCTTGGGAATAACTATACTCTTTCAATTGTTTTTCATTAATTCGCCAACATTTTGGATGTGAGTATTTTCAAAAATTCATAACTAAAGTAAAAATTGACGATTTTTCAAAATCTAAGGTAAATTTTAATGGATGATATTTTATTAATCTAATCCAGCTATCAGATTTCTATATCTTTGCGTTTACTAATGATTTCCAATTGTTTTTTTCATTAAATCGTCGACAATTTGGACACGAGTATTTTCAAAAGTTCATAACTCAAATAAAAATTGGTGACTTTTCAAAAGCTAAAGTGATTTTTAATGAATTATCTTTTCTTAACCCAATCCCGCCGTTGGATTACCATATTTTTGCGTTAATCATTCATTTTCAGCTGTTTTTCTTTAAGTCGTTAACAATTTGGACACGAGTATTTTTAAAAGTTCATAACTCAAACAAAAATTGCTGAAATTTCGAAAACTAAAGTAAATTTTATTGGATGATCTTTTGTTAACCTAATTCAGCCATTGGAATACTATATATTTGCTTTCACTATTGATTTTCAATTGTTTTGCATTAATTAGTCAACAATTTGGACACGATTATTTTCAAAAGTTCATAACCCGAGCAAAAATGGACGAATTTTCAAAAACGAAGACAAGTTTTATTGTATGATCTTTTGGTAACCTAACCTAGTTATTGGATTATTAATCTTTGCTTTAATAAGTGATTTTCAACTGTTTTTTTCATTAATTTGTCACTAATTTCAACATGGGAATTTCAAATGTTCATATCTCAAGTAAAAATTGGCAAATTTTCAAAAACTAAAGTAAATTTTAATGGATGATCTTTTGTTAATTTAGTCCAGCCTTTGGATGACTATACCTTTGTGTTAACTATTGATTTTCAACTGTTTTTAATTTATTCGTTAACAATTTGGACGTGTGGATTTTCAAAAATTTATAACTCAAGAAAAAGTTGGTGAATTTTCAAAAACTAAACTAATTTCTAATAGATGATCTTTTGTTAACCTAATACTGTCATTGGATTACTTATATTTGCGTTAACTATTGATTTTCAACTGTTTTTTATTGATACGTCAACATTTTGGACATGAGTATTTTCAAAAGTTCATAACTCAAATGAAAATTGGCGAATTTTTAAAAACTAAAGAAAATTTTAACGGATGATCTTTTCTTAACCCAATCCAGCCATTGGATTACTATATTTTTACGTTAACCATTGATTTTCAGCTGTTTTTCATTATGTCGTTAACACTTTGGACATGAGTATTTTCAAATGTTCATAACTCAAATAAAAATTGACGAATTTTCAAAAACTAAAGTGTATTTTGGTGGATTATCTTTTATTAACCTAATTAATCCATTGGATTACTATATATTTGCCTTAAGTATTGATTTTCAGCTGTTTTTCATTAATCGTCAATAATTTGCACTGAGTATTTTTAAAAGTTCATAACTCAAGTAATAATTGGTGGATTTTCAAAAACTTTAATAAATTTTAATGAATATTCTTTTTTTAAGATAACCCGATTATTGGATTACTATATATTTGCATTTATAATTGATTTTCAATTGTTTTTCATCAATTTGTCAACAATTTTCACATGAGTATTTTTAAAAATTCATGAATCAATTAGAAATTGGTGAATTTTCAAAATCTAAAGTAAATTTGATCCTTTGTTAACATAATCAAGCTATTGTATTGCTATGCCTTTGCGTCTAGTATTGATTTTCAATTATTTTTTTATTAATTCGTCAACAATTTAAAACTAAGTATTTTGAAATGCTTATAACTCAAGTAAAAATTGGTGAATTTTCGAAAACTAAAGTAAATTTTAATGGATGATCTTTTGTTAACCTAATCCAGCCCTTGGACTGCTATATCTTTACTTTAACTTTTGATTTTCAACTGTTTTTCGTTAATTCGTCAACGATTTGGTCATGGGTGTTTTCAAAAATTCATAACTCAAGTAAAAATTGGTGAATTTTAAAAAACTAGAGTAAATTTTATTGGATAATCTTTTGTTAACCGAATCCAACCATTGGATTATTAATCTTTGCGTTAACTATTGATATTCAACTGTTTTTCATTAATACGTCAATAATTTGAACATGAGTATTTTCAAAAGTTCATAACTCAAGTAGAAATTTGTGTATTTTCAAAAACTAATGTAAATTTTAATGGATGATCTTTTGTTAACCTAACCCTGTTATTGTATTATTATATGTTTGTGTTAATTATCGATTTTCAACTGTTTTTCATTAATTTGTCAACGATTTGGACACAGGTGTTTTCAAAAGGTTATAACTCGAGAAAAAATTGGTGGATTTTAAAAAGCTAAAGTAAATTTTAATAGATGATCTTTTGGTAACCTAATTCAGCCGTTAGATTTGTAATCTTTACGTTAATTATCGATTTTCAACTGTTTTTCATTAATTCATTAACAATTAGGACGTGAGTATTTTCAAAAGTTCATAACTCGAATAATTATTGGCACATTTTCAAAAACTAAAATAAATTTTAATTCATTATCTTTTATTAACCAATCCAGTTGTTGGAGTATTATATATTTTCTCTAACTATTGATGTTCAACTGTTTTTCATCAATTCGTCGACAATTTGGAGATATGTATTTTCAAAAGTTCATAACTCAAGTAAAATTTAGCAGATTTTCAAAAACTACAGTTAGTTTTAATGGATAATTTTGTGTTAACCTAATCCAGTCATTGGATTGCTATATCTTTGTGTTAACTATTGTTTTTCAACTGTTTTTCATGAATTCACCAACAATTTGGACATGAGTATTTTCAAAAATTCATAAATAAAGCAGACATTGGTGAATTTTGAAAACCTAAAGTAAATTTAATTGGATGATCCTTTTTAAACATTATCAAGCTATTGTATTGCTATGTCTTTGCGTTAAGTATTGTTTTTCAATTGTTTTTCATTAATTCGCCAACAATTTGGACATCAGTATATTCAAAGATTCATAACTCAAGTAAAAATTTGTGGATTTTCCGAAACTAAAATGAATTTTGATGGACGATCTTTTATTAATCTAATACAGCCGTTGGATTGTTATACGTTTGCATCTACCATTGATTTTCAACTGTTTTTCATTAATTCACCAACAAATTTGACGCGAGTATTTTCAAAAATTCATAACTCAAGTAAAAATTAATGAATTTTCAAAAACTAAAGTAAATTTTAATAGACGATCTTTTGTTAATCTAATACAGCCGTTGGATTGTTATAAATTGGCGTTTACCATTGATTTTCAACTGTTTTTTTTTTATTAATTCGCCAACAATTTTGACGCAAGTATTTTCAAAAGTTCATAACTCAAGTAGAAACTGAAGAATTTTCAAAAACTAAACTAAATTTTAATGGACGATCTTCTGTTAATCCAATACATTCGATAGTTTGTTATATATTTGCGTTAACCATCGATTTTCAACTATTTTTTATTAATTCGTCAAAAATGTTGACGCGGGTATTTTCAGAAGTTCATAACTCAAGTAAAAACTGATGAATTTTCAAAAACTAAACTGAATTTTAATGGACGATCTTTTGATAATCTAATGCAGCCATTGTATTGCTCTAAATTTGCGTTTACCATTGATTTTCAACTGTTTTTCATTAATTCGCCAACAAATTTGGATGCGAGAATTTTCAAAAGTTCATAACTCAAGTAAAATTCGGTGGATTTTCAAAAACTAAAGTAAATTTTAATGGACGATCTTCTGTTAATCTAATGCAATCGATAGTTTCTTATATATTTGCGTTTACCATCGATTTTCAACTATTTTTCATTAATTCGCCCAAAAATTTGAAGCGAGTATTTTCAAATATTCATAACTCAAGTAAAAAATGATGAATTTTCAAAAACTAAAGTGAATATTAATAGACGATCTTTTGTTAATCTAATACAGCCATTTGATTATGATACATTTGCGTTTACTATTCATTTTCAACTGTTTTTCCTAAATTCGTCAACAATTTTGAGACGAGTATTTTCAAAAGTTCATAACTCAAGTAGAAATTGGCGAATTTTCAAAAACTAAAAAAATTTTATTGGATGATCTTTTGTTAACCTAATCCAGGCGTTGAATTACTTTATTTTTGCATTAATCATTGATTTTCAGCTGTTTTTCATTAAGTCGTTAACAATTTGGACGTGAGTATTTTCAAAAGTTCATAACTCAAATAAAAAGTGCTGAATTTTCGAAAACTAAAGTCAATTTTGTTGTATGACCTTTTGTTAACCTAATCAATATATTGGATTATCATGCATTTGCTTTAACTATTGATTTTCAACTGTTTTTGATTAATTCATCAACAATTTGGGCACCAGTATTTTCAAACGTTTATAACTCAAGTAAAAATTGGTTGATTTTCAAAAACTAAAGTAAATTTTAATCTACAATCTTTTCTTAACATAATCCAGCCATTGGATTATTATATATTTGAGTTAACTATTGATTTTCAACTGTTTTTCTTTCATTCGTCAACAATTTTGAAATGAGAATTTTCAAAAGGTCATAACTCAAATAAAAATTGGCCAATTTTCAAAATCTAAAGTAGATTTTGGTGGATGATCTTTTGTTAACCTAATTCATCCATTGTATTACTATATATTTGCTTTAACTATTTATTTTCAATTGTTTTTCATTAATTCGTCAACAATTTGGATTTGAGAATTTTCAAAAGTTCATAACTCGGGTGAAAATTGGTGGATTTTCAAAAACTCTAGTAAATTTTAATGAATAATTTTTTGTTAAGATAACCCGATTATTGGATTACAATATATTTGCATTTACAATTGTTTTTCAACTGTTTTTCATCAATTCGTCAACAATTTAGACGCCTGTATTTTCAAAAGTTCACAACTCAAATAAAAATTGGTGGATTTTCAAAAACTAAAGTAAAATTTAATGAATGATCTTTAGTTAACCTAATCAAGCCATTGAATTAATATATTTTTGCGATAACCTCTGATTTTCAACTGTTTTTGTTTAATTCATCAACAATTTGGTCACGAGTATTTACAAAAATTCATAACTCAAGTAGAAATTGGCGAATATTCAAAAACTAAAATAAATTTTAACGAATGATCTTTTCTTAATCCAATTTAGCCGTTGAATCACTATATTTTTACGTTAACCATTGACTTTCAGCTGTTTTTCATTAAGTTGTTAACAATTTGGACATGAATATTTTCTAAAGTTCATAACTTGAGTAGAAATTGGCGGATTTTCAAAAACTAAAGGAATATTTAATAAATGATCTTTTGTTAACCTAATCAAGTCTTTGGATGACTATATTTTTGCGTTAACTATTGATTTTCAGCTGTTTTTCATTAGGTCATTAACAATTTAGACATAAGTATTTTTAAAAGTTCATAACTTAAACAAAAATTGCTGAAATTTCGAAAACTAAAGTAAATTTTATTGGATGATCTTTTGTTAACCTAATTCAGCCATTGGAATACTATATATTTGCTTTAACTATTGATTTTCAATTGTTTTTCATTAATTAGTCAACAATTTGGACACGATTATTTTCAAAAGTTCATAACCCGAGCAAAAATGGACGAATTTTCAAAAACGAAGACAAGTTTTATTGTATGATCTTTTGGTAACCTAATCTAGTTATAGGATTATTAATCTTTGCTTTAATAAGTGATTTTCAACTGTTTTTTTCATTAATTTGTCACTAATTTCAACATGGGAATTTCAAATGTTCATATCTGAAGTAAAAATTGGCGAATTTTTAGAAACTAAACTAAAATTTAATGGACGATATTTTGTTAATATAACCCAGTAATTGAATTACTTTATCTAGGCGTTAACTATTGATTTTCAACTGTTTTTTATTAATTCGTTTAAAATTTGGACGTGAGTATTTTCAAAAATTTATAACTCAAGTAAAAATTGGCGTATTTTCAAAATCTAAATTAAATTTTAATGGATGGTCTTTTATTAATCTAATTCAGCCTTTGGATAACTAGATCTTTGCTTTAATCATTGATTTTCAACTGTTTTTCACTAATTCGTCATCAATTTTGAAGCGAGTATTTTCAAAAGTTTATAACTCTAGTAAAAATTGGTGAATTTTCAAAAACTAAAGTAAATTTTAATGCACGATCTTTTGTTAATTTAGTAAAGCCATTTGATTACTATACATTTACGTTTATTCCTAGTTTTTAACTGTTTTTCATTCATTCGTCAACAAATTGACGCGAGTATTTTCAAATGTTCATAACTCAAGTAAAAATTGGTAAATTTTCAAAAACTAAAGTGAATTTGAATGGACGATCTTTTGTTAATCAAATACAGCCGTTGAATTGTTATAAATTTGCGTTTTCCATTGATTTTCAACTATTTTTCATTAATTGGTCAAAAATTTTGACGCGAGTATTTTCAAAAAATCACAACTCAAGTAAAAACTGATGAATTTTCAAAAGCTAAAGTAAATTTTAATAAAAAATATCTTGTTAATCAAACACAGCTGTTGGATTGTTATACATTTGCGTTTTACATTGATTTTCAATTGTTTTTCCTTAATTTGTCAAAAATTTTGAAGCGAGTATTTTCAAAAATTCATAACTCAAGTAAAAACTGATGAATTTTGAAAAACTTAAGTGAATTTTAATAGACAATATTTTCTTAATCTAATGCAGTCGTTGTATTGTTATACATTTGCGTTTTACATTGATTTTCAACTGTTTTTCATTAATTCTTTAAAAATTTTGAGGCGAGTATTTTCAAAAATTCGTAACTCAAGTAAAAACTGATGAATTTTCAAAAACTAAAGTGAATTTTAATGGATGATCTTTTGTTAACCTAATTCAGCCATTGGATTACTATATATGTGCTTTAACTATTGATTTTCAATTGTTTTTCATTAATTCGTCAACAATTTGGACGCAATTATTTTCAAAAGTTCATAACTCGAGCAAAAATTGACGAAGTTTCGAAAACGAAGACAAGTTTTATTGAATCATCTTTTGCTAACCTAATCTAGCTATTTAATTATTAATCTTTGCTTTAATAAGTGATTTTCAACTGTTTTTTCATTAATTTGTCAATAATTTCAACATGGGAATTTCAAATGTTCATATCTCAAGTAAAAACTGGCGAATTTTCAAAAACTAAACTAAATTTTAATGTACGATATTCTGTTAATATAATCCAGTAATTGGATTATTTTATTTATGCGTTAACTATTGATTTTCAATTGTTTTTCATTAATTCGTTAACATTTTGGACATGAATATTTTTAAAAGTTCATAATTCAATTAAAAATTGGTGGATTTTCAAACCCTAAAGAAAATTTTAATGGTTGATTTTTGTTAACGTAATCCAGTCTTTGGATTACTATATTTTCGCCCTAAGTATTGATTTTCAATTGTTTTTTGTTAATTCGTCAACGATTTGGACATGAGTATTTTCAAATATTCATAACTCAAGGAAAAATTGATGAATTTTCAAAAACTAAACTAAATTTTAATATGCGATCTTTTGTTAATATAATACAGTCGTTGGATTTTTATACATTAGTGCTTACCATTGATTTTCAACTGTTTTTCCTTATTTCGTCATCAATTTTGACGCAAAAGTTCATAACTCAAGTAAAAATTGGTGAATTTTCAAAAACTAAAGTGAATTTTATTAGACGATCTTTCGTTAATCTAATACAGCTGTCTGATTGTTAAACATTTGCATTTACCACTGATTTTCAACTGTTTTTCATTAATTCGTCAACAATTTTGAAGCGAGTATTTTCAAAAGTTCATAACTTAAGTAAAAATTGGCGAATTTTCAAAAACTAAAGTAAATTTTAAAGGATGATCTTTTGTTAAGCTAATCCCGTCAATGGATTACTATATCTTTACGTTAACTATTGATTTTCAACTGTTTTTTTATTAAAATGTTAACAATTTCGATGTGGGTATTTTTAAAAGTTCATAACTCTAGTAAGTATTGGTGTATTTTCAAAAACTAAAGTAATTTCTAAAGGATTTTGTTTTGTAATTTAATCTGGTGTATATTTAGGTTAAATTAATCATACCTCTTTGCTGAAATAACGTCGAATTGTTCATTACCTGTAAAGAGAAAACAATAATATTAGAAGAGTAAAAGTGCTTTGTAACAAATCGATATATTGTATGTGCTCCATCTTGTTGGAACAAAAAGTTATATAGCTAGGCTATAAAAATTTCCAAGAATATCTAAAAACAATTACAGACAATCGATTACGTTTTTGTATCCTCCAGCAATTGCCTTCTTGTATAGACTAGTAGATAAGGCCACCTTTCTCGAATCGAAGTTAATAACCAATCCAATTTGTTGCTTAATCATCGCGGCATAATTAAGCCCATAATAGATGGAAAGAGACGCACGGTGGGAGGGACAGAGAGAGAGAGAGAGAGATTGAATAAAACATTCGTTCGTAAATATTCATGAGTGCATTCATTACCGTTAACGGCGATTTTTACAATTATGTCATACCGGCGGTAACGGGGCTGCCACAATAACAATAAATCGGTACCCGAAGGTTATCTGGAATGGCTCATGGCACGATTTACTTTGCGTTTACGGTCGCGATACGTTATCTATCTGTTTCGCTTGCATTACAACGCGTGTGCAATGTTTAAACGTGTAAGCGGTGTGTTTGACCTAGTGAGGAATGTCATTCAATTACGAAAAAATCTAAAAATGTTTGTTTCTTCTTTAGTATCAACATGTATAATTCCAAAAACATCGTTGGGTGAGAGTTTAAAGTGAGGTCGTTCGTTGAACTTTTTATGTGTAAATTTAAACTTGCATCTCTCTGGCAGAGTGGAGATGAGAGACCAGCACAGACGTGTTCGTGAAGATATATCTGAGGGCCTGTTTCTGCATCGCCTCCACTTGTTCTTAAGCTCGGAATGGACGCATAAAAAGGCGTCTTTATTTCGTGCACGTTTATACAGCGTCTACGCAATAACCATCAAATTCGACACGGGAATCCCAGATGTGCGGCAGCTCGACTTCTTTGCCTCCTTTCTTTCAGTGGTGCTGTAAAAATTTTAACGACTTTTCCGCAAGCGAAATAAATTGTAACTAAGATCAAAATGTAACGAGAAATAATTTATAGAAGATACATTGTAGATGTTTAGCTCAATTTAACTATTACGATTATGATTATTTATTCTTTATCATATTTGCATAAAACAAAACTGTAGTTATTACAAAATAGTTGAAAAATATTGAGAACTTACAAATAAAATTTTGACAGCAAGTTGAAGGGCGGAGTTCATATTGTAAAATGTTCTTCCACTCAAACCCATGGATGTCCATTCCTTCCATTAGTTTCAAAGGTACTTTTTATGCATTAAAATGCTTGTATTTCCCAACTTTCTGGGATACGTTTGCAAATATTAGGTTTTAAACAATGTTAAATGTTTTTCTTCGCCAAAATTACAAATCTGATTCCATCAATGGAGTAGTACAACAAACATCAACAATGTTTAGTTTAGTTTCGTTTATTATACTTTAGCTTGTTTCCATTAGAATACATAAGAACATACAAAAATATTAATATATAAAACATACAAAAATTTGAATAGCTTTATCCATTCAATTTCTTGTTTTTTTGGACATCCATTCAAGTAAATTATCTCAATTACAAATAGTATTAATAACTTTTTAGAAGAAAAATAGAAGAATATTCCAGATCATATCTTGCTTTAATTTAATGATAATCAAAAACCTTTTGTATGAATCCATTCCCAATGTCAAACTGTTTTTGTTCCATCCTCACGATGAATATAAATGCGATTTTCATGCAAAGTATTACTTCAGCCGGGCGATTCATGTGAGAGTACAAGTTTCACTTACGAAATAGAAAATAACGACCGACTTCCTTTCTCAGACGTCGTAATTTCAAGAGAAAGAAGAAAAAAAAAACAGCTGGGCTCGATTTCAATACGCGAAGAAAACCCACATACACTTCTAACTGCTAATCCATGCAAATATTCACACACCTATGAAGATAGTGTAATATATGTTTTACAAACGAAATGGTTGAGTCTAGTTCTCAAAAAAGGTGTAAGTTTGAAATCATAGCTCGTATAAACAGGAACATTGTTGAAGACATTTTGGAAGGTAAGATTAAACAAATTAAACAGTTGAAAATCAATGGTTAAAGTAGAAATATAATACTTTAGGTTAACAAAAGATCATCCATTAAAATTTACTTTAGTTTTTGAAAATTCACCAATTTTTATTAGAGTTATGAACTTTTGAAAATACCCATGTCCAAATTGTTGACGAATTGATGAGAAACAGTTGAAAATCAATGGCTAACGCAAAGATATAGTAATTCATGGTTTGGATTAGGTTAATAAAAGAACATCAAAATTTACTTTAGTTTTTGAAAATCCACTAATTTTTACTTGAGGTATGTACTTTTGAAAACACTCATATGGAAATTGTTGACGAATTAAAGAAAAACAACTGAAAATCAATAATTATAGCAAATATTAGTAATTTAACGGATATATTAGGTACACACAAGACAATACATTAAAATTTACTTTAGATTTTGAAAATCCACAAATTTTTAATTGAGTTATGAACTTTTGAAAATACCCATGAACAAATTGTTGACAAATTGATGAAAAACAGTTGAAAATCAATAGCAAACGAAAGGATTAGTAATCCAATGGCTGGATTATATTAACAAAAGATCATCTATTAAAATTTACTTTAGTTTATGAAAATTCGTCAATTTTTACTCGAGTTATGAACTTTTGAAAATACTCACGTCCAAATTGTTGACGTATTAATGCGAAACAATTGAACATCAATTGTTAATGCAAAGATACAGTAATCCAATGGGTAGATTATATTAACAGAAGATCATCTATTAAAATTTACTTTCGTTTTTGAAAATTTTCAAATTTTTATTTGAGTTATGAACTTTTGAAAACACTAAGTCTAAAATGCTGACGAACTAATGAAAAACAGTTGAAAATCGATAATTACCGTAAAGATATAATAATTTAATGCCTGGATTGGGTTAATAAAAGATCATCGATTAAAATTTACCTTAGAATTTGAAAATTCGCCAATTTTTATTTTACTTATGAACTTTTGAAAATATACAAGTCCAAATTGTCGACGAATTAATGAAAACAGTTGAAAATCGATAGTTAACGCAAAGATTAGTAATCCAATGACTGGATTAGGTTACCAAAAGATCATCCATTAAAATTGGCTTTAGTTTTTGATAATTCACCAGTTTTTACTAGAGTTATAATCTTCTGAAAATTGTCACGTCCAAATTGTTGACGCATTAATAAAAAAAAACAGCTGAAAATCAATAGTTAATGCAAAAATTAATAATTCAACTACGAAATTGGGTTAATAAAAGATCATCCATTAAAATTCACTTTAGTTTTTGAAAATTCACCAATTGTTACTTGAGTTATGAACTTTTGAAATTCTAATATTGAAATTATTGACAAATTAATTAAAAACAGTTGAAAATCAATTGTTAAAACAAAGATTAATAATCCAATAGCTAGAGTCAATTAACAAAAGATGATTCAAAACAATTTATGTTAGTTTTTGAAAATTCTCCAATTTTTACTTAAGTTATGAACTTTTCAAAATACTCACGAGCGAATTGTTCGCGATTGTACGAAAAACAATTGAAAATCAATGGTTATCGCAAAGATCGCTACCCCAGTGGCATAATTAGGTTAACAAAAGTACATCTATTAAAATTTACTTTAGTTTTTAAAAATCCACCAATTTTTGCTTGAGTTATGAATTTTTGAAAATACGCAAGTCCAAATTGTTGACGAATTGATGAAAAACAGTTGAAAATCAATAGTTAACGCAAGGATTAGTAATCCAATGGCTGGATTATATTAACAAAAGATCATCCATTAAAATTTACTTTAGATTTTAAAAATTCACTAATTTTTACTTGAGTTATGAACTTTTGAAATTACTCATATCAAAATTGTTGACGATGTAATGAGAAACAGTTGAAAATCAAGAGTTAACGCAAAGATATGATAATCCAACGGCTAAATCAGGTTAGCAAAAGATTATCCATCAAATTTTACTTCAGTTTTTGAAAATTCATCAATTTTTATTTGAGTTATGAACTTTTGAAAATACGCAAGTCCAAATTGTCGACGAATGGAAAACAGTTGAAAATCTATATTTAACGCAAAAATATAGTAATACAATGATTGGATTAGGTTAACAAAAGATTTTTCATTAAAATTTACTTTAGTTTTTGAAAATTCGTCAAGTATTACTTGAGTTATTAACTTTAGAAAATGCTCGAGACCAAATTAATGACGAATTTATGAAAAACAGTTGAAAATCAATAGTTAACGTAAAGATAGATTAAGCCAACGGCTGGATTAGGTTAACAAAAAGATCGTTTAATAAGATTTACTTTAGTTTTTGAAAATTTGTCATATTTTACTTGAGTTATGAATTTTTGAAAATACTCACTCTAAAAATATCGATGAATTAATGAAAAACAATTGAAAAAAAATAATTAAAGCAAAGATTAGTAATCTATCGTCTGGATTCAGTTACCAAAAGATCATCCATTAAAATTAGGTTTAGTTTTTAAAAATTCACCAATTTGTACTTGATTTATGAACTTTTGAAAATACCCTTGTAAAAATTGTTGACGAATTAAAGATAAACAATTGAAAATCGATAGTTAACGAAAAGATTAGTAATCCTTTGGCTGGATTAGGTTATCAAAAGATTATCTATTAAAATTAGCTTTAGTTTTTAAAAATTCACCAGTTTCTACTTGAGTTAAAAACTTTTGAAAATTCTCACGTCCAAATTGTTGAAGCATTAATAAAAAAACAGTTGAAAATCAATAGTTAATGCAAAGATTAGTAATCCAACTAGAGGATAACGTTAATAAAAGATCGTCCACTAAACTTTACTTTGGTTTTTGAAAATTCGCCAATTTTTACATGAATTATGAACTTTTGAAAATACTCTGCTCCAAATTGGTGACGAATTAGTGAAAGACAGTTGAAAACCAATAATTAACGCAAAGATTTAGTAATCCAGCGGCTGAATTAGGTTAACAAAAGATCAAATATTATAATTTGCTTTAGTATTCGAGAATTCTCCAATTTTTATTTAACTTATGAATTTTTGAAAATACTCTTGTAAAAATTGTTGTCAAAAAACGAAAAACAGTTGAAAATCAAATATTAACGCAAAGATGTAGTAAATTAATAATGTATTATATTGAGAAAAGGAAATCTAATAAAATTTACTTTAGTTTTTGAATATTCACCAATTTTTACTTGAGTTATTAACTATTGAAAATACCCATGAAGAAATTGTTAACGAATTAATGAAAAACACAGTTGAAAATCAATAGTTAAAGCAAAAATATAATACTCCAAGAACTGGATTAGATTAATAAAAGATCGTCCATTAAAATTTACTTTAGTTTTTGAAGTTTATCAATTTTTACTTGAGTTGTGAATTTTTGAATATACTTGCGTCAAAATTGTTGGCGAATTAATGAAAAACAGCTGAAAATCAATGGTAAACGCCAACTTATAACAATCCAATGGCTGTATTAGATTAACAAAAGATCGTCTATTAAAATTTACCTTAGTTTTTGAAAATTTATCAAATTTTACGTGAGTTATGAATTTTTGAAAATACTCGCGTCAAAATTATTGGCGAATTAATGAAAAACAGTTGAAAATCAATGGTAAACGCAAATATATAACAATCCAATGGCAGTATTAGATTACGAAAAGATCATCCAATAAAATTTACTTTAGTTTTTAAAAATTCACCAATTTTTACTTGAGTTATGAATTTTTGAAAATACTCGCGTCAAAATTGTTGACGAATTAATGAAAAACAGCTGAAAATCAATGCTAAACGCAAATGTATAACAATCCAATGGCTACATTAGATTAACAAAATATCGTCTATTAAAATTTACTTTAGTTTTTAAAAATTCATTAATTTTTACTTATGTTATGAATTTTTCAAAATACACGCGTCAAATTTGTTGACGAATTAATGGAAAACAGTTGAAAATCACTGGTAAACGCAAATATATAACAATTAAACGGCAGTATTAGATTAATAAAAGATCGTCCAATAAAATTTCCTTTAGTTTTTGTTCATCAATTTTTAATTGAGTTATGAATTTTTGAAAATACTTAAGTCAAAATTGTTGGCGAATTAATGAAAAACAGCTGAAAATCAACGTTAAACGCAAATGTATAACAATCCAATAGCTGTGTTAGATTAACAAAATATCGTTCATTAAAATTTACTTTAGTTTTTGAAAATTCCCCAATTTATACTTGAAGGATGAACTTTTGAAAATACTAATGTTAAAATTGTAGACGAATTAATGAAAAACAATTGAAAATCAATTGTTACTGCAAAGATTAGTAATTGAATAGTTGGATTAGGTTCACAAAAGATCATCCATTAAAATTTACCTCAGGTTTTGAAATTTCACAAATTTTTACTTGAGTTATGAACTTTTGAAAATACATATGTCCAAATTGTCGACGAATTGTTGAAAAACAGTTGAACTTCAATAGTTAGAGAAAAGATATAATACTCCAACAACTGGATTAGGTTAATAAAAGATAATGAATTAAAATTTACTTTAGTTTTTGAAAATACGCCAATTTTAACCCGAATTATGAACTTTTTAAAATACTCAAGTCCAAATTGTCGACGAATTAATGAAAAAACAGTTGAAAATCAATCGTTAACACAAAGATACAGGAATCCAACGGCTGGATTAGGTTAACAAAACATCATCCATTAAACTTTGCTTTGGTTTTTGAAAATTCACCAATTTTTACTAGAGTTATGAGCTTTTGAAAATACTCACGTCCAAATGTTAGACGAATTGATGAAAAACAGTTGAAAACCAATAGTTAATGCAAAGAAATAGTAAACCAATGGCTGGATTATATTAATAGAAGATGATTCATTAAAATTTATTTTAGTTTTTGAAAATACGCTATATTTTAATTAAGTTATGAGCTTTTGAAAATACTCGTGTCCAAATTGTTGATGGATTATTAAAAAAAAAACAGTTGAAATTCAATAGTTAATACAAAAATTGGTAATCCAACTGCTGGACTAGGTTAACAAGGGATCATTCATTAAAATTTACTTTAGTTTTTGAAAATTCACCAATTTTTACTCGAGTTATAAGCTTTTGAAATTACTCATGTCTAAATTATTGACGAATTAATGAAAAACAGTTGAAAAACAATACTTAACGCAAAGATATAGCAATACAATAGCTTGATTATGTTAACAATGGATCATCCAATCGAATTTACTTTAGGTTTTGAAAATTCACAAATTTCTACTTGATTTATGAGTTTTTGAAAATACTTTTCTCCAAATTGTTGACGAATTGATGAAAAACAGTTGAAAATCAATGGTAAACGCAAAGAGTAATAATTCAATGGTTGGATTAGGTTAACAAAAGATCATCCAATAAAATTTACTTTAGTTTTTGAAAATTCGCAAATTTGTGCTCGAGTTATGAATTTTTGAAAATATTCTTGCATAAATAATTGACGAATTAAAAAAAAAAACAATTGAAAATCAATGGTTAACGCAGAGATACAGTAATACCACGGCTGAATTAGGTTAACAAAAGATCATACAATAAAATTCACTTTAGTTTTTGAAAATTCGCAAATTTTTACTTGAGTTATAAACTTTTTAAAATACCCACTCTCAAATTATCGATGAATTAATGAAAAACAACTGAAAATCAATAACTAAAGCAAAAATAAATAATCTAGCTGTTGGATTAGATTAGCACAAGATCATGAATTAAAATTTATTTTAGTTTTTAAAAGTTCGTGAATTTTTATTTGAGTTATGAAATTTTGAAATACTCATGTCAAAATTGTTGACGAATTAATGAAAAACAGTTGAAAATCAATATTTAACGCATAGATATAGTAATCCAATGGCTGGATTAGATTAACAAATTATCATTCAATAAAATTCACTTTAGTTTTTGAAAATTCGTCAATTTTTACTTGAGTTATGAACTTTTGAAAATACTTATGTTCAAATTGTTGCTGAATTAAAGAAAAACAGTTGAAAATCAATGGCTAACGCAAAGATATAGCAATCCATTGGTTGTATTAAGTTAACTAAAGATCTTTCATTAAAATTTACTTTAGTTTTTAAAAATCCAACAATTTTTACTTGACTTATGAATTTTTGAAAATACTTAAGTCAAAATTGTTCACGAATTAATGAAAAACAATTGAAAATCATTTGTTACTGCAAAAAGTAGTAATTGAATAGCTGTATTAGGTTCACAAAAGATCATCCATTAAAATTTACCTCAGTTTTTGAAATTTCACAAATTTTTACTTGAATTATGAACTTTTGAAAATACATATGTCCAAATTGTCGACAAATTGTTGAAAAACAGTTGAACATCAATAGTTAGAGAAAATATTTAATACTCCAACAACTGAATTACGTTAATAAAAGATTATTCATTAAAATTTTCTTTAGTTTTTGAAAATTCACCAATTTTTACTCGAGTTGTGAATATTTGAACATACTCTTCTCCAAATTGGTAACGAATTACTGAAAAACAGTTGAAACTCAATAGTTAGCGTAAGGATACAGTAACCTAAAGATTGAATTAGTTTAATAAAAGATCATTCATTCAAATTTACCTTAGTTTTTGAAAAATCGCGAATTTTTACTTGAGTTATGAACTTTTGGAAAGACCCATCTCCAAATGGTTGACAAATTAATGAAAAACAGTTGAAAATAAATAGTTAATACAAAGATTAGTAATCAAATGGCTGCGTTAGGTTAACAAAAGATCACCTAATAATATTTACTTTAGTTTTTGAAACTCCGCCGATTTTTACTTGAGTTTTGAACTTTTGAAAATACTCATGTCCAAATTGTTGACGAACTATTGAAAAACAGTTGCACATCAATAGTTAACGCAAGAATACAGTAATCTAACAGCTGGATTAGGTTAGCAAAAGATTATTCAATAAAATTTACTTTAGTTTTTCAAAATTCGCCAATATCTGTTCGAATTATGAGCTTTTGAAAATACTCACGTTCAAATTATTGACGAATTGATGAAAAACAATTGAAAATCAATAGTTAACGCAAACATATAGTAATCCAATGGTTGGATTCGGTTAACAAAAGATCATTCATTAAAATTTACTTCAGTTTTTGAAAATTCCCCAATTTATACTTGAGTTATGTACTTTTGAAAATACTCTTTTCCAAATTGGTGACGAATTTGTGAAAACCAGTTGAAAATCAATAGTTAAAGCAAAGATATAATATTCCAGAGACTAGACTATGTTAGTAAAAGCTTCCAAAATTTCCTTCAAGACTATATGTAGAGAATATGCCTACAGAACAAGTGAATAAGAGAATTATTTGAATTATCCCTCTATGGAATGGAGGTCACGTTTAAAGGATTTCGCGCACAGTTTGGAAATCCAATAGCGTTTAACCCGAAATGTGAGCACCAACAGTGTGTACGTTTGTGCATTGCATAATATTCGAGTTGTACAAATTGAACGGTTAAGTGGGCGAGAGCGTTTGCTGGACGCACGTACGCGTGCACATCAATTGTGTCTCATTGTCTCGTTCCTTGTTGAGTGGAAATTTATTGGCCCTGTTCGGATTGTCAGTGCACAATTGGAATTTGTAGTGCCACAAAGGACGTTGGTATTAAAAGAGAGCACGTATAATTGTTTGACCAAAAAGGCACTAGAGAATTCGTTTTCAAATCTGATTACTGTTTAATATCATTCTATTTATTGATTGTTGAAAACAATAGTAAACAATTCCTTCAAGAGATTTTCAAAAATTTGAAATTAAATCTTTTTGATAGTAACAAATATTTTTAATTTTTTATATACTTTTTTAGTAAGAGTTGTATTTTCTTGAAGAAGCGAAATTTCCTCTGTGGTACGTTTACGTGAAAATCGATTTTCACGGAGTTTCCACGCCGTTTCCCCTTTAACTTCGCTTCGTAGTCGGTCGGCTTTAAGCTGCCGCCGCCACCACCACCGTTGCTGCTGGTGCTGTTGCCGCCCCCGCCCTGCCGTGCCCAGTCCGCTGACTAGTTTGACACAATTAGAGACTTATTAAAACCATTCCCAACGATTTTCCGTCCCACTAGACGTTAACGGGGGCACTCGTCTCGGACCGATGGTGAAATAATAAAAAGGAAATAGGGAGGAGAAAAAGAAAATAATCGACGACCACCATCCGACACGACGATGCTTATTAAATTTCCTCGTGAATTAGGTCTTCTTGTTGTTTTGAAATTCAACACCAACGTTCTGCAGATATTATGGATGGAGAAATTTTCCCTTATGTAAAGGATGTCCCAAAACTTGATGCTTGTTACGCTACAATCTTGATGGAAACAAATATTATAGAATAAAACAAGTGTTACTCTTCACTTAACTACCAAAATAAGATTGGAGATATTAAAAAAATTCCAGAGATAATAGATATATTTTTTTTAATTTATTGAATAAGAACTAATCTAGAAACGTTGAAGAATATTTTCGCAATTTGGAGAATGATAATTACAAGAAAACTGATTGGAAGTTAAGGTGGTTGCCACCCACCCAACCTACATATACATTTTACTTCAATCTCTATCACACGTTAAGTTAATTAATAATAAACATAAATTTCTATTTTTTTCTAATCACATGTAGTTTGGAAAATAATTAATTTGAACATTTCGGAATATTCTAAACAAGACTTTTGTAGTGAAAAAGACTTAAAAAAATCCATACAAAAGAATTTACTCAATGATAAAATCTTATTTTAAATATTTTCTTCTGGCCTCATGTAAGTACCAGAAAATTGAAAATGAATTCAAACGTTTTCGAAAATTTTGAACGACTTTTATAGTGTAAAGAATTTAAAAAAACAATCAATTGTGAATGTAAATCTATTAAAATATATTTTTTAAAAAACCTTCAATGAAATAATAATAATAATAATTTTATTTGTAATATTTTTTGACTTCGAAAAAATAAAGTTTTTATAGTTAAAATTTAAAACAAAATCAGTTATACAAACAAACAATTACAAATAAACAAATTTAATATCAAAAAATCAGATGACAGAATGACAGACGGCAGATGATAGAATGCCAGATGTTAGATGACATATGATAAATTACAAAAACATTTGTAATAAAACAATTAAACACAAACAATTAAAATTATAGAAATTGTAAATCAAAAATTCAGATGAGAGAATGATAGATGACAAAAAAAAAACATCTATAATAAAACAGTTGAACACAAACAACTGAATGAAAATCAAAAAATCAGATGAGAGATGGTAGATGACAAAATGTTATGTGACAGATGACAGATTACCAAAACATCTGTAATAAAACATTTGAACACAAACAACTGAATGACAGATGATAGATGGCCGAGTGTAAGATGGGCAACTGGCATATGACGTATGACAGATACTAGATGACAGATAACAGACAACATATAATAAATGACAAATGACAAATGACATATGACAAATGCTGAATGACAGATAACAGTTGATAGATGACAGATGATATGAATGAATAGAAATTTGATATGAAATCATTATCGACTGAAGTCTCCGATAAACATCGTTTGCGCTAATTGTATTCAGATATCATCTTATTGTGATATATTTAATGACTCTCTCAATTATGTCATTGCTCAATGTAATCATTCACTTTTAGTTAGTATGTAACCATTTATTATTTTGAGTTTAAGTTATGCTAGTATGTAAATTTACTTTCTTCTTTATATATGTTGCCATGTAATTGGGATTTTTTCCTGTAGGGTAATAAATATATATTTATTTATTTATTTATTTTTTATTTTATTTATTTATTTCAAATTTTCATTACAGAAACATCTGCAATGAAACAGTTGAACACAAACAATTGAAATTATACAAATTAAAAATCAAATAATCAGTTGACACAATGACAGATGACAGGTCACAGATTGACAGATGACAGATGATAGATACAAATGACAAATGACAGATAACATACGACAAATGACTAATAAGACAACTGAACACAGGCAATTTAAATTTTAAAAAAGTTAAACTTTAAAATCAAGAGAAAGACTGACAGATGGCAGAATAACAGATGACAGACAGAATAACAGATTTCAGGAACATCTGTAATCAACCAGCTATGTACAAACAATTGAAATTTTACGAATATAAAATCAGAGAATCAGACGACAGAATGGCAGATGACAAAATAACAGACGACAGATGACAGATTACAAAATCATCTGTAATAAAACTGTTCAATACAAACAATTGAATGACAGATGATAGATGCCAGATAACATATGACATATGACAGATGCTAGATGACAGTTAACAGATATTAGATAACAAATGATAAATGGAAAAAGACAAATGACAGATAACAGATGACAGATGAATGGAAATTTGTTATAAAATCATTACAAAATTTTATAACAAAAACATGTGTATTAAAACAGTTGAACGCACGCAATTGAAATTAAACAAATTTAAGATCAAAGTATCAGATCAGACAAAATAACAGTTGACAGATCACAAAAAAACATCTGCAATAAAACAATTGAACAGAAGCAATTGAAATTATACAAATTTAAATTTGTAAAAACAGATGATAGAAGGACAAATAATAGAATAACAGATGACGGAATAACAATTGGCAGATGACAGAATGACAGATATACTATGATAGATTACAAAAGCATCTATAATAAAATAGTTGAACCGAAACAATTAAAATTATACAAGTTTAAAATCAAAGAATCAGTTGACAAAATGATAGATGAAAGATCACAGATTGACGGATGATAGATATAAATGACAAATGACAGATAACAAAATGACAGATGACAGATTACCAAAAAACATCTGTAATAAATTTAAAATCAAAGAAACAGTTGAATACAATCAAAAAATTAGAGCTCAAAAAATCAGAAAACAAAATGACAGATAACAAATGAATTGAAATTTGTCAAGAGATTATTCCAAATTTTCATTGTTTATCCTTAAGTATATATTGTAATACCAATGTATTTCTCTGTTGAGAAATAAATAAATAAATAAATAAATTACGAAAACATATGTATTAAAACAGCTGAACACAAACAATTAAAATTATTCAAGATAAAAATCAAAAATTCAGATGACAAAATGACAGATGATAGATGAACAAATTTTATGTGACAGATGACAGATTAACAAAACATCTGTAGTAAAATGTTGAATAAAATGTTGAACATAAACAATTGAATGACAGAATGTTAAATAACAGATGACAGATGGCAGATGACATATGACATATGGCAGATACTAGATGACAGATAACAGATAACAAATGATAAATGACAAATAATATAAGACAAATGGCAAACGACAGATAAGAGTTGATAGATGATAGATGAATTGAAATTTGTCACAAAATCATTAGAAATTTACATTACAAAAAGGTATGTATATTGGATGACAAATGACATATGACAGATGCTTGATGACAGATAACAGATGTTAGATAACAAATAACAAAGGATAAGCGACAAAAAACAGATAATATATGACAAAAATTGCAAATGACGGATGGCAGTTGATAGATGACAGATGAATTGAATTTTATTATGAAATCATTTCAAATTTTCATCATAAGAACTTTTTTAATAAAACAGTTGAAGACAAGAATTTGAAATTATACAAATTTAAAACCAAAGAATCAAATTACAGAATGACAAATGACAGATGAATAACAGATGACCGATGACATAATGACACGTAAAAACAATTGAAATTATACAAATTATAAATGAAAAACAATTAGGATGATAAAATGAGAGATGTCAGATGACAAAATGTTATGTGACAGATGACTGTTTACAAAACCACTTGTAATAAAACAGTTGAACACAAACAATTGAATAACAGATGATAAATGGCAGAATGTTAGATGACAGATAACAGATGACATATGATATATGACTGATGACAGATGACAGATGACAGATAACAAATGACAAATGACAGATTAAATAACAAATGACTAATAATAAAAGAAAAATGACAGATAATATATGACAAATGGCAAATGAATGATTGATAGATAGCAAATGACAAATGAATTGATGCCTGTTAGGAAATCATTCCAATTTTTCATTATAAGAAGATCTTTAGTAGACCAATTTTAAGCACAAATAATTGAAATCGTACAATTTAAAACATTAAAAAAATCAGATGAGGGAATGACAGATGTCATGTGATAAATTACCAAAACATCTATAATAAAACATTTGAATAAAATCAATTGAAAATAAACAAATTGAAAATCTAAAAATCCGTTCACAAAATGACAGATTTTTTTTTATTTATTGATGTGCAGTAGGACATAAATATATGTATTACAACTGTCAAGGTAAAATTAAAAATTAACTTACATATATACGTAAAATATCTTAAACTAAATAAAACTAAACTAAAATTATTATTAAGTTGTGAAAAGATTGATGAATACAATAGCTATTTAATTGATAAAATCATGGATAGAATAATAGGCTTTGTCAAGTAGATACGCTTTCAGTTTTTTTTTAAATATTGTAGTCTGCGAGATGGCTTTAATATCCGTAGGAAGTTTGTTAAATAATGTGAGACACATGTAATATGGTCCTTGTTTGTAAAAAGATGTACGGTGTATTGGCACAGCTAGTTGATTTAAGTTCCGTGTGTTAAATGATTGATTATATACCATGTTGGTTTCAAATTTAGGTTTGTGTTTAAAGACATACATGCAACAGTGGTAGATATATAAGGAGTAAAATGTCATTACCCCAAGTTCGGTGAACAGAGTTCGGCAACTATCCCTATATTTTGAGAACGTTATTCTTCGAACTATCTCTTTTTGCAGTCTAAAAAGGCGAATCGTCGCGCTGGAAGCACCCCAGATGATTATTCCATAGGCCATATGACTGCACACATGCGCATGATAATATTTTAATAGAGCGACTTGATTTACCGAGGCCCTCATTGACAAGATTGCAAAACTGGCAGATCTAAGTTTCCCACATATTGAATCAATGTGATATTCCCAGTTCAATATTGGGGTTATACCAATGATAAGTGACAAAATGTTAGATGGCAGATCACAAAAACATCTGCAATAAAACAATTGAACAGAAGCAATTAAAATTATACAAATTTAAATTAGAAAAATCAGATGGTTGATAACTTATGACAGATGACAGATTAGAAAAACATCTGCAATAAATTATAAATTAAAAAAAAACAGATGACTGAATAACAGATGACACATTAAGAGATAACATGGTAGAATGGCAGATGTCATACAACAGATAACAGATTACCAAAACATATACTACTATAATAAAACAATTGAACACTAACAATTGAAATTGTACAAATTAAAACTCAAAAAAAGCACGTGACAGAATGACGGATGACAGATGACAAAATGTGACAGATGACAGATTACCAAAACATCTGTAATAAAACAGTTAAATAGAATCAATTGACATTAAACAAATTAATTATCTAAAAATCAGTTCATAAATGACAGATGACAAAATGTTAGATGACAAATGACAAAAACATCTATAATAAAACAATACAACAGAAGCAATTAAAATTATATAAATTTGAAATTAAAAAGAATAGCAACATTTCATTAAAAAAAAACATCTGAAATAAAGAGATAGAAGATAATGATAGAAGACAAAATGTTAGACGACAGATCACAAAAACATCTGTAATAAAACAAAAATATTGAACAGAAGCAGTTGAAATTATACAAATTTAAAATCAAATAATCAGATGTCAGAATGACAAATGAAAAAATAACAGAAGACAGATGACAGTTGTAATACGACAGACTACAAAAGCAACTGTGTACGTTCACAAAATGACGGGTGACAGATGACAAAATGTTAGATGACAGATGTCAGTTCACAAAAACATCTGTAATAAAACAATTGAAGAGAAGGAGTTGAAATTATATAAATTTAAAATTAAAAAATCGGTTTACAGAATAACAGATGACAGATGTGATAAAATACAAACACATCTATAATGAAACAGTTGTGCACAAACAATTAAATGACAGATGATAGATGGCAGAATTTTAAATGACAGATAACAGATGTTGGATGATAAATGACAGATAATATATGACAAATGATAAATAGATGACAGATGATAAATGTTCATTATAAGAACAACTTTAATAAAACAGTCTAACACGTGCAATTTAAAATCAACAAATCAGACGGCAAAATGATAGATGACAGAGCGACAGATGATAGAAATCAAATGACAAATGATAAATGGCAAATGACAGATAACATATGATTAATTAAACAACTGAATAGAAGCGATTTGAGTTATACAAATTTTAAAGTGAAAAAAAAAACATCAGTTGACAAAATGACAGATGTCTTATGACAGATAACAAAAACAGTTGTATACAAACAAATGAAATTACACAAATTTAAATTTAAATAACCAGAGGACAGAATGGCAGATGACAGATTAATTGAAATCATTCCAAATTGTTCACATGAACATCTGCAATAAAACAGTTAAATACAAACAATTGAATGACAGATGATGGACGGCAGAATATTAGATAACAGATTACAGATGATATAAGGCATATGACAGATAACAGATGTTAGATAACTAATGACAAATGACAGATAACAGTTGATAGATGACAGGTGAATTTTTTTTTTTGTTGGAATAGAAAGTTTTTTAAAATTAGAAAGGAATTTTATAGTAAAAAACTTTTTAAAAAATCTAAAAATCGAGATTTTAGAAAATGGTTGAAACTTAGTTTTGATTTTGACCTTATGCAAAAAGTTGATGGATTAGAAGGTTTCAAAATAAAAGAGTAAAACTAAATTTTAAAAAATAATGGAATGATATTAAAAAAAAACTTTATGTATTTTGAAAACCTTCACCTGTTCCACACCAAACATAAACATTCATATAACTTGGAGGAGTCTATGCAATAGCTATTTTCGACCATCTTGTAAAAACCAAGGTTTTAAAAATACTTTTCGAGTGCGTGTCGCGTTTGGACCGTGGAGGAGGAGGCAAAAATTGCGGGCTCGCGTGCGTTCCGAATTTCGAAACGAGAAAGTAGAAATCCGGCCCATCACCACTCACAACAACACCAAACATCCGATCTCCGAAATATAGAAGGCGAAAAAAAGTAAATCGAGCGATACGGTAGAAAGTGGCCGTCTTATAAATATTAAAGAACGTTCGCTTCACAAACAAACACAATCACTCGACGAACTTGACCTTTACCTGATTACACGCTTGTTAAATCATCAATCGTCTTTTCGCTTGTTTGCAATTGCAAACAAAATTGTGGTGTAATGTTTAACGTTGCTGTAGACAGTAGATAAACTTATCAATTCTGATTCAATCGAATACAGTTGATTAATTAAAACGTAGCGCATTTATTTCTAACAAGACGGAGCGACGTGATACTCTATAAGAATATAGGAATTTAAAATTATTTATCCATCAAAATTGAGTTTATTTATGGTGTTGCAAACCTCCTTACCAACATCTCCAGCAGTTCGTAGCCTCAAGGTTCCGAACGTTAACTAATGGAGCCGATTCATTTGAAAGTTGCAGTCGAACAAGTTCGCGGTTGGTAAAGGGAAAAACAACACAAACACACACACAAACGCAAACAAATGAGTTTGCGAAGGCCAATTCCGTCTTGTCTTCGTTAATTAAAGTGCATAAAGCGGACGCCGACTATTGGTCAGCCGGCTCGAGGCCTTGCTTGATGAAGGTAAAGAGAAACAATAACAAAAAAAATAAATAAATGAGGATGATGGATTTTAATAAGATAATAATATTTAATGTTTATAAGTGCTAAGAGTTTTAAACAATTTATATTCCTACAACTTAGGTTTAAGGCTTCATTTCCACTGGACGATCGGCAATTGTTTTTACGGTTAATCACAAATTGGACTTTTATGAATGTACAGAAAGATTTTTAAATTTAAACTGGAATAGTTTTATCTGAAGAGTTTTCCCAATTACTTTAAATAATTTATATTCCAAAACGACAAGTTTTAATGATTATGGCTTTATTTCCAGACTTTTATGAGACTAATTTTCAAATCAATTTCTTGGTTAATTTTATCTTAAATCTTTGGAAATAATTTTCATTCTTACAAATTCCTGTTTGACTTGTGTAAAACGCTTTATTTCATGCACCAATAAAGATGATTATTATTATTATTATTAAATCAATTTTTGATGATTATGGCTTAATTTGTAAACGACGATCGGCAATTGTTTTTCATGGTTAATCGAAATGTAACTATTTTTGTTTGGCATAATTGTAACTTTTCAGTTTTTATGTGCGTCTCGGGAGCAAAATTCCGGTTGTTTATAACGACTGCAAAATTTATGCAAATGGAAAGTGTCAGTGCTCGACTCCTCGAGCTGTAACGACTTGTGGAATTGAATTGATGTCGGCTAGATAGTAATAGAACGAGATGGATACATTTATATATAGAAAGAAAAAGCCCGCGGGCCGAAAATACTGAATTCGCGAGGTAAACTGCAGGAAATTATTTTCGCATCAAGTTTTTTTCCTCGGCGCAGGTTTTGTTGCACAACGCCTCGCCGCATAATGCCAGTGTTTTCTAGTTTTTCATCCGAGCCGCAATAATGACCGCAACACACCGCACACCGCCCTCACTCGCTAAATCATTAAAAACATTCAGTCGTTCATGTATGAGTAGTGCATTAAGTTTTCAACGTGCAAGGGATGATGTGTATGTGTGACTATTCTCAGCAAGATGGTGCTCTAGCTACGAAAACAGCTGAACCGTTCAATTAAATAAATTACAACATACAAACAGTTAATCATCGATTACTTTTTTTCTGTAGACACGATTTTTTAAAAGTCCGAAGGTTATCATCACCTTTTGTATCTCGATTATGTCGTAATTGTATAATTACATATCGCACGGATATCACTCGGCTTATCGCAACTCAAAGGTTTTAATTAAAACGTTGTTTTGCTTCTAGTATATAATTTTTGTAATTGTTTACAGAGGAAACTTAAAATTAAAATTAATACAGAACATAATAAACTGTAAACACAAATAAAATAATTTTGTAATTATCAAAATGTCAATTCTGAACATGTTTTTTTTTCTGAATTTAATTGCAATTGTTTTTTTTTATAGGTTTTTCAAGTTGCTAAAATATTTTGAATGTTTTTTTTCAAAAATATTTTTAAGTAGATCGTAATTTTTCCAAGCTTTTAAAATATTTAGAATTGTCACGAAAAACAAGGTTCTAATCATATGGGATTATCCCAAAATTTGCAACTAGAGGGATTCTGTAATTACCAAAAATAAGAATTCTGAATGTGTTTTTGGTAGATTTAGAAATTTTCAGTTCAATTTCAATTGTTTTAATATGTTTTTCAAGTTGCTAAAGTATTTTGGAGGTTTTTACAAAATTAAGGCTGAAATGACGTGAGATTATTTCAAAATCTGCTGTAAAGGGATTGTATAATTATCAAAATTATGTTGTTGACAAATTTAGACATCTTCAGATAGATTTCAATTGTTTTTATGTATTTTTTTTTTCAAGTCATTAAAATATTAAGATTGTTCTTAAAAATTAGGCTGTAATCATTAGGGATTATCTCAAAACCTGCAACTGAAGGGATTTTATAATCACAAAAATGGAAATTCTGAATAATTTTTTAGAGGATTTAAAAATTTTCAGGTTGTTTTTATTTGTTTTTATATTTTTTTCAAGTTGTTAAAATAATTAGATTTTTTCCAAAATTAAACCTGTAATCACATTAAATAATCCAAAAATTTATAACTAAAGAAATTTTGAATTATCAAAATGGCAATTCTGAATATATTTTTGGTGGATTTAAAATTTTTTTGGGGTCAATTGCAATTGTTTTGACAGTTTTATCAAGTCGCTAAAATATTTAAAATTTTTCATCAATTAAGGCTGTAATCTAGTGGGATTATTCCAAAAACTGTAACTGGGGGGATTTTGTAATTATCAAAATAGTAATTCCTATAGTATTTTGAGTAGATTTGGAAATTTTCAGGACGATTGCATTTGTTTTTATATTTATTTTTACTCGTTAAAATATTTACAACTTTTTCTAAAAATCAGGCTGTAATCACATGGGATTATCCTAAAATCTATAACCGAATAGATTTAAAAATTAGCAAAATGGGAATTTTGAAAATATTTTTAGTGGATTTAAATTTTTTTTAGGTAGATTGTAAGTATTTTTGTATTTGTTCCAAGCTTTTAAACTATTTAAAATTGTTATGAAAAACAAGGCTCTAATCATATGGGATTATCCCAAAATTTGCAACTAGAGGGATTCTGTAATTACCAAAATAAGAATTTTGAATGTGTTTTTGGTAGATTTAGAAATTTTCAGTTCAATTTCAATTGTTTTAATATGTTTTTAAAGTTGCTAAAGGTTTTTTGGAGGTTTTTACAAAATTAAGGCTGTAATGATGTTAGATTATTTCAAAATCTGCAATAAAGGGATTGTATAATTATCAAAATTATATTGTTGATAAATTTAGACTTCTTCAGAGACATTTCAATTGTTTGGTATATATTTTATCAAGTCGTTAATATATTAAGATATTTCTTAAAAATTAGGCTGTAATCATTAGGGATTATCGCCAAACCTGCACTGATGGGATTTTATAATTCCAAAAATGGAAATTCTGAATTATTTTCTAGTGGATTTATAAATTTTCAGGTTGTTTTTATTTGTTTTCACATTTTTTTCAAGTCGTTAAAATAATTAGATTTTTTTCAAAATTAAACCTGTAATCACATTAAATAATCCAAAAATTTATAACTAAAGAAATTTTGAATTATCAAAATGGCAATTCTGAATATATTTTTGGTGGATTTAAAATTTTTTTGGGGTCAATTGCAATTGTTTTGACAGTTTTATCAAGTCGTTAAAATATTTAAAATTTTTCATCAATTAAGGCTGTAATCTAATGGGATTATCCCAAAAACTGTAACTGGAGGGATTTTGTAATTATCAAAATAGTAATTCCTATAGTATTTTGAGTAGATTTGGACATTTTCAGAACGATTGCATTTGTTTTTATATTTATTTCTACTCGTTAAAATATTTTCAACTTTTTTTAAAAATCATGTTGTAATCACATGGGATTATCCTAAATTCTATAACCGAATAGATTTAAAAATTAGCAAAATGGGAATTTTGAAAATATTTTCAGTGGATTTAAATTTTTTTTAGGTAGATTGTAAGTATTTTTGTATTTGTTCCAAGCTTTGAAACTATTTAAAATTGTTATGAAAAACAAGGCTCTAATCATATGGGATTATCCTAAAATTTGCAACTAGAAGGATTATGTAATTACCAACATAAGAATTCTGAATGTGTTTTTGGTAGATTTAGAAATTTTCAGTTCAATTTCAATTGTTTTAATATGTTTTTAAAGTTGCTAAAGGTTTTTTGGAGGTTTTTACAAAATTAAGGCTGTAATGATGTTAGATTATTTCAAAATCTGCAATAAAGGGATTGTATAATTATCAAAATTATATTGTTGATAAATTTAGAATTCTTCAGAGACATTTCAATTGTTTTTATATATTTTATCAAGTCGTTAATATATTAAGATATTTCCTAAAGATTAGGCTGTAATCATTAGGGATTATCGCCAAACCTGCACTGATGGGATTTTATAATTCCAAAAATGGAAATTCTGAATTATTTTCTAGTGGATTTATAAATTTTCAGGTTGTTTTTATTTGTTTTTACATTTTTTTCAAGTCGTTAAAATAATTAGATTTTTTTCAAAATTAAACCTGTAATCACATTAAATAATCCAAAAATTTATAACTAAAGAAATTTTGAATTATCAAAATGGCAATTCTGAATATATTTTTGGTGGATTTGAAATTATTTTTGGGGTCAATTGCATTTGTTTTGATAGTTTTATCAAGTCGCTAAAATACTTATTTTTTTAAATAAATTAAGGCTGTAATCTAATGGGATTATCCCAAAAACTGTAACTGAAAGGATTTTGTAATTATAAAAATAGTAATTCTTATAGTATTTTGAGTAGATTTGGAAATTTTCAGGACGATTGCATTTGTTTTTATATTTATTTCTACTCGTTAAAATATTTCCAACTTTTTCTAAAAATCAGGCTGTAATCACATGGAATTATCCCAAATTCTATAACCGAATAGACTTAAAAATTAGCAAAATGGGAACTTTGAATATATTTTTGGTGAATTTAAATTTTTTTAGGTAGATTGTAAGTATTTTTGTATTTATTCCAAGCTTTTAAACTATTTAGAATTGTTACGAAAAACAAGGCTCTAATTATATGGGATTATCCCAAAATTTACAACTAGAGGGATTCTGTAATTACCAACATAAGAATTCTGAATGTGTTTTTGGTAGATTTAGAAATTTTCAGGTCAATTTCAATTGTTTTAATATGTTTTTCAAGTTGCTAAAGGTTTTTTGGAGGTTTTTACAAAATTAAGGCTGTAATGACGTGAGATTATTTCAAAATCTGCTGTAAAGGGATTGTATAATTGTCAAAATTATGTTGTTGATAAATTTAGACATCTTCAGGTAGATTTCAATTGTTTTTATGTATTTTTTTCAAGCCATTAAAATATTAAGATTGTTCTTAAAAATTAGGCTGTAATCATTAGGCATTATCGCAAAACCTGCAATTGTAGGGCTTTTATAATCACAAAAATGGAAATTCTGCATATTTTTTTAGTGGATTTTAAATTTTTCAGGTTACTTTTATTGTTTTTTATATATTTTTTAAGTCGTTAAAATAATTAGATTTTTTCCAAAATTAATCTTGTATAATCACATTGAATAATCCCAAAATGTATAACTGAAGAAATTTTTAATTACCAAAATGGGAATTCTGAATATATTTTTGGTGGATGGAATTGCAATTGTTTTGATAGTTTTATCAAGTCGCTAAAATATTTAATTTTTTTTATAAATTAAGTCTGTAATCTAATGGGATTATCCTAAAAACTGTAACTTTAGGGATTTTGTAATATCAAAATAGTCATTCTTATAGTATTTTGAGTAGATTTGGAAATTTTCAGGACGATTGCATTTGTTTTTATATTTATTTCTACTCGTTAAAGTATTTCCAAATTTTTCTAAAAATCAGGCTGTAATCACATGGGATTATCCCAAATTCTATAACCGAATAGATTTAAAAATTAGCAAAATGGGAACTTTGAATATATTTTTAGTGGATTTAAATTTTTTTAGGTAGATTGTAAGTATTTTTGTATTTGTTCAAAGCTTTTAAACTATTTAGAATTGTTACGAAAAACAAGGCTCTAATCGAATGGGATTATCCCAAAATTTGCAACTAGAGGAATTATGTAATTACCAAAATACGAATTCTGAATGTGTTTTTGGTAGATTTAGAAATTTTCAAGTCAATTTCAATTGTTTTAGTATGTTTTTCAAGTTGCTAAAGGTTTTTTGAAGGTTTTTACAAAATTAAGTCTGTAATGATGTTAGATTATTTCAAAATCTGCAATAAAGGGATTGTATAATTATCAAAATTATGTTGTTGATAAATTTAGACATCTTCAGGTAGATTTCAATTGTTTTTATGTATTTTTTTCAAGCCCTTAAAATATTAAGATTTTTCTTAAAAATTAGGCTGTAATCATTAGGGATTATCGCCAAACCTTCAACTGAAGGGATTTTATAATTTCAAAAATGGAAATTCTAAATACTTTTTTAGCCGATTTAAAATTTTTCAGGTTGTTTTTATTTGTTTTTACATTTTTTTCAAGTCGTTAAAATAATTAGATTTTTTCCAAAATTAAACCTGTAATCACATTAAATAATCCAAAAATTTATAACTAAAGAAATTTTGAATTATCAAAATGGCAATTCTGAATATATTTTTGGTGGATTTAAATTTTTTTGGGGTCAATTGCAATTGTTTTGACAGTTTTATCAAGTCGTTAAAATATTTAAAATTTTTCATCAATTAAGGCTGTAATCTAATGGGATTATCCCAAAAACTGTAACTGGAGGGATTTTGTAATTATCAAAATAGTAATTCTTATAGTATTTTGAGTAGATTTGGAAATTTTCAGGACGATTGGATTTGTTTTTATATTTATTTCTACTCGTTAAAATATTTCCAACTTTTTCTAAAAATCAGGCTGTAATCACATGGGATTATCCCAAATTCTATAACCGAATAGACTTAAAAATTAGCAAAATGGGAACTTTGAATATATTTTTGGTGGATTTAAATTTTTTTAGGTAGATTGTAAGTATTTTTGTATTTGTTCCAAGCTTTTAAACTATTTAGAATTGTTACGAAAAACAAAGCTCTAATCATATGGGATTATCCCAAAATTTGCAACTAGAGGGATTCTGTAATTACCAAAATAAGAATTCTGAATGTGTTTTTGGTAGATTTAGAAATTTTCAAGTCAATTTCAATTGTTTTAGTATGTTTTTCAAGTTGCTAAAGGTTTTTTGGAGGTTTTTACAAAATTAAGGCTGTAATGATGTTAGATTATTTCAAAATCTGCAATAAAGGGATTGTATGATTATCAAAATTATGTTGTTGATAAATTTAGACATCTTTAGATAGATTTCAATTGTTTTTATGTATTTTCTCGAATCGCAGAAATATTTAGAATGCTTATAAGAATTAGATTGTAATCCCAAAATCTTGGTGGATTTCAAAATTTTTGGGTTTATTGCAATTGTTTTGATAGATTTTTTCACTAAAATATTTAGAATTTTTCGTAAATTAAGACTGTAATCACATGGGATTATCCCAAAAACTGTAACTGTAATCACCAAAACGGGAATTTTGAATTCGAAGTCGCTTTATTATTTAGAATTTTCCTATCAAATTAAAATTGCCCGTGACAGGTGGAATTACACGGTTTGTTTATGTCGCGACACGCCACTAAAAGTCGACCTTGTGCCAACAATTTGTCGTAACACAAAACCAATTAGCTGAAGCGTCTTAATTTGCTCTCCTGAGGTTAATTGGCCGTGTAAATATTTTTGCAAATTACTGTACGTCGTCTGGGCGAAAGTTTTCTCAAATAATTACTGAGAAATGCTCTATAAAAAATTAAATAATTTTAAATTGAATGTTGGTTGTGAATCGATTTTGAAGCACGCGCGCTTCTACACACAAAAGGATCGAGGGTGGCGTACGGGGGCAACAACACCGCGTAGCCCCGTTCTTAGGTTGTTGATAAAGTTCACGGCTCTTTCTCTCTGTCTGTGTGTGTGTGTTTCCTGCAGGCAGCGGTCGTAAGTAATCCTGCAGCCGGTCGAACCGAACCATTACGGCGGAGAGGACCCCCAGGCCATTTTACCGTTGCCATGGCTACGGGGCCGTAATGTATCTAAATTGCACATTTGAAACACTACCCCTTTTCCAGTCGCACAACCGAAACGACGGAGACGGTTCCGGGGGGTGGTGGTGGTGGAATATCGCGCCAATTTGCATGGGAAACGCGGAAAAACGCGATATCGGAAAAACGTGCCCTCCGTGTGTAGCGGCCGCCCCCCCCAAACCCTCAACCATCGATAGCTTATCATGAAAATGGAAAATTGCCCTGGATTCTAAACATTTTTCCCCCATTAATTTTTTGACTTCAAAACATTTATAAAATCAAAACCCTTCCTAATATTGAAAGAAAGCAAAAGGCTATAAAAGATTACAATAAGATAAGAAGTAGATATAAATCTTTGGAGGAAGTAATTGCAAAATTGCTTCTTGTAACTTTTTAATAGTTTCTCTAAAAGTGTCTAGAAAATAATTAATGCATCAAAATTATGAAGAATATTAAAAGTTATTTTGCGACCAAATATTTAATTCTTCTTAGGTCTTGATGGATAATAAAATAACAATAAAAACGTTTTCGATCCTTTTGGAAAATTCCATATCTTAATTTCTCTTACATATTAAAAACGTTGTTGAAAAAGTTCTTGATGTATCAAATGATTGAAGACTTTTAATTAGAGAATATTTGCGTCCAAAACATTTAGAACTTAAAAATTTTACTTAAGTCTTAATCCATAAAAACATTTAAGGTTTTTAATAATGATTGCCGATTCTTCTGGAAAAATTTGATTTCAGACATTCCCAATTTTTCAGCTTCTTGTTACATTAGAAAGATTTTTGAAAAAGTGATTATAGAAAGTTCTCCAAGCATCAAAATTATGAAGACTTTCAAAATTTTCTATAGTTAGAAGTTCTGAATTTTTATGTCTTTAAATATCTTAAATGTCTTATTGCATCATAAAACTTAAGGATTTTTAAAAGATTAGGTTTAATTCTACGCGCAAATTTTTGATATATCTAATATGTCCTAAAAATTTTTTGAAAATTTAATTTCGTAACTTCATACTTCTTAAAAAATTATATATATATATAAAAGTGTTTCTAGAATATTTTTAAGGTATCAAATCAAATCAAAGCCTTTCCTCTGTAATTATTATTTAGGTTAATATTTTCTGGTTTCCAAAAAATTACAATTCTTAGTTTGGAAGGAAATTTTGCTTTCTTCTGCAAATTCTTAATACATTTCAATTCTCAAGAGTTTTAACTTTATTTGTAAATCATATAAAAAAACTTGATTCATCCATATTTGTTGTAAAAAAAAGTGCTTTTTCAACTTTGTTTGTTTACTACGATACATTTAATATATTTTTTTTTTCAATTTAAAAAAATGTAATTGCACAATAAAACGTTTTCCTTTTTCAAAAGTTCATAGCTCAAGTAAAAATTGGTGAATTTTCAAAAACTAAAATAAATTTTAATGGATGATCTTTTGTTAACCTAATCCAACCTTCGGATTGCTATATATTTGTGTTAACTATCGCTTTTCAACTGTTTTTCATTAATTCGTCACTAATTTAGACAGGAGTATTTTCAAAAGTACATAACTCGAGTAAATATTGGTGCATTTTGAAAAACTAAACTAAATTTTAATGGGCGACCTTTTATTAACCTAATTTAGCGTTTGGAAAACTATATGTTTGTGTAAATTATTGATTTTCATTTGTTTTTCATCAATTCGACAGCAATTGAACATGAGTATTTTCAAAAGTTCATAACTCAAGTAAAAATAGGGAGATTTTCAAAAATTAAAGTGAATTTTAATGGATGATTTTTTTTTAACTTAATACAGCCTTCGGATTACTGTATTTTTGCGCCAACCAATAATTTTCAACTTTTTTTCTTTAATTCACCAACCATTTAAACTTGAGTATTTTCAAAAGTTCATAATTCAAATAAAATTTGGTAAATTTTCAAAAACAAAAGTAAATTTTAATGGTTGATCTTTTGTTAACCTAATCCACCCGATGGATTACTATATCTTTGCGTTAACTATTGATTTTCAATTGTTTTTCATGAATTTGTCAACAATTTGAACTTGAGTATTTTCATAAGTTTATAACTGAAGTAAAAATTGGTAAATTTTCAAAAATTAAAATAAGTTTTAATTGATGATCTTTTCTTAACCTAATCCAGCCTTTGGGTAACTATATTGTTGCGTTAGCTATTGATTTTTAACTGTTTTTCATTAACACGTCAACAATTTGGACGTGAGTATTTTCAAGAGTGCATAATTCAAGTAAAAATTGGTTAATTTTCAAAAACTAAAACAAATTTTAATGAACGGACTTTTGTTAACCGAATCCAGCCATTAAATTACTATATCATTGCGTGAAAAACTGTTTTTCATCTGTTTTTTATTAATGGGTCAAAAATTTTGACATGAGTATTTTTAAAAGTTTATAACTCTAGTAAAAATTGGTGACTTTTTAAAATCTAAAGTAAATTTTAATGGATGATCTTTTGTTAATCTAATTCAGATGTTGGATTACTATATATTTGCGTTAACTATTGTTTTTCAACTGTTTTTCATTAATTCGTCAACAATTTAGACGTGTGTAGTTTCATAAGTTCATATCTCAAGTAAATATGGGCGAATTTTCAAAAATTAGCATAAATTTTAATGAATGATCTTTTGTTTATCTAATACATGCTTTGGGTCACTATAACTTTGCGTTAACTATTGATTTTCAACTGTTTTTCATGAATTCGTTAACAATTTTGACGTAAGGATTTTCAAAAGTTCATAACTCAAGTAAAAATTGGCGAATTTTCGTAAACTAAAGCAAATTTTAATGGATAATTCATTGCTAATCTATTTATGTCATTGGGTTACTATATCTTTGCGTTAATTATTGATTTTTAACTGTTTTTCATTAATACGTCAACGATTTCGACGTGAGTATTTTCAAAAGTACATAACTCGAGTAAAAATTGGAGAATTTTCAAAAACTAACGTAATTTTTAATGAACGATATTTTATTGATATAATGCAGTCATTAAATTACTAAATCATTGCGTTAATTATTGATGTTCAACTGTTTTTCATTAATTCGTCAACAATATTGACATGAAGATTTTCAAAAGTTCATAACACAAGTAAAAATTGGTGGATATTCAAAAACTAAAGTAAATTTTAATGAATCATGTTTTGTTAACACAATTCAGCCCTGGGATTAATATATCTTTCCGTTAACTATTGATTTTTCACTGTTTTTCATTAATTCGTCTACAATTTGGACTTGACTATTTTCCAAAATTCATAACTCAAGTAAAAATAGGTGGAATTAAAAAAAAATTAAGTAATTTTTATCGGAAGATCTTCTGTTAACCTAATCCAACCATTGAATTACTACATCTTTACGTTAAATATTGATTTTCAACTGTTTTTCATTACATCGTCAACAATTTTGACATGAGTGTTTTCAAAAGTTCATAACTCAATAAAAAATTGACGAATCTTTAAAAACTAAAGTAAATATTAATGGATGATCTTTGTTAATCTAATCCACTCATTTCATTACTATATTTTTGCTTTAATTATCAATTTTCAACTGTTTTTCATTAATTCGTCTACAATTTGATTTTGAGTATTTTCAAAAGTTCATAACTCCACTAAAAATTGATGAATTTTCAAAAACTAAAGTAAATTTTAATGGACGATCTTTTATTAATCTAATACTTCCGTTGGATTGTTATACATTTGTGTTTACCATTAATTTTCAGCTGTTTTTCATTAATTTGCCAACAATTTTGACGCCAGTATTTTCAAAAATTCATAACTCAAATTGATGAATTTTCAAAAACTATAGTAAATTTTAATGGTTGATCTTTTGTTAATCTAATACTGCTGTTTATACATTTGCGTATAACAATGGTTTTCAGCTGTTTTTCATTAATTCGCCAACAATTTTGATGCGAATAATTTAAAAAATTCATAACTCAAGTAAAAATTGATGAATTTTCAAAAACTAAAGTAAATTTTAATAGACGATCTTTTGTTAATCTAATACTGCCCTTGGATTGTTATACATTTGATTTTAAGTATCCTAAATTAAAATCAAATGTATGTATGTATATTTGATACTTAGAATTCAGACTAAATTTTAAAGTACTCAAAAATGGTGCCTGATAGATTATTTTGATTTTGGATTTAAACTAAAGAAACTAGGTTTGAGACAAAACTTCTCAAAAAAAAGAAAAAACATTACTAAATTTCTAAAATTAGTGCCTGATTTAGGTTTAGTATGAGTAAAACACAGTTTGGCACTTTTGTCACTTAAGTGAAAACTGTGAAACTGTGTTTTTACTCATATGAACATTTTCACGTACTCAAACAACCCAATTAATATCAATAGGCTTAGTATACTAAACGATTTAGATTTAGAAAAAAATCTGAAGGGATAGAAAACTTTCTTAAACGCAGCATTTAATAGACTATTTCTTAAAAGAGTCAAAATCCAAATATACTATTTCTAACATTTGAGTTTACCTGTGGAAACTTAAACACTAAGAATTTAAACATTTAAATACTTTCTTTTCGGGAGTAAAAAAAAATCTAAATTACTTTCCAACTTTTGATTAAGACTTTTGACAATGAAACATCTTTAAATTAGATAAGATTTCTAAAGGAAGATAACAGACCATATTTCTTAAAAAAATAGTTCGCAAGAGATTATTTTTGATTTTGATTTATATTCAGGACGTTTAGGATTCAAACAAAATTCCTCGAGAAAGAAAAAAGTATAAAATTTCCTACTACTGCTACTTTTAATTACTTTGGATACAAAAAAAATTCAATGGAGAAAAATTGCAAAATTAATACCTGATTTTAAATGTAAACATTTGAATATTTAGACAAACAAATTATAATAGAAAAATATACGAATTTTCTTTAGAATTGTGCCTGATAGACTAATTAAGATTTAAACACTTGAAGATTTAAGATCTAGACAATATTTCTAAGGAAATTTTTTGTAAAATAATCTCTTAGAGATTCTTTTTGGCTTTTAATTTAGACACGTAAATACTTTGGACATAGACTTAGTTTATTAAAGGAAAAGCCATCGATTTTGTTTTAAGTTTATTTTTAAGATTAAATTTCTCATTAAAAGAGTATTGGAAGAAATTGTCCAAAAATATAGCCAAATAAAACGTTTTCTATTTTTTTTTATTTCGGCTTACGCATCTAAACTTTTGGATTCAAATTTTTCAAAGAGAAATGTTTGTCTTTCAAACAGGATATAGGAGACTTAAAAACTTAGGATTCGGACCAAACTTTTTGGATTAAGTCTTAGAAAACTAGGTTTCAGACAAAACTTATTTAGAACCTGATTTATTTTCTTCCATAAGAAATTGTGCTTAAGTGTTTAAGTGTCGATCAAATTCAACAGAACGAAATAATCGATTGGGCATCATCTTTAAGGAATTTGGCAGTTTTGTTTTTTCCTTAAAAAAAATTGTATGAATTCAAAATGTTTTGCTGTACTAAGCCTAAATCGAAATGTTTGATTTTTCTATTTTGAAAAGTTTTGTCTGCAACTTATTTTCCCAAAAATAGACACAGCCATTCAAGCGGAATTTTTGAGAACTTTAATTCTATTTTTTTCTGATTGAAAAATATTTATTTTGGTAATAAATTCTTTTAATACCAACCATCTAAATCAAAAGTTAAAAATAGTTTGCCAGCAACAATTTTGAAGTAACAAAATACTTCAAAATTGACTATTTTTGACTTTTCATAGTATAATTTCTAGATTTTGACATAATATTAAAGTATTTAAATCAAAATTCAGAAATAATCTATCATTTTTGAGCGATTTAGAACTTCTTCGTTTGGAGAATGCATTTGGAGGTTTTAAAAATTAATAAAAAAATTAATCGAATGTTTAAATTCTTAAAATTTATTCAGAAATAATGTGTTTATAATATTTCATCAAAACAATTGTCATATTAAAGCTAGAAACAAAATGGCGACGTTGAAACTTGAATTGAAGAAATAAAAACTGCTTCGGTGGTTTTAAAAAATTGTAAAAAATTAACCAAACGATCAAATGGGGTTTAAATATTTAAAATGTATTCAGAGGTAATGAATTAATGATATTTCTTCAAAACATTTGCCATATTAAAATTGGAAACAAAATGGCGACGATAAATTCAAGGAATTAAAAATACATTCGGTGGTTTTAAAAATTTATAAAAAACTGACTAAACGTTCAAATGAACCTTAAATTTTTTAAATATATCTAGACATAATGTAATTATAATATTTCATCAAAACAATTGCAAAATTAAAGCTAAAAACAAAATGGCGACGTTGAAATCTGAATTACAGGAATTAAAAATGCATTCGGTGGTTTTAAACATTTATAAAAAAAATTAACCAATCGTTCAAATGGGCTTTAAACTTTTTCAATGTATTCAGCAGTAATGTATTTATAATATTTCAACAAAATAGTGGCCGTATTGAAGCTAGAAACAAAATGACGACGTTGAAATCTGAGTTGAAGGAATTGGAAATACTTCGGTGGTTTTAAAAATTCATATAAAGGTTCAAGAAAGGTTTTATTTTATAATTTTCTAGTAATTTCTCTTCAAGGTTTTGTAAAAATTAACGTTCACAGAATTTTCGGACAATGTCTTTTTCATGTTTCCAATAAAATTGTAACGTTGTAAGCATCACATAAGAATTTTTCTATGATGCTTAGAAAGTTACAATTTTATTAGAATTATGAAGCATTTTATCACGAAGTAAAAACCTCTACAATCAAGTATTTTTCATATTTTATGAATTGGAGATCATTTATCGTTTAAGACAATTTAAGAGAATTTTCTTCATAGTTTCCAGAATGTTTATGAATTTCTCTTCTAGTTCTTCTACTTCTCCACCAATTTCTTCATTTCAAGTTTTTAGAAATTTCTACGAGGGTAGTAGAATTTTTAATCAATTAGTTTTCCATATTTTGAGAAATCCTTCATCATTTTAACTTTATCCTATTAGAGTTCTCTCCCAGAATATTGGTTAAAAATTGTAGAAATTTTCAGAAACTCAGAAACTGTCTTTTCAGGTTTGTAAGACTTTCTTTGAGCAGTTAGAATTTTTGAGCATTTTCTCTTCCCACTAAGTTTTTTCTAGAAATTTCTGCTACAGATTTTTAAAGATATCCTTGAGGTTTCTAGAATTTTCTTTCTACCCATTATCAATAGCTTATAACAATAAAAAGGAAGCTCAAATACCTCAGGAATCATCAAAATCCCACGATCCAGAACCAAAATAACAAGCCTTTCCTTTTGAAAACATTAAATATTTAGCGCAATAAAAATTTTAATTTTAATTTATTTACAGAAATCTCCTTTTTACAGAACCAATAAACAAAACTTTTACAAATAAAATAGAAGTTCTAAAATTAATTGTGAAGAAAGTGTTAATCTTTTAATCAAGTTTCAATCATAACAAATCTCTATTTGTACAAATTTCTTGGAAGATTCTAAAATTTTTAATCAATCCGTTTTATCACACCAGAGTTTTTCACACATTTCTGTTCTAAATTCAGTCAAAATATTTCTATATCGCAAAATCTTGATAAAATAATCTAAATAAATATTTTCATATTTATTTCATATTTTCTATAAAAGTGTTTTTGCAAAATACTCGATGCAATAATATTACGAAGACTATTAATTAGAGAATATTTAAAGTTCTTTTGAGTCCAAAAATTTAGAGCTTGAAAATCTTAGGTCTTCATGCATAAAAAAATGTAAATGATTTAAAAATTTATTTTTTGATCCTTCTTGAAAATTCCATTGCAGACACTCTCGATTTTTCAACTTCTTATTACATTTAAAAGGTTTTAGTAAAATAGGGTATAGAAAGTTCTTGATGCATCAATTGAAATATTTTAAATGCCTTAATGCATGTAATTCTTTTACTGCTATATTCCGTTGCGCAAATTCTTGATACATCTATCTAAATCATCAAAAGGTTTTAAATATTTCGAAAATTGCACTTCGCAACTCTTCATACTTCATATAAAATTTTTGTAAAAGTGTTTCTGTGATGTTTTTATAGCATCAAATATAATGAATTGGTTTCTTCCAGAAGTTCTTTCTCCTTTAAAGGTTTTGATGCATCAAAAGCTATAATATTTAGATTTTGTCATTTTTCTGCAAAATTTATTTAAGGATAGTTATTATGAAAAATTACGAATCATTCTTTTATTTGTATATTTTGTAGCCATCAACACATTTAGTAGTTTATATTTATTTTAACGAGACAGGAGGTATTGTTTTCACTACACTCGTCCCCATTAATCCGATAACGTCCCAAAATGATAAATGTAATCTCACGTTTCGCAATCCCGACACCTGAGGACCATTATTAATTGATGGGCGGATACGTTTCAGCACTTAATCTGGACGTGGTGTAGAGAAAAACAAAACTCGAAAGAAAAAAATAATCACCGTCTCGTTTTATCTCGATTCAGATCTGATAATTTATGATTAATACACGACCCGTGTCCATTAGTCACACGTTATTTATGCACACGAATTATCATTATTTCTTCCTTCCTTTTGAACAAGGTAAGAACAAATATTTAAAGAAACAAGGGGGTGGACTAATTTTTCCTACTGTGACAGCTGTTACAAACTATAATATAAATATTTAAAGCTACACCTTCAGAAAATTCAAGTCCTAGGATGTTGATTAATGTAAATTAATCTCCGAAGAGATGACATAATCGATATCCTAGATTAGTTTGATGTACATGAATTGATGTTGACCCTAATTATGGCCACATTCACAGAATCCTCACCGAAACGTAAACATCAATGTTGTAGGTATATATTTAGATGCAGACCGTTTATTATTAGACACTTCAAAGTGTGGACCTAGATGAATAATTCCGCGCACAAAGCCACCCCCAGTAACCCAAATCATCGGACCGTGAGGGAAATCGATGGCCGACTAAATTATATACCAACACACACGATCCCTTTATTTTGGAAATCCACGCCATCCATTAACCCGCGTAAAATTTGAATGAGACCCGTCCGAGCGTTAATTTGTTGTCCACCCCCCCCTTCAACACCACCACCACCCCGCGCACACGTCCAGATGGCCGAGATTGGATGGCGGGACTCATTAGCGGGATTCCGGGACGTTGCGACCGGATTCAATTATTCCGACGGCCTTAATGAGAGGGATTCGGGGGGGTAGGACGGCGGTGATGAGGGTGGTTGAAGGCAGCATCGATTTTGCCTTCTTTTAATTAGACACCAACTTTAATTAGTATTACACCGAACGAAATAAATTGTAACATCATCATCATCAACAATTTTGATGATGACCAAAAATATGAATCGATAAAAGTGAAAACCTTTTATTAAATAAGTAATAACACAGCACCAAAGCTAAGCAATGCGTTTTGGAACGGAAATCCTTTATAAATTGAAGTCTTCCTGTGCTCGTATTAAACTGACATTCTTCGTTAAATGGTTTTAATGTGGTGACGTACTTTAACAAGCCGAAAACATTAATTTTTGGGCACCTAATATTTTGGTCGTTATCTCCCTTCGGTGATATTTCGAAACGCATCAGATAAGCACTAATCATCGTCCGATCCGCGGATTACAAACGAGTATTGTGTAATTTTCGAAAGGTGCATCTCGTGACTCCACATGTTCGATGAAAACGGTTATCGGGCCGATAAAAGCGTATTTATAGCCTGGGATGGTTGTTGGATGGTGATTCGGAGCCGCAGGAGGATTTCTCGAGATTTCGTTCGTTCCTCCTGCGTATTTACGGGACCACCGCTCTCCTAGCCTACAACGGGCATCGAAAGGTCGACGACCCGCCAAGTACGGTTGTGGACCCCCCCGCCAAAAAAAAAACACACACACGCACGCAACACTAGCGCACATGCACCAAAGCGATGGTTTGATTTTTTTTCACCGCCGCGGCCAAAAAAATAAAAACGTACCTGCCCGAAATAACAGGTGTACTCTGTCATTAAACGAAGCCCACGACTTTATTACTGTAATCGGGTCGGCCGATCCGTGGGCAACCCCGGCGCAATTAAAATCGTTTCGTCTGGAGGAACATCACGGATTACATGAATTACAAGGAAAAGATACAGCGTTTCTAAAGAAAATCACTTTTACGATCCTTAAAAAACGTATCTGAATTCCTACAAAAATTAATGCTACATTTAGTTATTTGGGCTACTAAAAGCAAATAAGGAAGGATTTCATCAAAATCTTCATGAAGAATAGAGAAAAATTGGTTCTAAATTCCATCTATGAAGAAATAAACGCAAACCTCTAAATAAATAGCTGTAGAAGTGTTTAACACCATCACAGCTTCTTCTAGTTTTATGAGTTACTTAGAAAAATGTTCTCTTTTTATATCCTAATAAGAAATTCTTCAAAATCTTCACGAAGAATGAAGAAAAATCGATTTATAATTCCATCTTTGTTGAAATAAACGCAACTCTCAATAAATTGTTATAAAAATGATTTGCATCACTACAGCTACTTCTTATTACTTATGTTTCTTCAAAATTATCCCCTCTTGATTTTCCAGCAAGAAATTTCTAAAAATCTTCACGAATAATAAAAAATAATTGATTTGAAATTTTATCATTGGTGAAATAAGCCCATATTGAAAATAAATTGCTGTAGAAATGTTTCCTGTCATTACAGCTTCTTCTAGTTTCTTGTATTTCTTCAAAAATATTCCCTTTTGATACCCATGCAATAAATTTTTCAAAATCTTCACTAAGAATAGAGAGAAATCGGTTTAATTTTTTTTTGTTGAAATATACGCAAACCCTTAAATAAATGGCTCTAAAAATGTTTAATATCATTCTATTATATGAGTTTCTTATAAAATTGTTTCCTTTTCATATCCCAATAAGAAATTCTTCAAAATCTTCACGACGAAAAGAGAAAAATCAGTTTTAAATATCATCTTAAATGAAATAAACGCAGCTATTTGAATAAATTGTTATAAAAATGATTTGCATCAACACATCCATTTCTTATTGCTTATATTTCTTCAAAATTATCCTCTTTTGATTCTTCAGCAAGAAATTCTTAAAAATCTTCACGAAGAATAAAGAGGAAATTATTTGAAATTTTATTTTTGGTGAAATAAGCGCATCTATAAAAATAAATTACTACAGTTTCTTCTAGCTACTTGTACTTCTTCAAAAATATTCCATTTTGATACCCCAGCCATAAATTCTTCAAGTTCTTCACGAAGAATAGAAATAAATCGGTTTGAACTTTTATCTTTATTGAAATAAACGCAAAGCTTTAAATAAATGCATGTAAAAATGTTTAATACAATCACAGCTTCTTCTAGTTTTATGAGTTTCTTAAAAAAATGTTCCCTTTTTATATCCGAATAAGAAATTCTTCAAAATCTTCACGAAGAAAAGAAAAAAATCGGTGTAATATTTTATCTTTGCTGAAATAAACGCATCTCTATGAATAAATTGTTATAAAAATTATTTGAAACAACACAGCTAATTCTTATTGGTTATATTTCTTTAAAATTATCCCCTTTTGATTTTTCAGCAAGAAATTCCTAAAAATCTTCACGAAGAATAGAGAAACATTGCTTAGAAATTTTACTTTTGATGAAATAAAAGCATCTTTGTAAATGAATGATTAAAAACGAGTTTTTTATCACCACTGCTACTTCTACTTTCTTGTGTTTCTTCAAAATATTCCCATTTGATACCCGAGCCATAAATTCTTCAATATTTTCACGAAGAATAGAGAAATATCGGCTTTAAATTTTAGCTTTGTTGAAATAAACGCAAACCTCTAAAAAATGACTTTAAAAATGTTCAATACCATCACAGCTTCTTCTAATTTTATAAGTGTCTTTGAAAAATGTTCCTTTTTTATATTCCAATAAGAAATTCTTTAAAATCTTCACGAAGAAAGGAGAAAAATTGGTTTTAAATTTCATCTATATTGAAATAAACGCAACTCTTTAAATAAATGGTCATAAAAATTATTTGCATCAACACAACTACTTCTTATTGCTTGTATTTCTTCAAAATTATCCCCTTTTAATTTTCCAGCAAGAAATTCCTAAAAATCTTCACGAAGAACAAAGAATAATTCATTTGAAATTGCATGTTTGATGAAATAAGCGCATCTATAAAAATAATTTACTGCAGAAACGTTTTGTACTATTACAGCTTCTTTAAGTTTTTTTTATTTCTTCAAAAATATTCTCTTTTGACACCTCAGCAATAAAATCTACAGAATTTTTACGAAGAATAGAAAGAAATCGGTTTTAAATTTTATCTTTGTTGAAATAAACGCAAACCTCTAAATAAATGACTATAAAAATGTTTAATACCATCATATGTTCTTCTAGTTTTATGAGACTCTTAGAAAAATGTTCCCCTTTTATATCCCAGTAAAAAATTCTTCAAAATTTTCACGAAAAATAAAATAAAATCGGTTTTAAATTTCATCTTTACTGAAATAAACGCATCTCTCTAAATAAATTGTTATAAAAATGATTTGCAACAACACATCTACTTCTTATGATCTATATTTCTTCAAAATTAATCCCTTTTGATACTCCAGCAAGAAATTGATAAAAATCTTCACGAAGAATAGAGAAAAATTGATTAGAAATGTTATTTTTGATGAAATAAAAGCAACTCTGTAAATAAATCACTATAGACGTGTTTTTTATCACCACTGCTACTTTTGGTTTTTTGTGTTTCTTCAAAATATTCCCATTTAATACCCGAGCCATATATTCTTCAAAATCTTTACGAAGAATAGAGAAAAATCGGTTTAAATTTGTATCTTTGTTGAAGTAAAAGTAAACATCTAGATAGATGGCTGTAAAATGTGTAAAACCATCACAGCTTCTTCTACTTTTATGGGTTTCTTAGCAAAATGTTCTCTTTTTATTATCCAATAAGAATTTCTTTAAAATCTTCACGAAAAAAAGAAAAAAATCGGTTAAAAATTGTTTCTTTGGTGAAATAAACGCACCTCTGAATAAATTGTTTTAAAAATGATTTCCAGCAACACATCTATTTCTTATTGCTTATATTACTTCAAAAGTATCCCCTTTTGATTCTTCAGCAAGAAATTCTTAAAAATCTTCACGAAGAATAAAGAGGAAATGATTTGAAATTTTATTTTTGGTGAAATAAGCGCATCTATAAAAATAAATTACTATAGAAATGTTTTGTACCACTACAGTTTCTTCTAGTTACTTGTGCTTCTTCAAAAATATTCCATTTTGATACCCCAGCCATAAATTCTTCAAGTTCTTCACGAAGAATAGAGAGAAATCGTTTTTAAATTTTATTTTGGTTGAAATAAACGCAAACCTCTAAATAAATGACTGTAAAAATGTTCAATACCATCACAGCTTCTTCTAATTTTATATGAGTGTCTTAGAAAAATGTTCTTTTTTATAATCTAATAAGAAATTCTTTAAAATCTTCACGAAAACTAGAGAAAAATCGTATTAAAATTTCATCTTTACTGAAATAAACGCAGCTCTCTGAATAAATTGTTATAAAAAAGATTTGCAACAACACATCTACTTCTTATGGCCTATATACCTTCAAAATGAACCCTATTTGATTCTCAAGCAAGAAATTCATAAAAATCTTCAAAAAGAATAAAAAATAATTCGTTTGAAATTGCATATTTGATGAAATAAGCGCATCTATAAAAATAATTTACTGCAGAAACGTTTTATACTCTTACAGGTTCTTCAAGTTTTTTTTATTTCTTCAAATATATTCTATTTATACACCCCAGCAATAAATTCTTCAAAATCTTCACGAAGAATAGAGAAATATCGGTTTAAAATTTTATCTTTGTTGAAATAAACGCAACTATATGAATAAATTGTTATAAAAATTATTCTAATCAACACAGCTACTTTTTATTCCTTGTGTTTCTTTAAAATTATCTCCTTTTAATTGTCCAGCAAGAAGTTCCTAAGAATCTTCACGAAGAATAGAGAAAAATTACTTAGAAATGTTATTTTTGATGAAATAAATGCAACTCTGAAAATAAATCACTACAGACGTGTTTTTTATCACCACTGCTACTTGCGTTTCTCCAAAATATTCCCATTTGATACCCGAGCCATAAATTCTTCAATATCTTCACGAAGAATAGAGAAATATCGGTTTAAAATTTCATCCTTGTTGAAATAAATGCAACTCTTTAAATAAATTGTTATAAAAATTATTTGCATCAACATAGCTATTTCTTATTACTTACATTTCTTCAAAATTATCTCCTTTTGATTCTTCAGCAAGTAATTAATAAAAATCTTTACGAAGAATAAAGAGGAATTGATTTAAAATTTTATCTTTGATTAATTAACTCGTCTACGAAAATAAATTGCTGTGGAAACGTTTTGTACAATTACAGTTTCTTTTAGTTACTTTGGTTTCTTCAAAAATATTTCATTTTAATACCCCAGCCATAAATTCTTCAAAATCTTCATGAAGAATAAAGAAAAATCTGTTTTAATTTTTATCTTTGTTGAAATAAATGCAAACCTTTAAATAAATGGCTGTAAAAATGTTTTCTACCATCACAGCTTCTTCTAGTTTTATGATTTTCTTAGAATATATTTCCTTTTTATATCCCAATAAAAAATTCTTCAAAATCTTCACGAAGAAAGGAGAAAAATTGGTTTTAAATTTCATCTTTATTGAAATAAACGCAACTCTTTAAATAAATTGTCATAAAAATTATTTGCATCAACACAACTACTTCTTATTGCTTGCATTTCTTCAAAATTATCCCCTTTTAATTTTCCAGCAAGAAATTCACAAAAATCTTCACGAAGAATAAAGAATAATTCATTTGAAATTGTATATTTGATGAAATAAACGCATCTATAAAAATAATTTACTGCAGAAACGTTTTGTACTATTGCAGCTTCTTCTAGTTTTTTTTTTGTTCCTTCAAAAATATATTTTTTCTACACCCCAGAAATAAATTCTTCAAAATCTTCACGAAGAATAGAAAGAAATCGGTTTTAAATTTTATCTTTGTTGAAATAAACGAAAACCTCTATATAAATGGCTGTAAAAATGTGTAATACCATCACAGCTTCTTCTAGTTTTATGAGTTTTTTAGAAAAATGTTTCCTTTTGATATCCCAATTAGAAAATCTTTAAAATCTTCACGAAGAATTAAGAAAAATTGGTTTTAAAATTTCTTCCTTGTTGAAATAAACGCATCTCTTTGGATAAATTGTTATAAAAATGATTTCCACCAACACATCTATTTCTTATTGCTTATATTACTTCAAAATTATCCCCTTTTGATTCTTCAGCAAGAAATTCCTAAAAATCTTTACGAAGAATAAAGAGGAATGGATTTAAAATTTTATCTTTGGTTAATTAACTCGTCTACGAAAATAAATTGCTGTGGAAACATTTTGTACAATTACAGTTTCTTCTAGTTGCTTTGGTTTCTTCAAAAATATTCAATTTTATTACCCCAGCCATAAATTCTTCAAAATCTTCATTAAAAATAAAGAAAAATCTGTTTAATTTTTATCTTTGTTGAAATAAATGCAAACCTTTAAATAAATGGCTGTAAAAATGTTTTCTACCATCACAGCTTCTTCTAGATTTATGATTTTCTTAGAAAAATGTTCCCTTTTTATGTCCCAATAAGAAATTCTTCGAAATCTTCATGAAGAATAGAGAAAAATCAGTTTTAAATTTCATGTTTATTAAAATAAACGCAACTCTTTTAAAAAAATGTTACAAAAATTATTTGAATCAACACAGCTACTTTTTTTGCTTTTTTGTTTCTTCAAAATTATCCCATTTTGATTTTCCATCATGAAATTCCTAAAAATCTTCATGAAGAATAAAAAGGAATTGATTTTAAATTTTATCTTTGGTTATATAAAAATAAATTACTGTAGAAACGTTTTGCACCATTACAGCTTCTTCTATTTTCTCATGTTTCTACAAAAATATTCCCTTTTGATACCCTGCTGCAACAAATTCTTCAAAATCTTCACGAAGAATAGAGAAAAATCGGTTATAAATTTCATCTTTGTTGAAGTAAACGCAAACCTCTAAATAAAATGCTGTAAAGATGTTTAATATCATCACAGCTTCTTCTAGTTTTATGAGGCTCGTAGAAAAATCTTCCCTTTTTATATCCCATTAAGAAATTCTTAAAAATCTTCACGAAGAATGAAGAAAAATCGGTTCAAATTTCATTTGTGTTAAAATAAACGCAGCTCTTTAAATAAATTGTTATAAAAATGATTTGCAGCAACACATCTGTTTTCTATTGCTTATGTTTCTTCAAAATTATCCCCCTTTGATTTTCCAGCAAGAAATTCCTAAAAATCTTCATGAAGAAAAAAGAATAATTAATTTGAAATTTTCATCTTAGGTGAATAAGCGCATCTATAAAAATTAATTGCTGTAGAAATGTTTTGTACCATTCCAGCTTCTTATATTTTCTTATGCTTCTTCAAAATTATCCCCTTATAATACCCCAGCAAGAAATTCTTTAAAATCTTCATGAATAATAAAAAGAAATCGGTTTTAAATTTTATCTTTGTTGAAATTAATTTTAAAGATGCAAATAAATTGTTGTAGAAATGTTTCCTGTCATTACAGGTATTTCTACTTTCTTATGTTTCTTCAAAAAATGTTCCTATTTGTTGTTCAAATAAAAAAAAAAAACTCAATATTTTCAATTAGAATAGTGAAAAATAAATTTGAAAATGGTGAAATAAATGCATATCTATAAATAAATTGCTAGAATTTTTTTTGTGTATCATCTCAGCTACTTTTAGTTCAAGGTGTATCTTCAAAAATGTTTCCTTTTGATATCCCATCAATAAATTCCTCAACATCTTCATGAAGAATAGAGAGCAACTAGTTTAAAATTGTACTCTCAGTGAAATAAGTTTATCTCTTTAAATAAATTGCTATAAAAATATTATGCAATATCACAACTTCTTCTAGTTTCTTATATTTCTTCAAAAATATTCTATTTTGATACCCCAGTAATAAATTCTTCAAAATCTTCATGCAGAATAAAAAAAATCGGTTTAGATTTTTATCTTTCTTGAAATAAGTGCATCTTTGAAAATTAACTGCTGTAGAAATATTTTGTTTGATTACAGCTATTTCTACTTTCTTGCGTTTCTTCAACAAATGTTCCCTTTTGTTGTTCCAGACAAAAAAATTCTCTAATCTTCAATTAGAGTAGTGAAAAATGGGTTTGAAAATTTTATGTATGGTGAAATAAATGCATATCTCTAAATAATTTGCTAGAATATTTTTATGTATCATCACAACTATTTTTAGTTCAAGGTGCATCTTCAAAAATGTTTCCTTTTGATGCCCCATCAATAAATTCCTCAACATCTTCATTAAGAACAGAGAGAAACTAGTTTGAAATTGTACCTTTGGTGAAATAAGTTTATCTCTTTAAATAATTTGCTATAAAAATATTATGCAATATCACAACTTCTTCTAGTTTCTTATATTTCTTCAAAAATATTCTATTTTAATACCCCAGTAATAAATTCTTGAAAATCTTCATGCAGAATAAAAAAAAAATCGGTTTAAATCTTTATCTTTCTTGAAATAAGTGCATCTTTGAAAATTAACTGCTGTAGAAATATTTTGTTTGATTACAGCTATTTCTACTTTCTTGCGTTTCTTCAACAAATGTTCCTTTTTGTTGTTCTAGTCAAAAAAATTCTTAAAATCTTCAATTAGAGTAGTGAAAAATGGATTTGAAAATTGAATGTATGGTGAAATAAATGCATATCTCTAAATAATTTGCTAGAATTTTTTTGTGTATCATCACAGCTACTTTTAGTTCAAGGTGCTTCTTCAAAAATGTTAAATCAATAAATTCCTCAACATCTTCATGAAGAATAGAGAGAAATTAGTTTAAAATTGTACTCTCGGTGAAATAATTTTATCTCTTTAAATAAATTGCTATAAAAACATTATACATTATCACAGATACTTCTAGTTCCTTGTGTTTCTTCAAAAATACTCTCTTTTGATATCTCAATAAGAAATTCTTTAAAATCTTTACGAAAAAATACAAGAGATTTGAAATTTTTAAACTTATGTTTAAAAATAAATTGCTGTAAAAATATTTTATATCATTAAAACTACTGCTAATTTTATTTATATTTCTTCAAAAATATTCCTTTTTGATCTCCTAGTAAGAAATTCCTGAAAATCTTCACGATGAATAAAAATAAATTAGTTTAAAATTGTATATTTGTTGAAAAACGTATACACCTCTTAATAAATTACTGTAAAAATGTTTAAGATCTTCATAAATGATTGTAGTTTTCTGGATTACTTAAAAAAATATTTATTCTTCAAGATCCTATTACTAAATTCTTCAAAATCTTCAGGAAGAATACAGAGAAAAGTTAAAAATATGAATGTTTGATGAAATAAATGCATCTCTTTAAGTAAATAGCTGTAAAAAAATTTTGTATCTTCAAAACTACTTAAAAACTCTTGCTTTTCTTCAAAAAGTGTCTCCTTTTGATATCAAAGCAAAAAAACTATTAAAAATCCTTACGAAGAATAAAACTAAATTGATTTGAAACTTAATCTTTGGTGAAATAAAAGTTTTTTTTTTTAAATATCTTGAAAAAATGTTTTAAATTATCATAAAGATTTCTAATTGCATGGGTTTATTCAAAAAGTGTTGTTTTATGAGGATGATCCTCAAATTCTTCAAAATATTTACGAAGAATTTACGTGAAATAGTTAAAATTTTTATCTTTGATAAAATAAACGCATTTCAATAAATAAATCGTAGTAAAAATGTTTTGAATCATCACATCCACTTCTAGTTACATGAGTTTTTTTCAAAAATATTCTATTTGAATATCCCACTAAAAAAATCTTCAAAATCTTCAGTAAGTATAGAGAGGAATTGGTTAAAATAAATATTTTTGATGAAATATAAACATATCTCAAAATAACGCACTGTAAACGTGGTTTTTGACATCACAGCTACTATTAGCTTATTGTGTTTCTTCAAAACTATTCCCTTTTGATACTCCAATAATAAATTATTCAAAATATTCACGGAAAATACAAAAAAAATCGATTTTAAATTTCATCTTTATTGAAATAAACACAACTCACTGAATAAATTGTTATAAAAAATATTTGCATCAACACAACTACTTCCTAAGGCTTATATATCTTCAAAATTATTCCATTTTGATTATCCAACAAGAAATTATTAAAAATCTTCACGAAAAATCAGGAATAATTGATTTGAAATGTTGTGTTTGTTTAAATAAGCGCAACTATAAAAATAAATTGCTTTAGAAATTTTTTGTACGCATACAGCTTGTGTTTCTTCAAAACTATTTCCTTTTGATATTTCAGCAATAACTTCTTCAATATCTTTACGGAGGATAGACAGGAATTGGTTTAAAATTTTATCTTTGTTAAAATAAATGCAATTCTGTAGATAAAATGCTATAACAGTTTTTTGCAACATTACAAATTCTTCTAGTTTCTTGTGTTTCTTTAAAAATGTTTCCTTTTGATGTCCTAAATAAAAAATGCTTCAAAGTCTTCACGAAGAATGGAGAAAAATTGGTTTAAAACTGTAGTTTTGGTGAAATGAGTGCATCTCTCTAAATAAATTGCTATAAAATAATGTTGTATCATCACAGCTACTTCTAGTTTTGTGTGATTCTTCAATCACGTTCCCTTTTGATATACAAGAAAGAAATTCTTTAAAATCTTTACTAATAATAGAGTGGATGTGGTTAAAAGTTGAGGTTTTTAAGAAATTAATTTATCTCTTTTAATTATTGTTTGTAAAACACTTTCATATCATCAGATCTACTTCTATTTACTATGTTCCTTCAAAAATCTTCTCTTTTATGTTCAAGCAAAATATTATTCAAAATCTTCACGAAGAATAGAGAAGAATTGGCTGGAAATTGCATTTCTGATGAAATAAAAGCGTCTCTCTAAATAAATTACTGTAAACGTGGTATTTATCATTACAACTACTTCTAATTTGTAGTGTTTCTTCAAAAATGTTCCTTTTTGATGCTTCAGAAAGAAATATCTCAAAATATTCGCAAAGAGTGAAGAGAAATTGATTTGAAATTACATCTTTGTTAAAATAAAAGCATCTGTCTTAACAAGTTGCTATATAAAAGTTTTGTATCATCACAGCTACTTCTAATTTTATATAATTCTTCAAAAATGTTCCCTTCTTTGGTTTTAGTAAGAAATTTTTTAATATCTTTACGAAGAATAGAGAAAAATCGGTTTTAAATTTCATCTTTATTGAAATAAACACAACTCACTGAATAAATTATTATAAAAATTATTTAACTACTTCTTAAGGCTTATATTTCTTGAAAATTATCCCATTTTGAATTTCCAGCAAGAAATTCCTAAAAATCGTCATGAAGAATAGAGAAAAATTGATTTGAAATTTTATTTTTGATTAAATAAAAGCATCTCTGTAAATAAATCATTGTAGGCGTGTTTTTATTATAACTGCTACTTCCGATTTTCTGGGCTTCTTCAAAAATGTTAGCTTATGATGCCTCAGGAAGAAATACCTCAAAATCTTCACGAAGAATAGAAAGAAATTGCTTTGAAATTACATCTTTGTTAAAATAAAAGCATCTGTCTGTAAAAAAGTTTTGTATCATCACAGCTACTTATAATTTTATGTAATTCTTTAAAACTATTCTCTTCTTTTGTTTTAGTAAGAAATTTCTCAAAATCTTCACGAAGAATAGAAAAAAATCGGTTTTAAATTTCATCTTTATTGAATTAAACACAACACATTGAATACATTGTTATAAAAATTATTTAACTACTTCTTAAGACTTATATTTCTTGAAAATTATCTTATTTTCATTTTCCAGCAATAAATTCTTAAAAATCTTCACGAAGAATAGAGAAAAATTGATTTGAAATTTTATTTTTGCTGAAATAAAAGCATCTCTGTAAATAAATAACTGTAGAGGTGTTTTTTATCATCACTGCTTCTTCAGATTTTCAGCGCTTCTTCAAAAATGTTAGATTTTGATGTCTCAGGAAGAAATATCAAAAAATCTTCACGAAGAATAGAAAGAAATTGCTTTGAAATTACATCTTTGTTAAAATAAAAGCATCTGTTTTTAAAAGTTGCTGTAAAAAAGTTTTATATCATCACAGTTACTTGTAATATTATGTAAATCTTTAAAAATGTTCTCTTCTTTTGTTTTTGTAAAAATATCCTCAAAATCTTTACGAAGGATAAAGAATAATTGGTTTGAAATTTCATCGTAAAATAAGTGCATCACTTGCCACAAAAAAGTATCACCACAGAAGCTTCTAGTTTCAGGTGTTTTTTTAAAAATGTTACATTTTGATGTCCCTGTAAAAAAACATCAAAATCTTCACAAGGAATTAACGGAAAATGATCTAAAATTTTATTTTTCATGAAATTAGTGCATATCTCTAAATAAATTGTTGTAAAATTGTTTAGAATCATCACAGCTGATTTTGATTTCAATTTTTTTCTTTAAAAATGTTCAGTTTTGATGTCTCAGAAAAAAATCCTCAAAATCTTCACGAAGAATAAAGAAAAATTCTATTAAATCTGTATTTTTAATTAAAATAAATGAATCTCTGATAATTAATTGCTCTAATAGAGTCTTGTATAATCTCAGTACCTTCTAGATTATTTATATTTCTTTAAAATTATTTTCTTTTAATGTTCCAAGAATAATTTCTTCAAAATCTTCAATCAGCTTAGAGAGAAATGAATTTGAAAATTGTATAAATGATAATATAAACACATCTCTCTTAATGGATTGATGTAAAAATGTTCTTAAACGTAATAACTACTTCTAATTTCTTGTGTTTCTTCAAAAATATTCCCTCCTGATGTCTCAACAAAAACTTCTTCAAAATCTTTCTGAAGAATAGAGAAAAATTGGTTTAAAATTGTATCTTTGTTAAAATAAATGCAACTCTCTAAATAATCTGCTATAATATTTTTTTGCAACATCATACATCCTTCTAGTTTTTTGTGTTTCTTTAAAAATGTTTCCTATTGATGTCCTAAATAAAAAATTCTTCGAAATCTTCATGAAGAATGGAGAAAAATTGATTTAAAACTGTACTTTTGATAAAGTAAGTGCATCTCTGTAAATTAATTGACATAAAAATATTTTGTACCATCACAGAAGGTTTTAGTTTCTTGCATTTCTTTAAAATTATTTATTTTTGATGTCCCAAATAAAAAGTTTTTCAAAATCTTCACGAAAAATGGAGAAAAATTGGTTTGAAACTGTAGTTTCGGTGAAATGAGTTAATCTCCGTAAATAAATTGACATAAAATTATTTTGTATCATCACAGAAGGTTTTAGTTTCTTTTGTTTCTTTAAAATTGTTTCTTTTTGATGTCCCAAGTAAAAAATTCTTCAAAATCTTCATCAAACTTGGAAAGAAATGAACTTGAAAATTGTATAAATGATAATACAAACATATCTCTTAATGAATTGATGTGAAAATATTTTGTAACGTAATGACTACTTCTAATGTATTTTATTTCTTCAAAAATATTCCCTCTTGATGTCTCAACAAGAAATTCTTTAACATCTTCTTGAAAAATAGAGAGAAATTGATTTAAAATTTTATCTTTGTTAAAATAAATGCAACTCTCTAGATAAAATGCTATAATATTTTGTTGCAACATAACAGATCCTTCTAGTTTCTTGTGTTTCATTAGAAATGTTTGATTTTGATGTCTCAAGTAAAAAATTTATCAAAATCTTCATGAAGAATTGAGAAAAATCGGTTTAAAAATGTAGTTTTGGTGAAATGAGTTCATCACTGTAAACAAATTGACATAAAATTATTTTGTATCATCATAGTAGGTTTTAGTTTCTTGCGATTCTTTAAAATTATCCTTTTTAATGTCCCAAGTAAAAAGTTCTTGAAAATCTTCATCAAACTTGGAAAGAAATGAACTTGAAAATTGTATAAATGATAATAAAAACACATCTCTTAATGAATTGATGTGAAAATGTTTTGTAACGTAATGACTACTTCTAATGTATTTTATTTCTTCTAAAATATTCCCTTTTGATGTCTCAACAAGAAATTCTTCAAAATCTTCTTGAAAAATAGAGAGAAATTGATTTTAATTTTATCATTGCTAAAATAAATGCAACTCTCTAGATAAAATGCTATAATATTTTGTTGCAACATCACCTATCCTTCTAGTTTCTTGTGTTTCTTTAGAAATGTTTGATTTTGATGTCCCAAGTAAAAATTCATCAAAATCTTCATGAAGAATGAAGAAAAATTGGTTTAAAACTGTAGTTTCGGTGAAATGAGTTAATCTCCGTAAATAAATTGACATAAAATTATTTTTTATCATCATAGTTGATTTTAGTTTCTTGCTTTTCTTTAAAAATTGTTTCTTTTTGATGTCCCAAGTAAAAAATTCTTCAAAATCTTCATAGAACTTGGAAAGAAATGAACTTGAAAATTGTATAAATGATAATAAAAACACATCTCTTAATGAATTGATGTGAAAATGTTTTGTAACGTAATGACTACTTCTAATGTATTTTATTTCTTCAAAAATATTCCCTCTTGATGTCTCAACAAGAAATTCTTTAAAATTTTCTTGAAGAATAGAGAGAAATTGATTTAAAATTTTATATTTGTTAAAATAAATGCAACTCTCTAGATAAAATGCTATAATATTTTGTTGCAAAATCACAGATCCTTCTAGTTTCTTGTGTTTCTTTAGAAATGTTTGATTTTGATGTCGCAAGTAAAAAATTCATCAAAATATTTACGAAGAATGAAGAAAAATTGGTTTAAAATTGTAGTTTCGGTGAAATGAGTTAATCTCTGTAAATAAATTGCCATAAAATTATTTTGTATCATCATAGTTGATTTTAGTTTCTTGTGTTTCTTTAAAAATTGTTTCTTTTTGATGTATGAAGTAAAAAATCCTCAAAATTTTCATGAAGAATGAAGAAAAATTAGTTTATTAAATTTGTAGTTTTGGTGAAATGAGTGTATAAATTGACATAAAATTATTTCGTATCATCCCAGTAGATTTTAGTTTCTTTTGTTTCTTTAAAATTGTTTCCTTTTGATGTGCCAAGTAAAAAATTATTCAAAATCTTCACGAAGAATGAAGAAAAATTGGTTTAAAACTGTATTTTTGGTGAAATAAGTTCTTCTCTCTAAATAAATTGCTTTAAAATTATTTTGCATCAAGAGAATACGTTTTAGTTTTGCGTGTTTCTTCTAATTCGTATACTTTTGATATACAAAGAAGAAATTCTTCAAAATCTTTACCAATAATAGAGTGAAGGTTGTTTAAATTGGATGTTTTAAAGAAATTAATTTAAATCTTTAAACAAATTGCTGTAAAATTGTTTCACGTCATCAGATCTACACAAAAGTGAAGATTTTTGAAGGAAAATAGTAACTGTCCTTCAAAAAATCTTCACTTTTAATGTTCCAGCAAGATATTTTTCAAAATCTTTAGAAAGAATAAAAAGGAATTTTACCTTTGATAAAATCGTTGCTTCTTTCTGAATAAATTGCTGTAAAAGTATTTCGTATCCTCATAGTTGCTTTTAGTTTTATGTTTTTCTTCAAAAATGTTTTCTTTTGATGCCTCAACGAGAAATTCCTGTAAATCTTCAGGAAGAATACAGAAGAATTGGTTTAAAATTGTATCTTTAGTAAAATGTGTGCATTTCTCTAAATAAATGGCTGTAGAAACGTTTTTTATCATTACAGTTGTTACATGTTTTTTGTATCTTTTTCAAAATTGTCACCTTTTGATGTTCCAATAAGAAATTTTACAAATTCCTTATGAAGGATAAAAAGGAATTGCTTTGAAAATGATTGAGGAATTATAAAACCTGTATGAGATATACAGGATGATTTTTTTCGAAATCAAGGTTCGCCGCAGTCATAAAACGTGACTTATGACCGCCGCGGCGCCGGCAAAAATTTCACGCATCCATCACATCCCGCCCGCTCGTAAAACGCTCGCAGACAAAAACAAAGATCTGCCATCATCCCCGAGGCGGCAACGGCGGCGGCAGGAGGAGGCGGTGGCGGTGGAAGCTCGGGGTCGTATCGATTTTCCACCACACACACACACACACGAAGCAGGAGGAAAAAATTGTATAGACGGCCTCTTGTACGCGATCGTAGGTAGCAGGTGTACGAAACTCGATTCCTGAAATAAGTTCAGTTATAGCTGAAAACCAGGCCAAACGCTATTTATATCCGCGTGCCTATCGGTCTGCCAAGACAGATTTAAAACACGTGCTCTCGCATCTTCAGACGGTTTCGAAAAAGTTCATCTACAAGAGGAATTATTGAATTCAGAAGATAGATAAATACAAATTTTATAATAATTACAAAAACATAGTGAATAATGAATGAGGTGTTAGTGAATCTGTCAAAAGGCTATTGCCTTTCTGCCTTCAGAAGAAGATTTAGTTGATGTTTCAAAAATTTCTTCTCATCTTCATGTAAAAAAAATCTTTGAATGGTCATATCAATTTTTAATTGATTTTTGGAAAGGTCTTACAAAATGTTTCCTTTTTTCATGTGTGAAAATTTCATAGGCAACACTTATAGTGTTTTAATATTAGAGGGTGCGCCTTGGGAGTAAAACTGTATGGATTTTCATAATTGGCAATTACACCGCGTCGACCGCAGTCTGGGTGCAAATGACATTCTTGTTTCGGCTTGTTACAGCACCGGCTCTCCTGTAATTAACGCGACAAATTGCGCTCGAATGTCGATTCGTAATTAATCGGATCGCGCCGTTGTCATTAACCCCTCCTTTTTTTTAATCGATCGAATTTTGCCTCAAACTTATGCTTCTCATTTTCCCCATTATTCCAGAAAAGTGTACGCTGGAAAAACGATCGATAATCGGAGCTCTCCGGGGCGAACAATGGGTCCCAAGTGCAAACGTCACCTATTGTCAGTTGGGAGCATTTGAAGAAGAAGAAAAAAATACAATAGGTGGCGTTTACAATTGTTCGCCGGCGGCACGGTATTTACGTAATGACTGCGTTTAATGCATTGAGTGCGCTTCGCATTTCTGCACTCTAACCTTTAACATAATACAACAATAACGATCACGTTGTGATATTTAGATTTTTAAACGGCAAGCTACACTAATTATTAATTGTTTGGTACATATTTATTCATTTGTTTCTTTTAATATTAAATCTACAACGATGTTTCTGCAAAAAAATCGGATTTCATTCTTAAAAGTTAGGTTTCCATCAACGCCATTTTTTATTAAATAACGCAGCAAAAATTTTAATTGATAATTTGTGAAGCTAAACAAGTTGACAATCATCTGGCATAATTGTATTCATTTGTTACCATTAACATGGCAACTACGAAGGTGTTTCTGCAAAAACGTCAAATTTCATTCATCAAATTTTAGTTTCCAACAACGCTATTTTTTATTAAACAACGCTGGAAACATTTTAATTGAGAATCCATAAAACTAAACTAAGTATTGATTGTATGGCATAGTTTTATTCATTTGTTTCTACTAACATGGCACCTACAGAAGTATTTCTACGAAAACGTCGGATTTCATTCATCAAAATTTAGTTTCCAGCAACGCTATTTTTTATCAAACAATTTTAGTAAAATTTTGATTACTTATTCATAAAGCTACACTAATTGCTAATTTCTAAGCATAGTTTTATTCATTTGTTTCTATTAATATGGAATCTACAACAGTGTTTCTGCGAAAACGTCGGATTTCATTCAACAAAGGTTAGTTTCCATCAACGCTATTTTTTATTAAACAACGTTGGAACAATTTTGATTAATAATCCATGAAGCTATATTAATTATTGATTGTTTGACATAGTTTTATTCATTTGTTTCTATTAACATAAACTCTACAAAAGAATTTCTAAGAAAATGTCAGATTTCATTCATCAAAGATAAGTTTCCATCAACGTTATTTTTTATTAAATAACGTGGCAAAAATTTTGATTGATAATCCATAAAGCTAAACGAGTTGTCAATTGTTTGGCATAATTTCATTCATTTGTTTCCATCAACATGGAAACTACGGAGGTGTTTCTGTGAAAACGTCAAATTTTATTCATCAAAGTTTAATTTCCATCAACTTTATTTTTTTATTAAACAACGTTAGAAAAATTTTGATTGATCAATAAAACTCAACTAATTATCGATTGTTTGGCATAGTTTTGTTCATTTGTTTTTGTTAATAAGGAATCTACAACAGTGTTTCTGCGAAAACGTCGAACTTCATTCATCAATGTTTCGTTTCCTGCAACGCCATTTTTTATTAAATAACTTTAGAAAAGTTTTGATTGATAATCCATGAAGCTACAATAATTGTTGATTACCCTGAACAGTTTTATTCATTTGTTTTTACTAACATGAAAACAACAACGATGTTTCTGTGAAATCATCAGATTTTATTAATCAAAGTTTTTAGTTTCTATCAACGCCATTTTGTTTTAAATATTTTTTTAAAACTTTTGATTGATAATCCGTAAAGCTATTCTAGTTGTTGATTGTTTCGCATAGTTTTATTCAATTGTTTCTATTAATATGGAATCTACAAGGAGTTTCTTCAAAAAACGTCGGATTTCATTAATTAAAGTTAAGTTTCTGTCAACGCCATTTTTTATTAAATAACGTTGGAAATTTTTTGATTGATAATCCATGAAGCTTAACTAGTTGTTAATTGTTTGGCATAATTTCATTCATTTGTTTGCATCAACATGGAAACTACGGAGGTGTTTCTGCAAAAACGTCAAATTTCATTCATCAAAATTTAGTTTCCATCAACACTATTTTTTATTAAACAACGTTGAAAAATTTTTGATTGATAATCCATGAAACTCAACTAATTATTGATTGTTTGGCATAGTTTTATTCATCTGTTTCTATTAACATGACATCCACAGAAGTATTTTTTTTAAATGTTTCTACTTCCAGGATTAGCTTTAAAAAAATGTAAAAATACTTATTATTAATTACTGCAGAATTAACTCAAAAACTTGTAAATCTACTTAGGAATAATATAATTTTGATATACTATAAAATAATTAGCATGACATTGTTGGAAACAAAATGGTAACACTTAAAACTTAAGTATTGAAGAAACTAAATATACACTTCTCAGTTTGAAAATTAAAAAAAAAATATTTCTACTTGTAGAATTAGTTTGAAAACTTGTAAATCTACTTATGAATAATATATTTTTAATATACTGTAAAATAACTGGTATGTCATTATTGGAAACAAAATGGCAAAACTTTAAACTTGAGTTTAAAAAAAAGAAATTGTGCACACAGTTTAGAAAATTAAAAGAAATATTTCTGCTTATAGTATTAGCCTCAAAACTTCAAAATCTACTAAGGAGTCATATATTTTTGATGTACTATAAAACAATACGCATATTATTACTAGAAACAAAATGGCAACAATTTAAACTTAAGTTTTAAAGAAAGTAAACGTGCACTGTTCAGTTTGGAAAATTTAAAAAAAAAAATTTACCGGTAGGATTAGTTTCAAAAGCTGTAAGTCTACTTAGAAATGATATATCTTTGATTTACTATAAAATAATAGGCATATGATTGTTGGAAACATAATGGTAACACTTTAAATTTGAGTTTTGCAGAAATTAAATGTGCACTTCTCTGTTTTGACAATTAAAAAAAATATTTCTACTAGTAGTATCATCTTTAAAATTGGAAAATATACTTAAAATATAATGTGTTTTTATATACTATAAAATTATAGGCAAGTCGTTGTTGTAAACATAATGGCAACACTATAAACTTGAGTTTTTAATAAACTAAATGTGCACTTCTCAGTTTAGAAAATTCAAAAAAAATATTTCTACTCGTTGGATTAGGTTCAAAACTTGTAAATCTACTTAGGAATTATATGTGTTTAATATACTATAAAATAATTGACATGTCATTGTTGGAAACAAAATGGCAACACTTTAAACTTGAGTTTTCAAGAAACTAAATATACACTTCTCAGTTTGAAATTTTTTTAAAAAATTTTCTACTTATAGGATTAGCTTTAAAACTTGTACATCTACCTAGAAATGATATATTTTTGATATACTTTAAAATTACTGTCTTTGTTGAAAACAAAATGGCAACACATTTTGGAAAAATCTAAAACTCAGTTTGGAAAATCTAAAAAAAATATTTCTACTTGTAGGATTAGCTTATAAACTTGTAAATCTACTTAGGAACGACATATTTTTGATATACTATAAAAATAAATGCTATAACATCGTTAGAAACCAAATGGCAACACTTTACACTTTAAGTTGTAAAAAAAATTTAATTTGCAGTTCTTACTTCAATTTTTTTTTTAATTCTACTAGTAGAATTGCCTTTAAAACTTTTAAATCTACTTAGGAATGATATATTTTTAATAAATTATAAAATAATTGGCATATCATTGTTAGAAACAAAATGGTAACACTTTAAACTAGAGTTGTGAAAAAATTAAATTTGCACTTCTTAGTTGGAAACATTAAAAAAAATATTTATACATGTGGGATTATCTTGATAACTTGTAAATCTACTTAGGAATAATTCATTTTTTAATGTAGTAGAAAATAATTGGAATATCCTTGTTGGAAACAAAATAAAAACACTTTAAACTTGCGTTATCTGCGAAAACGTAAGATTTCATTCATAAAAATTTAATTTCTAGCAACGCTATTTCTTATTAAATAATTTTAGAAAATACATTTTTACTAATCCATGAAGCTACATCAACTATTTATTATTTGACATAGTTTCATTCATTTGTTTCTATTAATATGGAATCTACAACAGTGTTTCTGCGAAAATGTCGGATTTCATTCATCAATGTTTCGTTTCCCTGCAATACCATTTTAAATTAAATAACTTTGTAAAAGTTTTGATTGCTAATCCATGAAGCTACAATAATTTTTGATACCCTGGAACAGTTTTATTCATTTTTTTCTACTAACCTGTAAACTACAACGATGTTGCTGTGAAAACCTCAGATTTTATTAATCAAAGTTTAGTTTCTAGCGACGCCGTTTTGTTTTAAATAATTTTTGAAAACTTTTAATTGATAATCCATAAAGCTATACTACTTGTTGTTTGTTTTTCAGAGTTTTATTCAATTGTTTCTATTAACGTGGAATCTACAATGTGTTTCTTCAAAAATCGTCGGATTTCATTCAGTAAAGTTAAGTGGCATAAATTTTGATTGATAATCCATGAAGCTAAACTAGTTAGCAATTGTCTGGCTTAATTTCATTCATTTGTTTCCATTAACATGGAAACTACGGAGGTGTTTCTGCGAAAAGGTCGAATTTCATTTATCAAAGTTTACTTTTCATCAACACTATTTATTATTAAACAACGTTGGAAAAATTTTGATTAATAATCCACGAAGCTACACTAATAATTGATTGTTTGGCATAGTTTTATTCATTTGTTTCTATTAACATGAAATCTACAAAAGAATTTCTAAGAAAATGTCAGATTTCATTCATCAAAGTTAAGTTTCTATCAACGTTATTTTTTTATTAAGTAACGCCGCAAAATTTCTGATTGATAATTCAAAAAGCTGAACTAATTGTCAATTGTTTAGCATAATTTCATTCATTTGTTTCCATCAACATGGAAACTACGGAGGTGTTTCTGCAAAAACGTCGAATTTATTTCATTCATCAAAGTTTCCATCAACGCTATTTTTTGTTAAAAAAACGTTGGAAAAATTTTGATTGATAATTCATGAAACTATACTAATTATTGATTATTTGACATAGTTTTATTCATTTGTTTTTATTAACATGGAATCTACAGAAGTATTTCTGCGAAAACGTCAGATTTTAATAATCAATATTTAGTTTCAAGTAACGCTATTTCTTATAAAACAATTATAGACAAATCTTGTTCACTAATCTCTGAAGCTACACTAATTCTTGATTGTTTGGCATAGTTTTATTCATTTGTTTTCATTAATATGGAATCTATAACAGTGTTTCTGCGAAAACGTCAGATTTCATTCATCAATGCTTAGTTTTCAGCAATGCTATTTTATATTAAATAACTTTGGAAAAGTTTTGATTGTTAATCCGTGAAGCTACACTAATTGTTGATGGCTTGGCACAGTTTTATTCATTTGTTTCTACTAACGTGTAAACTACAGCGGTGTTTATGTGAAAACGTCAGAGTTTATCAATCAAAGTTTTTAGTTTCTACCAACGCCATTTTGTTTTAAGTCATTTTAGAAAACTTTTGATTGATAATCCATAAAGCTATACTAGTTGTTGATTGTTTCGCACAGTTTTATTCAATTGTTTTTATTAATAAGGAATCTAGAATGTGTTTCTCCAAAAAAAGTCGGATTTCATTCATTAAAATTAAGTTTCCATTAGCGCTATTTTTTATTAAATAACGTTGGAAAAATTTTGATTGATAATCCCTGAAACTAAACTAGTTGTCGATTGTTTGGCACAATTTCATCCAAGTATTTCCATCAATATGGAAACTACGGAGGTGTTTCTACGAAAACGTCGAATTTCATTCATCAAAGTTTAGTTTCCATCAACACTATTTTTTATTAAACAACGTTGAAAATTTTTTGATTGATAATCCATAAAACTCAACTAATTATTAATTGTTTGGCATAGTTTAATTCATTTGTTTTTTATTAACATCAAATCTACAAAAGAATTTCTAAGAAAATGTTAGATTTCATTCATTAAAGTTAAGTTTCCATCAACGCCATCTTTTATTAAATAACACGACAAAAATTTTGATTGATAATCCAAGAAGCTAAACTAGTTGTCAATTGTTTAGCATAATTTCATTCATTTGTTTCCATCAACATGAAAACTACGGATGTGTTTCTGCGAAAACATCAAATTTCATTCTTTAAAGTTTAGTTTTCATCAACGTTATTTTTTATTAAACAACGTTGGAAACATTTTGATTGATAATCCATAAAACTGAACTAATTATTAATTGTTTAGCATAGTTTTATTCATTTGTTTTTTGTTAACATGACATCTACAAAAGAATTTCTAAGAAAATGTCAGATTTTATTCATCAAAGTTAAGTTTTCATCAACACCATCTTTTATTAAATAACACCACAAATATTTTGATTGATAATCCAAGAAGGTAAACTAGTTGTCAATTGTTTAACATAATTTCATTCATTTGTTTCCATCAACAAGGAAATTACGGAGGTGTTTCTGCGAAAACATCAAATTTCATTCAACAAACTTTAGTTTCCATCAACGCTATTTTTTATTAAACAACGTTGGAAAAAATTTGATTGCTAATCCATGAAACTATACTAATTATTAATTATTTGGCATAGATTTATTCATTTGTTTTTTATTAACATGGCATCTACAGAAGTATTTCTGCAAAAAATTAAGATTTCAATCATTAGAGTTTCTAGCAACGCCAGTTCTTATTAAACAATTTTAGAAAAATTTTGATTACTATTCCATGAAGCTACACTAATTGTTAATTACCTGGCATAATTTTATTCATTTGTTTTTATTATTATGGAATCGAATCTACAACAATGTTTCTGCGAATACGCCGAATTTCATTCATCAATGTTTAGTTTAGTTTTTATTAGATATTATTATTATTGTTATTATTATCATTTGTGATTATTTTATTACACGGAAGTAAGTAACCGTGGCCTGCTTGATCGGTGCCATCTCGTCTATAATTACTAGAAAACGACGCGCGTTTCTGGGAAAATGATAATAATCGCATTGGAAACGGTAATTATTCGCGCCGGCAATTATGGAAAATGAGCTGTTATTATTGCCATTGTTGTTTATTTATCGTTCTAGGCTAAGGTCACGGTGACCGAGCGTTCGTATCCTCAATGAATTTTTATGACGCGCGAAGTGTGCACAGAGAAATATCGTAAATTTTACTACAACAATTAAAAAAAGAAACATTAAAATATGCCCAAAAATACCAAAAACAATATTATTACTAGAAAGAAATTTTTTTTAATTGAATTAATAAATGTATATAAAAATGGAGGGCCTAATATTGAACCTTGTGGTATCCCTGATGTCTGGAATTAGGATATATAAAGTTATTAAACGTTGCAAATAATTCACGTTTGTTCAAATAAAAATTCGTGAATAATTTAACTGGTTTATAAATTGATAAACTGAAGGGTGTGAAAGTGGCCACCCACGAGGTTATTTAACTAATACAGCAGTGATTAATTAATATGCCTCGTCAATTAGTTCATATGGTGATTGAATTTATCAATCGCTTTCGAAAAATCTGTGTTAATAACAACAAACTATTCAATAGAATCATGTGTAATTATAAATTATAAAGAAAAACGCTGTTACAACAAATTTTATGAGTCATTGATTATTTTTAAATCCAAACCTGTCTCTAGTTTAGGTGGGTGTGTCTATTTCACCCTTCAATCTATAAAATATTTTACAGAATGTTAATTTTTATTTATTACAAGAATAATTACTGTACTTCTTAAACTGTTTGGTAATTTTATTTTTAAATGGACGTTTGTTTATATTATTGAAGGGTGTGATAGTGGACACCCACCCACCTTACATTTATATTTTAAGATTAATTAAAATATCGCCTTTTAGATTTCTAAAAACTTTAACAAAATTCTTCGTTGTTTTTTCTTGGCTAATCAAAACTGTACGGATTGTTGTTTATCAACAACACTAATCAGTGACAGTGATTAAAGTAAACATGTATATGTAGGGTGGGTGGGTGGCCACTATCACACCCTCCAATTTATAAAACACACGCAAGAATTTTAATGAATGTTAGTTTTTTTTATTATAAGAATATTAATAGTTTATTTCTTTAAAAATATCCATATTTTAGATAGACTATTGTTTATATTTTAATAATTTTAATAATTATAGGGTGAAATATTGACGACTCATCCATTTTATATATTTCTTTTTATTTAAGCTAAGTAAGTCATCGTTTCTTGTCGTAGTTTCTGACAACTATACACGTAAATAAATTATTCTTCTCTTTAAAAATTTTTACTTTATTATTGATTTTAATAGAAATGTATATATGTAGGGTGGGTGGGTATTCACTATCCCACCCACCCATCTAAATAATATACAGAGAGTTTTACATGATGTCCTTTTTAACGTTATAAAATTAATTATAATTCATCTACATTTAAAGATATATATATATTTTTTTCTAATGTACATAGTTGAATAAAATTGTTGTTATTATTATTATTATTAACTAAAATATACTCTACTAATTTCATATAAGCCCATCGTACTCTTGACCTACCTCAATTCATTTCGTATTAATCTAGCGTACTCCTGACCTACCCGAATAAATTCTATATTAGTCCTAACGTATAATAACGAATAATACATTGACTCTAGCGTACTCCCGACCTACCTTAACATACGAGGTATATTGAACTAGCGTTACCCTGACCTACCTCACGACAGGCCAATATATAATATATTGTGGTAGGTCAAGAGTACGCTAGGTCGATGACAGAAAAGACGAGCGTATAATTTGCTTGCTAAATAATGTAAAGAATAAAACTATTAAAATCTAATGAATTAATGAAAAAATTATAAAAAATTTAGATATTTATTTATTGTAATGTGAATATGTGAATATGTGAATAAATAAATATTATTATTATTAATATTAGAGATAGATGGAAATAGAAAGAAAAATTATATTTTTAAACAACATTAAAATAACATTAGAATTGTTTTCGGTGAAACTAAACTAGTGTCTGTGATATATGTAAAAATATGTATGTAGGGTGGGTGGGTGTTCACTATCACACCCTCCAGGGAGTAAAACAACGCTCGAAATTTGCTCCATAATATTTTTCTGCATTGATTACTTAATTATTCATGAATATAAAGATATTCTCATTTATACTAATTTACATACACCTTCTTGTGGTTATATAGTTGTCAAATAGTACAGTTGTGAATGTTTTACTGATTGGAGGGTGGGATAGTGGCCACCCACCCACCCTACATATACATTTAATTTCATCCACTATTACACGTTTAATTTTCCAAAAAACATCAACGTGTAATGGTGCAGATGTTATTAAATAATTTAAAAAAAACACTGTTACGGTGTAAGTTCAAAAATATATGTAGGGTGGGTGGTTATCCACTATCCCTCCCTTAATAACACATTCCCAATAATTCTATTGAAGAAATAATAATAATAATACTGTAGAAAAAATAAATTAACACATCATTCATGTAATTTATTAAAGACAAACATTGTTTATGATGTAATAATTGGAGGTTATAATAGTAGCCACCCACCCACCCTACATATATATTTAAACACAATCCATAATAGTGTTTTTAAATTTTTAATAATACAACTACTAAAACCGTAGATGTTTCCTGAAAACTTTACAAATACTAATAATGATTTTATATGACATTAATATTATGTAGGGTGGGTGGGCGTTCTTTAATACAAATTTTAATTTTCAAAATGTTGTGCAATCAATACATATTCAATTTACAAAAAGGTGGATATTTGATATACTTTTAAAAAATTTATTTTTGGAAAAAATTGTTTATCAAACAATAATTGGTGAATAGAATAGTTGACACCCACCCACCCTAAATATATATATTTTGTATTTCAACCTATATTATGCGTTTAATTTCCAAAAAAGACAACTGAATTAGTTTGCTGTTATCAAGGAACTTAAAAGCACTATTATGGATTAAATTAAAATACTATCCCACCCTCCAATTGCTGCACCACGAACAACTTATTTTCATAAATTGCATAAGCGATTCGTTAATACTATCTGTGAATAAATACCTTTTTATATTTTAATAATTATCAATTTAAACACTTATAGATGTTTTACTGATTGGAAGGTGGGATAGTGGCCACCCACCCACCCTACATATATATTTAAACACAATCCACAATAGCGTTTTTAAATTCGTAATAATACAACTACTAAATTCGTAGATGTTTCTTGAAAACTTTAATATTAATGATAATTTTAATACAATTTTTTAATTAGTAAAATGTTCTTTAATCAATACATATTAAATTACAACAAGGGGTATATCCGATATAGTTTTTATACAATTTATTTCTGACAAAAAATTGTTTATCCTGCAATAATTGATGAATAGAATAGTTGACACCCACCCACCCTATATATATTTTTTGATTGCAACTTTTATTATACGTTTAGTTTCCAACAAATAAAACGGTATTACTGTTGATGTTATTAAAGAATTTAAAAACAGTGTTATGGGGTATGTTTCAATGTATATGTAGGGTGGGTGGGTGGCCACTATCCCACCCTCCAATCAGTAAAACATCTACAAGTGTTTTAATTAATAATTATTGAATTAAAAAAAGGTATATATTTACAGATAGTATTAACGAATCGCTCATATAATTTATTATAATTGAGTTGTACGTGGTGCAGTAATTGGAGGGTGGGATAGTGGCCACCCACCCACCTACATATATATTTTACACAATCCATAATAGTGTTTTTAAATTATTCATAATATAACTACTAAAACCGTAGATGTTTCCTGAAAATTTTACAAGTAATAATGATTTTATATCAAAATTTATATTATGTAGGGTGGGTG